>JAOTNS010003032.1:0-20287 GCA_028476615.1 Culter alburnus
ATGTGTCAGACTACTGAATGGCTGATAACATGAGGAGTCAAGAAAATGTATAAAAAGTTCAAGATAGAGGAATCTTGGGCCAGAAAAAACTTGTTAACTTTTTCATTAGGTCAAATATTGACTATTATATGCCTGCCGTATTATCAGACGTAGTCGATGAGTATAAATCGAAAGTTCATGATCGAGGACTCTTGGGCTGGAAATATGTTCAGTAGGTCAATTATTTACTCCTGTATAGCTGACGTATCATCAGGTGGAGTCAATAAGTATGTATAAAAAAGTTCAAGACTGAGTATTCTTTGTCCAGAAAAATGTACATTAAGTGAAAAATGCACTACTGCATGGCTAACATATCAAATACATAGAAATTAAAAAGTTCAAGATCGACTACTCTTTGGACCAGAAATATGTTCAATAGTCAAATTTTGACTCCGTATGGCTGATGAATCATCAGACAGAGTCAGTGAGTATGTATAAAAATGTTCAAGAATGAATATTCTTTGTCCATTAATATGTTCATTAGGTCAAATATTGACTACCGTTTGGCTGATGAATCATCAGACAGAGTCAATATGTATAAAAATGTTCAAGATTGAGTATTCATTGGCAGAAATATGTCCATAAAGACAAATATGGACTAATATATGCCTGCCGTATCATCAGAAGGAGTCGATAAGTATGCATAGAAAGTTCATGATTGAGGACTCTTGGGCCAGAAATTTTTTCAGTGGGTCAAATATTGACTCCTGTATGGCCGACGTATCATCAGGAGTCAATAAGTATGTATGAAAAATTTCATGATCGAGGACTCTTGGACTAGAAATATGTTCAATAGGTCAAATAGGATTCCTGTATAAGTGAGAATATCAGACAGAGTCAATAAGTATCTATAAAAACGTTCAAGACTGAGTATTATTTGGCCAGAGATATGTCCATTGGGTGAAAAATGCACTACTGCATGGCTGACTAGCATCAGAAAGAGTCAATATGTATGTATAAAAAGTTCAAGACTGAGTATTCTATGGCCAGAATATGTTCAAGTATTGACTCCTGTATAGCTAATGAATCGTCATACAGAGTCAATGAGTATGTATGAAAAAGTTAATGATCGAGGACTCTTGGACCAGAAAATGTTCAATAGGTCAAATATGGACTCCTGTATGGCTGATGAATTATCAGACAGTCAATGAGTATGTATAAAAAATTCATGACAGTATTGTTTGGCCAAAATATGTTCAGTAGGTCAAATATTGACTCCTGTATGGCTCACGAATCATCAGAGGAAGTCAAGAAGTATGTATAAAAAAGTTCAAGACTGAGTATTCTTTGGCCAAAAATATGTTCAGTAGGTCAAATATTGACTCCTATATGGCTCACGAATCATCAGAGGAAGTCAAGAAGTATGTATAAAAAAGTTCAAGACTGAGTATTCTTTGGCCAAAAATATGTTCATTAGGTCAAATATACTCCTGTATGCTGATGAATTATCAGACGAAGTCAATAAGTATATATAAAAAGTTCAACACTGATTATTATTTGGCCAGAAATATGTCCATTAGGTGAAAATGCACTACCGCATGGCTGACGTATTTAAAGGAGTCCATGAGAGAAATAGAAAGTTCATGATCGACTACTCTTGGGCCAGAAATATGTTAAATAGGTCAAATATTGACTCCTGTATGGCTGATGAATCATCATACGAGTCAATGAGTATGTATGAAAAAAATAATGATCGAGGACTCTTGGACCAGAACATGTTCAATAGGTCAAATATGGACTCCTGTATGGTTGATGAATTATCAGACAGAGTCAATAAGTATGTATAAAAAATTCAAGACAGTATTGTTTGGCCAAAAATATGTTCAGTAGGTCAAATATTGACTATTGTATGGCTGACGAATCATCAGACAGAGTCAATGAGTATGTATGAAAATGTCAAGATTGAGTATTCGTCGGCCAGAAATATGTCAATTAAGTCATATATGGACTACTATATGCCTTCCGTATCATCAGAAGGAGTCGATTAGTATGTATAGAAAATTCATGATCGACGACTCTTGATCCAGAAGTTTTTTCAGTGGGTCAAATTTTGACTCCTGTATGGCTGACGTATCATCAGGCGGAGTCAATAAGTATGTATGAAAAAGTTCATGATCAAGGACTCTTGGACCAGAAATATGTTCAGTAGGTCAAATATTGACTCCTGTATGGCTGATGAATTATCAGACGAAATCAATATGTATAAAAAAGTTCAAGACTGAGTATTCTATGGCCAGAAATATGTTCAAGTATTGACTCCTGTATGGCTGACGAATCATCATACAGAGTCAATGAGTATGTATGAAAAAGTTAATGATCGAGGACTCTTGGACCAGAAACATGTTCAATGGGTCAAATATGGACTCCTGTATGGCTGATGAATTATCAGACAGTCAATGAGTATGTATAAATAAATTCAAGACAGTATTCTTTGGCCAAAAATATGTTCAGTAGGTCAATATTGACTCCTGTATGGCTCATGAATCATCAGAGGAAGTCAAGAAGTATGTATAAAAAAGTTCAAGACTGAGTATTCTTTGGCCAGAAATATGTTCATTAGATCAAATATTGACTATTGTATGGCTGACGAATCCTCAGACAGAGTCAATGAGTATGTATGAAAAAGTTCATGATGGAAGACTCTTGGACCAGAAATAAGTTCAATATGTCAAATTTTGACTCCTGTATGGCTGATGAATCATCAGACAGTCAATGAGTATGTATAAAAATGCTCAAGATTGAGTATTGTTTGGCCAAAAATATGTTCAGTAGGTCAAATATTGACTCCTGTATTGCCGATTAATTATCAGACGGTCAATAAGTATATATAAAAAAGTTCAAGACTGAGTATTATTTGGCCGGAAATATGTCCATTAGGTGAAAATGCACTACCGCATGGCTGACGTATTTAAAGGAGTCCATGAGAAATTGAAAGTTCATGATCGACTACTCTTGGGCCAGAAATATGTTAAATATGTCAAATATTGACTCCTGTATGGCTGATGAATCATCATACAGAGTCAATGAGTATGTATGAAAAAGTTAATGATCAAGGACTCTTGGACCAGAAACATGTTCAATAGGTCAAATATGGACTCCTGTATGGCTGATGAATTATCAGACAGAGTCAATAAGTATGTATAAAAAAATTCAAGACAGTATTGTTTGGCCAAAAATATGTTCAGTAGGTCAAATATTGACTATTGTATGGCTGATGAATTATCAGACGAAATCAATATGTATAAAAAAGTTCAAGACTGAGTATTCTATGGCCAGAAATATGTTCAAGTATTGACTCCTATGGCTAATGAATTATCATACAGAGTCAATGAGTATGTATGAAAAAGTTAATGATCGAGGACTCTTGGACCAGAAACATGTTCAATAGGTCAAATATGGACTCCTGTATGGCTGATGAATTATCAGACAGTCAATGAGTATGTATAAAAAATTCAGGAGAGTATTGTTTGGCCAAAAAATGTTCAGTAGGTCAAATATTGACTCCTGTATGGCTCACGAATCATCAGAGGAAGTCAAGAAGTATGTATAAAAAAGTTCAAGACTGAGTATTCTTTGGCCAGAAATATGTTCAGTAGGTCAAATATTGACTCCTGTATGGCTCACAAATCATCAGAGGAAGTCAAGAAGCATGTATAAAAAGTTCAAGACTGAGTATTCTTGGCCAGAAATATGTTCATTAGATCATATATTGACTATTGTATGGCTGACGAATCCTCAGACAGGAGTCAATGAGTATGTATGAAAATGTTCAAGATTGAGTATTCGTCGGCCAGAAATATGTCAATTAAGTCATATATGGACTACTATGCCTTCCGTATCATCAAAGGAGTCGATTAGTATATAGAAAATTCATGATCGACGACTCTTGGTCCAGAAGTTTTTTCAGTGGGTCAAATTTTGACTCCTGTATGGCTGACGTATCATCAGGCGGAGTCAATAAGTATGTATGAAAAAGTTCATGATCAAGGACTCTTGGACCAGAATATGTTCATTAGGTCAAATATTGACTCCTGTATGGCTGATGAATTATCAGACGAAATCAATATGTATAAAAAAGTTCAATACTGAGTATTCTTTGGCCAGAAATATGTTCATTAGTTCAAATATTGACTCCTGTATGGCTGACGAATCATCAGGCAGATTCAATGACTAAAAATAGAAAGTTCATGATCGACTACTCTTGGGCCAGAAATATGTTCATTACGTCAAATTTTGAATACTATATGCCTGCTGTATCAACAGAAAGAGTCAAAGAAATGTCCTAAAATTCAAGACTGAGTATTCTTTGGCCAGAAATATGTTCATTAGTTCAAATATTGACTCCTGTATGGCTGACGAATCATCAGACGGAGTCAATGAGTATGAATAGAAAGTTCATGATAGAGGACTCTTGGGCCGAAAATATGTTCAGTAGGTCATATATTTACTTCTGTATGGCTGACACATCATCAGGTGGAGTCAATAAGTATGTATAAAAAAATTCAAGACTGAATATTCTTTGGCCAGAAATATGTCAGTTAGGTGAAAAATGCACTACTGCAATGCTGACTATCATCAGGAATCAAATATGTAGAAATGAAAAAGTTCAAGATCGAACCCTTCAGTATGGCTCACGAACCATCAGAGGAAGTCAATAAGTATGTATAAAAATGGTCAAGACTGAGTATTTTCATTAGGTCATAAATGGACTACTATATAGTAGTCCATATATGGCCTAATGAACATATTTCTGGCATATGCCTGCCGTATCATCAGAAGGAGTCGATGAGTATGTATGAAAAAGTTTATGATCGAAGACTCTTGGACTAGTAATATGTTCAATATGTCAAGTATGGACTCCTGTATGGCTGATGAATTATCAGACAGAGTCAATAAGTATGCCTAAAAAATTTTAAGATTGACTACTTTTTGGCCGGATAAATGTCCATTAGGTCAAATATGCACTACTGTATGGCTGATATATAATCAGTGAGTAGTGAGTAGAAATAGAAAGTTCATAATCAACGACTCTTGTTCCTGAAATTTATACAGTACAACAAATATAGACTACTGTCTTTCTGGTGTACCATCAGAAGGAATGATTAACAATGTACAGAAAGTTAATGATCCAGGGCTCTTTTGCTAGAAATATGTTCAGTATGTCAAATGTGTACTTCTCTATGGCTGATGTAACATTCGAAAGAGTCATGGTGTTGTTACTCTATGTAGAAAGTCTAAAATGGAGTACACCAGAAATATGCTCAGTAGGTCACACATGGACTTCTGTATGTCTAATGTACTGTAACATCAAAACAATGCAGTATGTATAAGAAAGTTCATGATCTACAAATCTTGGACTATAAATATGTACAACGGGTCAAATATGGCATGCCAACATAATATACTAACTAGTGCAGCTATGTGAGCTATGCACTGCAATAATAGGACAGTTGTTTCTTCATTACTCAACCAAGTGAGTTAGTTCTTCTATGCATTCAAAAGCTCATATTTTACATATGTAATCTCTTCATTTAATTCTCTTTATTTACAATGGATTAAGTTTGTTGTGTTATGAAATGCAATGAAGCCGCATAATTCATGTGTTATTCTTAAATGCACAACTGAGTACTTGGTACTTGTTTGCAATGCCATGCAAAAGCGTGTATGTGCAGTTGAAGAATAACTTATAAGTTATGTACTTGTTGCGTTGCAATGCAAGTGCGTTGCTTTTTATTGACTCATTGGAGTTAATATGTGTGCTTTCAAAGAGATAACACGTAACACATTCGATTTCTCATTCCATTGCGTAAAAACCTTATTCCATTTTACATTAGAGAATGACATGAAATATACACTTTTTCATTGTACTGCATGCAACTAACGTAGTGCATTAAAGAGTTAACACATATGTTTTTGCATTGCATTGCAAACATAACCTGACTTTTATTGGCTTTTGCATTGAAGACACGATGACACTTGTTGAATTACAATGCATTCAAGAACTAACTCATTCCGGCTGTGCTTTGAAAAGTTAACTTGTGTGCTGTTGAAGAGATAACAGAATTGCAAGAAGTTCTAATGTATTCCTCTGTGCATTCGACAATACATAACGTGCTATCCTTTGCTTTGCACACGACAACTAACTTATTCATTTGTGTATTATAACACGAGCCTTTGCATAGACGATGCATTATAAGAAATGCATACAACAACTAACTACTCATTAAGTTACCATAATGTGCAGTTGCATTGTTGAAAAAATAACACGTAACACATTTGATTTGGAATTGCATTGCTTACAATGGAACTCATTCCATTTTGCACTTAAGAATGACATATGAAGAATAAGTTATGCGCAGTTTTGTTTTGATCTATTGTATAGAAGAACTAACTCATTCAGGTGTGCGCTGAAGAATAACAAATGTAATGGGTTGTTTCATTGCATTGCAAAAAACAAAAACAAAAAAAAACAACTAACTTCCGTTTAGTTCGAAGATATAATATGTAACATTAGCATTTTGCATTACAATGCATAGGAGGTCTAACTATGCATTTGGTTGTGCAATGAAGCGATTACATATGTGCTGCTGCAGTGCCTAGCGCACCGGACCTATCATCGTGCAATGCATTGCACATACTCCCTGTGCATTGAAGAGTTAATATATATGGTGTTAAAGAGATACGTTGAATTGCATGTGCATTGCATCTTCTGTGCACTGAAAAGACAACAAATAACATATGCGTTCAATGCATTGCATTGCATACATGACCTGACTTTTATTGACTTTTGCATTGAAGAATGACACTTGAAACCTTGATTAATTCCTGCTGCATTGCATTGCATACACGATCACTAACTTATCGTGTGTGCTGTTGCAAAAAGCTCATGTTACATGTTATCTCTTCGATTATACAACGGAATGAGTTAGTTGTTTTATGGACAAGAACGCGCATTTTTTGTCATTTTTAAATACGCATCTGAATAATTCAGTTCTTGTGTATATGCAATGCATTGCAAAAGCGCATATATATGTTATGTCTCCAGTGCAGAAAGGAATGTTAGCTCTTGTGTGCATTGCAATGAAACGGATTGTCTCATGTGTCATTCGGTGCAAAAGTCAATAAAAGTCAGGTCATGTAATGCAATGCATGTAGCGCACATGTTATTTGTTGTCTTTTCTGCGCACAGAAGAATAAGTTAGGTCTTGCATGCATTCCTATGTGTTATTTCTTCAACACCAAATATGTTAACTCTTAGATGCATTATAATGCAATGCATACAAGAACCATCTCATTCCGTTATAACATATGTGCTGTTGCACATATGATCCATCGTTGTGCACCTGAAGGATAACATAAGCTGTGCACTTGTTTCGTTGGCTTGTATTCAAGAACTAACTCATTTCGTGCATTGAAAAACAACATATAACTTTGTATATCGAAGATATAACATGTAACGTGAGAATTTTGCATTGCACGCATAGAAGATCTAACTCATTTTGTTTTGCAATGAAGAGATAATATATGTGCAACGAAGAATAACATAAGCTCTATGCACTTGTTGAATTAGTGCACTCAAGAACTAACTCATTCGGCTGTGCTTTGAAATGTTAACGTGTGTGCTGTTGAAGAGGTAACATAGAATTGCAAGTTCTAATGTAATTCCTCTGTGCATTTAATCGACTATACACTACCCTGGATCGTAAGTGCCATGCAATGCACAGGCATAGCATATGTTATTCTGATGCATGTAGCGCATACGATAGGACCAGTGCGCAATGCACTGCAACAGCATATATAATCTGCAGTATAATGCAAAATACTCGTGTTACATGTTATATCTTCGCTATACAACGAAATTAGTTGTTTTATGCAATGCAACAGCACATGTTATCTTAATGCACTGCATTATAATGCATCTTCTGTGCATTGCAATGCAAAGGTTCATATTATCTCTTCAATATTTTGTATGCAAAGCAATGCGATAGCACTAGATGTTATCTCTTCAACAGCACATATGTTAACTCTTCACCACTCACAGCGGAATGAGTTAGTTCTTGTAATGTACCTCAAAGCAACAAGTGCATAGCTTAGGTTATTCTTCAATTGCACTACGCTGGATACATTGCTAAGTGCAATGATTACATATGTGAAGCACAATTATTCTTGATTCCACGATGATAGGACCAGTGCGCAAAATGGACTACAGCACATATATAATCGGCAATGTAATGCAAAATGCTCGTGTTACATGTTTATCTTCGCTATACAACGAAATTAGTTGTTTTATGCAATGCTATGAAACAAGCCATATTACCTGTTATTCTTTAACACACACCTTAAGGAGTTAGTTCTTGTATACAATGCAAAAAAACAAGTACATAACTTATATTTTATTCTTCAAATGCACAACGTTGTATCGTATATGGAATGCAATGCAACAAGCGCGGTTATCTAACAGAATATGAGTTAGTTCTTGCATTGCAATGCAAAGCTTCATATTGTCTCTTCAATCAGCAAATATGCCGTCGGTTATCTCTTCAGTGTGCAAAGGAATAAGCTATTTCTTGTATCCGATGGAGGGAAACAGAGAATGTCTCATGTGCCATTCTTCAATGCAAAAGTCAATAAAAGTTAGGCTAGGTATGCAATGCAATGTGAAAACACATATGTGTTTTAGCTTTTTAGTTCTTGCATGCAGTGAAATGAAACCGCATATTTCATGTCATTCTAAAATGTTAATGCAATACAATGTGAAATCAAATGTGCCATGTGTTATCTCTTCAACAGCACATACTTAACTCTTCAATGTACAGCGGAATGCGTTAGGAATGAGTATGCACTGCAACGCAACAAGTGCAAACTTATTATGTTGGATCGCATTTGCAATGCATATATGTTATCTTATCTGAATGAGTTAGTTCTTGTATGCATTGCATTATTTCTATGAAAAAGGCTCACGTTATGTATCTCTTCAATACACAACTGAAGAAGTTAAGTAGTTGCTTGCAAAGCAATGCGATGTTATGTTATGTTAACTCTGCAACGCACTGCAATAGGACTGTTGCACTGTAGCTCAACCAAATTAGTTAGTTCTTCTATGCATTGTAGTGTAAAAATTCATATTTTACATGTTATCTCTTCAACATACAACGGATTAAGCATTGCTTTGCATACAAATAACTGATACGTGTGTATTGAAGAGATAACCTTACATGAGCCTTTGCATTGCAGTGCATAGAAGCACTATAATGCAATGCTTACAAAAACTAACTCTTTCTTTTACGATAACGTGCTATTGCATTGCATTATGGCATTATTAGTTAATCACTTGTTGTGTTGCATTGCATACAAGAACTAACATTCAGGTGTGCTTTGGAGAATAACACATGTAATATGGGTTGTTTCATTGCATTGCATGAAACAACTAACTTCCTTGTATATCGAAGCTAAAATATAGGAAAGCATTTTGCTTTACAGTGCATAGAAAATGTAACTAATTTGGTTATGCAAAAAAACAAAAACAAAAACAGATTATATATGTCCTGTTGCAGTTAGAGCAAATAAGAATAACATAAAGCTATGCTTGAGCATTGCATTGTACATACGATCCGGCATATTGCAATTGAAGTATAACATAGAACTAACTCATTCCGCTGTGCATTGAAGTGTTAACATGTGCATGTTAACAAGAGATAACACAGAGAACTGCATAGAAGACCTAACTTATTCTTCTGTGCACTGAAAAGACAACAAATAACATGCGCTAATACATTGCATTGCACATATGACCTGACTTTTATTGACTTTTGCACTGAAGAATTGACACATGAGACATTCCGTTTCATTGCACTACACACAAGAAATAGCTTATTCATTCATAACATTCCTTTCTGCACTCATCTGAACTGAATGAGTTAGTTCTTGTATTTAAGAATGACAACACTCTTCAATGCACAAAGGAAACAGTTGGTTATGCACTGCAAAGCAACAGGTGCATTGCTTATATGTTTATTCTCACTGCACGATGATAGATCAGGTGCGCTTTGCAATGCAACAGCACATATGTATATGCTCATGTTACATGTTACATCTTCGGTATACAACGGAAGATATATTTTTTTTATTCAATGAAACATTCCATATTACATGTGATATTCTTCAACACACACCTGAATAAGTTAGTTCTTGTATACAATACAACAAAATAAGTACATAACTTATGTTATTCTTCATTTGCAATAAAACAGTAAATATTCATGTGTTATTTCTTCAATAGTTCTTGAATGCAATGTATCGCGACAATTGCAGCTTTATTCTTCGTTGGACAACGATAGGTCCTGTGCGTAATGCAATGCACTTCAACAGTACATATGTTATCTCTTTATTGTACAACAAACGGAAGTTAGTTGTTTTATGCAATGCATGAATCCATATTACATTATTCTTCTTCATTTCAAATCTGAATGAGTTGGCTCTTGTATACAATGCAACAGATGCAACATATGTTATTCTTCAGTTGCACAACTTTTGATCGTATGAGCAATGTAATGCAACAGCATATGTGTTATATCTTAACGAAATGAGGATTGGATGGAATGCATTGTAATGTAAAGGCAATGTAATGTTCTAATTGCAGTGCATTGCTAAATCTAATTGCAGTACATTGCTCACAGGATCTGTCGTATTGCATTGAAGAATAACATAAGCTATGCAATTGTTAGTTTATTATTTAGCAGTTATATTTGACCTACTATACATTCTTTCTACAATAATCCCAGATCATGAACTTTCAATAAACTTTCAGATGTTACACCAGACAGCAGGACATATTTGAGCTATTTGGGAATATTTGGAGCTATATTTTCGGCAAAACGGTCCTCGAACTTGAACATCTATATATATTCATAGACTACTTGTTTTAAATCAGTCGGAAAGTAGTACTTATTTAACCTACTGAACATATTTCTGTCGTAGATCACGAACATTGTATTTCACTCATTCTTCTGATGATAAATCAGCCATGCCAAAGATACTACTTGAAGTTTTTATACATTTATTGACTCCGTCTGATGATTCATCAGCCATACAGGAGACAATATTTGACCTATTGAAAATATTTCTTGTCTAGAGTCCTCAATCAAGAATTTTCTATAAATACTCCTTGACTCCTTCTGATGATCCAGCAGTCATATAGTAGTAAATATTTGACCTAATAGACATATTTCTGGCCCCAAAGTAGTCGATCATGAACTTTCTATTTATAGTCTTAGACTCCTTTTGATAATATGTCAGCATGCAGTAGTGAAGTTTTCAACTAATTGACATATGTCTGGCCAAGAATACTTAGCCTTGATCTTTTCTTTTTTTTCTCATTTACTCTGATGGTTCGTCAACCACACAAGAAGTCAAATTTTGACCAGAGAATACTCAGGCTTGAAGTTTTTTATACATACTTATTGACTCCGTCTGATGATTCATCCATAGAGGAGTCAACATTTGACCTAATGAACATTTCTGGCCAAAGAATACTTAGTCTTGCTTTTTTAGACATACTTTTGACTCCTTCTGTTGATACAGCAGGCATATAGTATTCAATATTTGACCTACTGAACATATTTCTGGCCCAAGAGTAGTCCTTCATGAACTTTCTATTTCTAGTCATTGACTCTGCCTGATGATTCGTCAGCCATAGAGAAGTCAATATTTGAACTAATAAACTTAGTTCTGGCCAAAGAATACTCAGTCTTGTTTTTTTAGACATACTCTTTGACTCCTTCTATTGATACAGCAGGCTATAGTATTCAATATTTGACCTAATGAACATATTTCTGGCCCAAGAGTAGTCGTTAATGAACATTCTATTTCTAGTCATTGACTCCATCTGATGATTCTGCAGCCATAAAGGAGTCAATATTTGACCTAGTAAACTTAGTTCTGGCCAAAGAATGCTCAGTCCTGAACTTTTTTATCCCTAATTATTGACTTTGTCTGATGATTCGTCAGCCATACAGGAGTCAATATATGACCTAATGAACATATTTTTTTGGCCAAAGAATAATCTGTATTGAATTTTTAGACATACTCTTTGACTCCTTCTGTTGATACAGCAGGCATATAGTATATTAGTCAATATTTGACCTAATGAACATATTTCTGGCCCAAGAGTAGCCGAGCATGAACTTTCTATTTTTAGTTGACTCAGTCTTATGATTCTTCAGCCATACAGTAGTCAATATTTGACCTAATAAACTTAGTTCTGGCCAAATAATACTCAGTATTTAACTTTTTTATACATACTTATTGACTCCGTCTGATTTCATCAGCCATACAGGAGTCAACATTGACCTAATGAACATATTTCTGGTCATAGAATACTCAGTCCTGAACTTTTTTTATCCCTACTTATTGACTTTTGTCTAATGATTCGTCAGCCATACAGGAGTCAATATTTGACCTACTGAACATATTTCTGGCCCAAGATTAGTCGATCATGAACTTTCTATTTCTAGTCATTGACTCCGCCTGATGATTCGTCAGCCAGTCAGGGGTCAATATTTGACCTAATGAACGTATTTCTGGCCAAAGTATACTCAGTTTGAATTTTTAGACATACTCTTTGACTCCTTCTGTTGATACAGCAGGCATAGTATTCAATATTTGACCTACTGAACATATTTCTGGCACAAGAGTAGTCGAGCATGAACTTATATTTTTAGTCATTGACTCCGTCTGATGATTCGTCAACCATACAGGAGTCAATATTTCACCTAATGAAAATATTTCTGGCCAAAGAATACTCAGTCTTGAACTCTTTTTTATTTCTTCTCATTTACTCCTCTGATGGTTCGTCACCCATAAAGGAGTCGATATTTGACCTATTGAACATACTTCTGGTCCGAGTTCTCAATCATAAACTTTTTCATATATTCATTGACTCCATCTGATGATTCGTCAGCCATACAGGAGTAAATTTGACCTAATGAACATACCTCTGGCCAAAGAATACTCAGTCTTTAAGTTTTTTATACATACTTATTAACTCTGTCTGATGATTCGTCACTCATAGAGGAGTTGATATTTGACCTATTGAACATATTTCTGGTCTGAGTCCTCGATCATGAACTTTTTCATACATACTTATTGACTCCGCCTGATGATTCGTCAGCCATACCGGAGTCAATATTTGACCTAATGAATATTTTTTGGCCAAGGAATACTCAGTCTTGAATTTTTAGACATACTCTTTGACTCCTTTTGTTGATACAGCAGGCATATAGTAATATAGTATTCAATATTTGACCTACTGAACATATTTATGGCCAAAGAATACTGTCTTGAATTTATTTATACATACTCATTGACTGTCTGATAATTCATCAGCCATACAGGAGTCAATATTTGACCTATTTAACATATTTCTGGCCCAAGAGTAGTTGATCATGAACTTTCTATTTCTCTCATGGACTCCTTTAAATACGTCAGCCATGCGGTAGTGCATTTTTCACATAATGGACATATTTCTGGCCAAATAATACTCAGTCTTGAACTTTCTTATATATACTTATTGACTTCGTCTGATAATTCATCAGCAATACAGGAGTCTATATTTGACCTAATGAACATGTTTCTGGGCAAAGAATACTCAATCTTGAGCATTTTTTATACATACTCATTGACTGTCTGATGATTCATCAGCATACAGGAGTCAAAATTTGACCTGTTGAACTTATTTCTGGTCCAAGAGTCTTCCATCATGAACTTTTTCATACATACCTATTGACTCAGCCTGATGATACGTCAGCCATACAGGAGTCAATATTTGACGTAATGAATATATTTCTGGCCAAAGAATACTCAGTCTTGAACTTTTTTATACTTATTGATATCATCTGATAATTCATCAGCCATACAGGAGTCAATATTTGACCTAATGAACATATATCTGGTCCAAGAGTCCTTGATCATGACTTTTCATACATATGACTCCGCCTGATGATACGTCAGCCATACAGGAGTCAATATTTGACCTACTGAACATATTTTTGGCCAAACAATACTGTCTTGAATTTTTTTATACATACTTATTGAACATGTTTCTGGTCCAAGAGTCCTCGATCATTAACTTTTTCATACATACTCATTGACTCTGTATGATTCATCAGCCATACAGGAGTCCATATTGACCTAATGAAGATATTTCTGATCCAAGAGTCCTTGATCATGAACTTTTCATACATAATGACTCCGCCTGATGATACGTCAGCCATACAGGAGTCAATACTTGAATATATTTCTGGCCATAGAATACTCAGTTTTGAACTTTTTTTATACATATTGATTTCGTCTGATAATTCATCAGCCATACAGGAGTCAATTTGACATAATGAAGATATTTCTGGTCCAAGAGTCCTTGATCATTAACTTTTTCATACATAATGACTCCGCCTGATGATACGTCAGCCATACAGGAGTCAAAATTTGACCCCTGAAAAAACTTCTGGCCCAAGAGTCGTCGATCATGAATTTTCTATACATACTAATCGACTCCTTCTGATGATACGGAAGGCATATAGTAGTCCATATATGACTTAATTGACATATTTCTGGCCGACGAATACTCAATCTTGAACATTTTCATACATACTCATTGACTCAGCCTGATGATACGTCAGCCATACAGGAGTCAATATTTGACGTAATGAACATATTTCTGGCCGACGAATACTCAGTCTTGAACTTTTATACACATACTTCTTGACTTCCTCTGATGATTCGTGAGCCATACAGGAGTCAATTTTGACCTACTGAACATATTTTTGGCCAACAATACTGTCTTGAATTTTTTTATACATACTTATTGACTCTGTCTGATAATTCATCAGCCATACAGGAGTCCATATTTGACCTATTGAACATGTTTCTGGTCCAAGAGTCCTCGATCATTAACTTTTTCATACATACTCATTGACTCTGTATGATGATTCATCAGCCATACAGGAGTCAATACTTGAACATATTTCTGGCCATAGAATACTCAGTCTTGAACTTTTTTATACATATTGATTTCGTCTGATAATTCATCAGCCATACAGGAGTCAATATTTGACCTAATGAACATATTTCTGGTCCAAGAGTCCTTGATCATGAACTTTTTCATACATACTTAATGATGATAGTTTCTGACTTTGCCTGATGATACGTCAGCCATACAGGAGTCAAAATTTGACCCACTGAAAAAACTTCTAGACCAAGAGTCGTCGATCATGAATTTTCTATACATACTAATCGACTCCTTCTGATGATACAGAAGGCATATAGTAGTCCATATATGACTTAATTGACATATTTCTGGCCGACGAATACTCAGTCTTGAACATTTTCATACATACTCATTGACTCAGCCTGATGATACGTCAGCCATACAGGAGTCAATATTTGACGTAATGAATATATTTCTGGCCAAAGAATACTCAGTCTTGAACTTTTATATACATACTTCTTGACTTCCTCTGATGATTCGTGAGCCATACAGGAGTCAATATTTGACCTACTGAACATATTTTTGGCCAAACAATACTGTCTTGAATTTTTTTATACATACTCATTGACTCTCTCTGATAATTCATCAGCCATACAGGAGTCCATATTTGACTTATTGAACATGTTTCTGGTCCAAGAGTACTCGATCATTAACTTTTTCATACATACTCATTGACTCTGTATGATTCATCAGCCATACAGGAGTCAATATTTGACCTATTTAACATATTTCTGGCCCAAGAGTAGTCGATCATGAACTTTCTATTTCTCTCATGGACTCCTTTAAATACGTCAGCCATGCGGTAGTGCATTTTTCACCTAATGGACATATTTCTGGCCAAATAATACTCAGTCTTGAACATTTTTATATATACTTATTGACTTCGTCTGATAATTCATCAGCAATAGAGGAGTCTATATTTGACCTAATGAACATGTTTCTGGGCAAAGAACACTCAATCTTGAGCATTTTTATACATACTCATTGACTGTCTGATGATTCATCAGCCATACAGGAGTCAAAATTTGACCTATTGAACTTATTTCTGGTCCAAGAGTCTTCCATCATGAACTTTTTCATACATTCACGACTCAGCCTGATGATACTTCAGCCATACAGGAGTCAAAATGTGACGTAATGAACATATTTCTGGCCAAATAATACTCAGTCTTGAACTTTTTTATACATACTTCTTGACTTCCTCTGATGATTCGTGAGCCATAAAGGAGTCAATATTTGACCTACTGAACATATTTTTGGCCAAAGAATACTGTCTTGAATTTATTTATACATACTCATTGACTGTCTGATAATTCATCAGCCATACAGGAGTCCATATTTGACCTATTGAACATGTTTCTGGTCCAAGAGTCCTCGATCATTAACTTTTTCATACATCATTGACTCTGTTGGATGATTAATCAGCCATACAAGAGTCAATACTTGAATATATTTCTGGCCATAGAATACTCAGTTTGAACTTTTTTATACATATTGATTTCGTCTGATAATTCATCAGCCATACAGGAGTCAATATTTGACATAATGAAGATATTTCTGGTCCAAGAGTCCTTGATCATTAACTTTTTCATACATAATGACTCCGCCTGATGATACGTCAGCCATACAGGAGTCAAAATTTGACCCCTGAAAAAACTTCTGGCCCAAGAGTCGTCGATCATGAATTTTCTATACATACTAATCGACTCCTTCTGATGATACGGAAGGCATATAGTAGTCCATATATGACTTAATTGACATATTTCTGGCCGACGAATACTCAATCTTGAACATTTTCATACATACTCATTGACTCAGCCTGATGATACGTCAGCCATACAGGAGTCATATTTGACGTAATGAACATATTTTCTGGCCGACGAATACTCAGTCTTGAACTTTATATACATACTTCTTGACTTCCTCTGATGATTCGTGAGCCATACAGGAGTCAATATTTGACGTAACATATTTCTGGCCGACGAATACTCAGTCTTGAACTTTTATATACATACTTCTTGACTTCCTCTGATGATTCGTGAGCCATACAGGAGTCAATATTTGACCTACTGAACATATTTTTGGCCAAAGAATACTGTCTTGAATTTATTTATACATACTCATTGACTGTCTGATAATTCATCAGCCATACAGGAGTCCATATTTGACCTATTGAACATGTTTCTGGTCCAAGAGTCCTCGATCATTAACTTTTTCATACATACTCATTGACTCTGTATGATGATTCATCAGCCATACAGGAGTCAATATTTGACCTATTAACATATTTCTGGCCCAAGAGCAGTCGATCATGAACTTTCTATTTCTCTCATGGACTCCTTTACATACGTCAGCCATGCGGTAGTGCATTTTTCACCTAATGGACATATTTCTGGCCAAATAATACTCAGTCTTGAACTTTTTATATATACTTATTGACTTCGTCTGATAATTCCTCAGCAATACAGTCTATTTTGACCTAATGAACATGTTTCTGGGCAAAGAATACTCAATCTTGAGCTTTTTTATACATACTCATTGACTGTCTGATGATTCATCAGCCATACAGGAGTCAAAATTTGACCTGCTGAAATTATTTCTGATCCAAGAGTCTTCCATCATGAACTTTTTCATACATATGAGTCTGTATGATGATTCATCAGCCATATAGGAGTCAATACTTGAACATATTTCTGGCCATAGAATACTCAGTCTTGAACTTTTTTATATATACTTATTGACTTCATCTGATAATACATCAGCAATACAGGAGTCAATATTTGACCCACTGAAAAAATTTCTGGCCCAAGAGTCCTTGATCATACACTTTCCATACATACTCATCGACTCCTTCTGATGATATGGCAGGCATATCGTAGTCCATATTTGACCTAATGCACATATTTCTGGCCAAAGAGAACTCGGTCTTGAACTTTTTTATTTCTACGTATTTAACTCCTGATGGTAGTCAGCCATGTAGTAGTGCATTTTTCACCTAATGGACCTATTTCTGGCCAAAGAATACTCAGTCCTGAACTTTTTTATAGATACATATTGACTCCTTCTGATGCTATGTCAGCCATGCAGTAGTGCATTGTTCACCCAATGGACATATCTCTGGCCAAATAATACTATTAAATACAAAAAATAACAAAAACAAAAACGTTTTTATAGATACTTATTGACCCTGTCTGATAATTCATCACTCATACAGGAATCCATATTTGACCTATTGAACATATTTCTAGTCCAAGAGTCCTCGATCATGAAACTTTTCATACATACTTATTGACTCCGCCTGATGATATGTCGGCCATACAGGAGTCAATATTTGACAAACTGAAAAAATTTCTGGCCCAAGAGTCCTCAATCATGAACTTTCTATGCATACTCATCGACTCCTTCTGATGATACGGCAGGCATATATTAGTCCATATTTGTCTTAATGGACATATTTCTGCCAATGAATATTCAATCTTGAACATTTTTATACATATTGACTCTGTCTGATGATTCATCAGCCAAACAGTAGTCAATATCTGACCTAATGAACATATTAATGGACAAAGAATATTCATTCTTGAACATTTTTATACATACTCACTGACTCTGTCTGATGATACGTCAGCTATACAGGAGTAAATAATTGACCTACTGAAATATTTCCGGCCCAAGAGTCCGATCATGAACTTTCGATTCATACTCATCGACTACGTCTGATAATACGGCAGGCATAATAGTCAATATTTGACCTAATGAAAAAGTTAACAAAGTTTTTTTCTGGCCCAAGATTCCTCTATCTTGAACTTTCTATACATAGTCATTGGCTCCTCATGTTATATCAGCCATTCAGTAGTCTGAACACATTTCTGTCGATCTTGAAATTAATGTTTCTACTCATTGACTCCTGATGATACTCCTGAGAGTACGCCATTTTGAACTTTTTCAGACATACTTAATGACTACTTCTGATGTTACATCAGCCATTAAGAAGTCCATATTTGGCCCAATGGACATTTATCTGGCACAAGAGTCATCAGTTTTTCAACTTTTCTATATCACTCTTTGGACTCCTCATGATACTTCAGCCATGCAGTAGACCATATATGATCTACTGAACATATTTCTGGCCCAAAAGTAGTCGATCATGAACTTTCTATTTATACTCTTAGACTCTTAGACAGCCATGCAGTAGTGAAGTTTTACCCTAATTGACATATTTCTGGCCAAAGAATACTCAGGCTTGAACTTTTTTTTATTTCTTCTCATTTACTCCTCTGATGGTTCGTCAACCATACAGGAGTCAAAATTTGACCTAATAAGCTAATTCTTTGGCCAGAAATATGTCTAAGAGTAGAAATAGAAAGTTCATGATCGAGAACTCTTGGGCCAGAAATATGTTCATTAGGTCAAATATTGACTACTATATGCCTGCTGGATCATCAGAAGAGTATTTATAGAAAGGTTTTGATTGAGGACTCTGGACCAGAAATATGTTCAATAGGTCAAATATTGACTCCTGTGTGGCTGATGAATCATCAGAAGGAGTCAATAAGTATGTATTAAAAAAGTTCAAGACTGAGTATTCTATGACCAGAAATATGTTCATTAGGTCAAATTTTGACTCCTGTATGGCTGATGAACCATCAGACAGAGTCAATAAGTATGTATAAAAAACTTCAACTGAGTATTCTTTGGCCAGAAATATGTTCATTAGGTCAAATTTTGACTCCTGAAAAAGTTTATGATCGAGGACTCGGACCAGAAATATATTCAATAGGTCAAATATTGACTCCTGTATGGCTGATGAATCATCAGACGGAGTCAATAAGTATGTATTTAAAAAGATCAAGACTGAGTATTCTATGACCAGAAATATGTTCATTAGGACAAATTTTTACTCCTGTATGGCTGATGAATCATCAGACGGAGTCAATAACTAAAAAAAAAAAAATTCATGCTCGACTACTCTTAGGCCAGAAATATGTTCAGTAGGTCAAATATTGAATACTATATTACTATATGCCTGCGGTATCAACAGAAGGAGTCAAAGAGTGTCTAAAAAATCAAGAATAAGTATTCTTTGGCCAGAATTATGTTTATTAGGTCAAATATTGACTCCGGTATGGCTGATGAATCATCAGGCGGCGTCAATAAGTATGTATGAAAAAATTTATGATTGAGCACTCAGACCAGAAATATGTT
>JAOTNS010003033.1:0-514221 GCA_028476615.1 Culter alburnus
CGGTGACTTACGTCTTCCTATAGGACTACGACACCTATCACGGCATTCATATATAAGCTCCTCAGTATTATCAGCAGCTATTGCATTTCTCAGGAGCAATTTACTCTCCTCCATCCCCAGCTCCTCCTCTCTTCAGTCAGGATTATTGGCCTTATTATTCCCCTGAATCAGGCTAATTCTTGAAATATGTGTACATGTTCAATTATGACATTTAATGATATCTGCTTATGTTGGTCCTGTTCTGTTTACCCTAGGGGGGTTTATTGCTGCTTTCCCTGCTCTTATCCATGCTAGCCTGCATGGATGCACAGGGAGTTCTTGCCCAGAACAGAACCATACCGCCAATACAAACTATGCATTATCAGTCATCTATCTATCTATCTATCTATCTATTAAAACTAGTTTTATCTCACTTGTAACAGAATAAAGAAAAAAAGTTAAATAAAAAAGCACAGAAAATGGGTAAGTCTACAGTTTTTATTGGATATTTTGGGATATTTTTAAGTTATTTGATTGACAGATTTTTAAACACCCGTCAGACTAAGGAATTACTGTTATCAGTAAATATACCAACTAAGATTTAAAAATGTAAATCTTTTAAAACTGCTGTTTTAATTGCATGTGAATAAACCCAATAAGTGCATGATTATTTTTTATTGAGTGGAATGATGTGATATATCTTAAGCACATTACTTGCAATACAATTTTTCAGCCAGAGTGAATGGTTTTGAGTGTAGAGCTTCATTTTGACCTGAAATATGATTTTTGGGGAATTGGGTGAGACGTTATGGATTTGTGTTTACTATTTTGAGAATATGAGGCATAGTTTCAAAAAATGTGCTTAAGCAATCAAGAAAAAAAATGTAAAATTTTGTCATGACATTTAGTGTCTTGTTTTCTGACACTTGTGCTTGAAATTCAATCCGATTTCTAGAACACCACATTGTTCTCCAGATTCCCATGAAAAACAGATCTAAGATAGCTTGTTGCGCATCTCCAGAAGGAATTTAAGACCTAATAAAGGGGTTTTCAAAGTATGGGCCGTGTTTCAACTCTGATTTTGATCAGATCATTTCAGTCCAAGGATCCAGAAAGCAAATGCATTCAAACTCTCGGTCCAAAACAGCACTAATGCAGAGAAAACTCAGCTGATTTCATCAGAGAGAGAATGTTGTATTTGGCTTCAAAGCACAATCTCTCTCCTATTCTGTGCATGAGCAGCCCAAGCCATTTCTAATCATCCAGTGAACATCAGATCAAAACAGCTGGCCCAAAAACAAAATAACAAATTATTTATACTGTAAATATTTTATAACTAAGGGGTATGTATGACATATAACTATGGGGTAAATATGACATTACGGGCCGTAAATTAAAGTGAGCTTGTTACCCTCTTATTTCATGTTGTTACAGGGTAAGTAATTAATAAAAAATAAATAAATAAATAAATAAATAAAAAACCGCAAACAGTCATATCACTTGGAAAACTTTGAAAAACAACTTATTTCAAAACAGATTTAAAGTTGCAACACTTCTTATTTGTTTCTCTTGCTTGGCTTCCTCCTCCTCTTGTTCCTCTTTTTCTTTCTTTCCACTGATGAATAATGCCTGTAATGTCATATTTACCCTGTAACTACATGAAATAAGAGGGTAATTACGCAGTACTTTCCGGGCTGTAATCTAAAGCGTTACCAAAGAGTGTGAATTCGCGAAAGCAACTGTCACTTGTGTAAGACTATTTTCCTGCTCAGACAAAAGCTGAGATCAAGCGCTCTGCAATAAAGCAATAAACTCATCTGGAGAGAAGATCTCAAAGAAATAGCATATGACAACGCTATGCCCTAAACTGTCCTCACACATCTACAATATGCAATAGCTGTTGATAATACGGAGGAGCTTAAATATAGGTGCTGTGATAGGCGTCATATTCTTATAAGTAGGCGTAAGTCAGCTGATGCGAGCCTGACTGACATGACCTGCCAGAACTGACACTAATGCTACATTTTTTTTCCCTTTCATGTTTGGTATCATTTTAAATGTCTCAGTGCGATTGGTAAAATGGTCTCAATTTCACAGCAGTCACTATGTAACGAAGCTGGACTCAGGCAGGGATCCATATGCAAAGCTTTATTAGAAGTGAGCATGGTCGTACAGGCAGGGTCAAACGGTAACAATCAGGAACAGCAAGGGACAGGCAGAGTCGAGGTCAGGATACAGGCAATGATCAGGACAGGCAGATATCACTCACAGATCAGTATACAAAGCACAGGTCAGGGGTAGGCAGCAGAGGATCGTAAGCAGGTAACAGGCAGGATCAGTAACAGACAGGCAGACAGGATACAAACTCTCAGAACTGCAACCGGGGTAAACAAGACTTCGCAATGAGGTGGTGTATGAGTGTGTCTTAAATAGTCCAGATAACAAGCTACAGGTGTGGAGTGTGCATATGACAGGCAGGGAGGATTATGGGAAGTGTAGTCCAGACAGAAATTGCGTGGTGTTGGTGTAGTAAAAATTTACAATCCTTTCTGCTCTTGGTATATAAGGTAAAGTGCAAAACAGTCATGTGGGATCTTCTGTAGCCAGAAACCCCCATGCAGTGATGGGTGCGTGTCTTAAAAACACTAATCCACCACTGTGTGTATATGCAATTGTTACTCTTAGAGTCATCTTTGAGCAACTGATGTTATGTATTTATGATTTCTGAATTGGCTTCTAATTGGTTATTTGTGTAATTGGAATGATACACTTTTACCTGACAAATAAAATGTGTGTTATATTTGATTTACTCTGGATTCTCCTGATATCATTATTACCAGTAAATTATGGGAGGCTAATGCCGTAAATCTGTGTCCAGGGTAGAACAAACTGAAAGCGCGTGAATGGAGGAGCAGTAGGCACTTGATCTGAAGACCTTTTGATTTCTGTTTTCCACTGATTTAGTAAGGTGTATGTAAGTGGCTAAATTAAAATACACTTTTGTTTGAGTGAGCAGTAGGCAACTGACTAAAGGTATTAGCTAACTTATTACACCCTCTGACGAAAAACAGACTGGCGAGTTTATGTCCTTGAGTTTACCGCAAACCCGGGGCGAGTATCTCTGTGAAGCATTGGGTCCCTGATAATTGAAAGTATGGGATACCCAGAATAATCAAATATCTAAATTAATACATAACCAATGATTAATTTCTAATTGGAAACACAACCTAAGAGTAATAATCATTTGAAATTGCAGTCAGATTAAATGAGTGAAATTAAGTGAACTTCACAGGGGCGCTGAAAAGACATACACATGTTAACCTTCGCCCAGGCCATCGGATTCCGTTTTTGGGGTGATGGGGGGTTCCCTACATAAGTAAGTTGTCCGAGGAAAGGTACGACCAATAGATGCTAAAATAACTGCTATTCTGACATATCCCGTTACTACGACACAGTGGGAACTGCGGCAATTTTTTGGAATGGCTGGATATTATAGGTGCTTTTGTAAAAAATTCTCTACGATCGTGGCACCTTTCTGTTGGTCTGACGAGTGTCAACATGCTTTCATGTGTGCGAAGTCTCTTCTTTGTAGTGCTCCAGTCCTGTCAACCCCTGACCTGTCCCGACCGTTCACGCTGGAGGTGGATGCGAGTGCCACGGGGGGCGGGAGCTGTCCTTCTGCAAGATGGTGCTGATGGGTTTTCTCATCCTGTCTCACTTCTCTACTAAGTTCAGTCGGCCTCAGCTGAACTATTCGACCATAGAGAAGGAGACATTCTCGTGTTACAACATTTTGATGTTTATCTGGGGGCTGCATCCGTGCATGTGGTGGTTTTTACCGACCACAATCCGTTGGTGTTTTTATCACGTATGTATAATCATAACCAGCACCTAATGCGTTGGGCCCTGATGGCCCAAAATACAACCTGGAGATTAAGTGCAAGAAGGGTAGTGACAATGTTGTTGCAGATGCTTTTTCGCGATGATAATGTGTTATGTGTTATAATTGTTTGTTTGGATTCTCATGTACACTCAACTCAAAACATATGTTTTTTTTTTTGTTTTGTTTTTTGATTTGTTTTTTGGGTGGGGGAGTGTTACGGTCGGTGGCTTGGTCTGTGTCTTGATCTTTTTCTGTTTTGTCCCTCCCTTGTTTTTCTTGGTGTCACTCTATCTCTTTGGAGCGTGTACACGCTCTCTCTCTCTTAGGTGGACGCACCTGTGAGATTTGAGAGTGTCTGATTGATTGAGCTGACTGATAAAGACGCCAACGAGGAGGAGAAAGAGACTGAGATGACAGATTTTGTGAGCTAGCCAGCAAACAAGTGTCTTTATAATCTTTATTTTGCTTTTGTTGTTTTTTTCCCCCCTTTGTTAATCATTGTCTGTTTTGTTAAGTTCTTTATTTGGTTATGTTCGTTATTATGGTGATGTTTGTTATGAGTGAGTGAATAAATAGATTGGATTGATTCCACCGTTTAGTCATTCTTAATTGTTACGTAATCTCTCTTCTCTTCGAGCTTATATTTTTATGAGAGGCTGTAACATGGTGTGCCTGGCATTTTTAAACGGCTCTCTGAACCCCATTCTCTATGTGTTCATGTGTGATGAGTTTAAGAAGAACCTGAAACAGTCTCTGCTGCTGGAGACAGCGTTTGCTGAAAATCATCTGTGGCATGTTGCACAAAGCCGGTTTCAGTTGCTACCCAGGGGTGCGTTTCCCGAACAACAATGTTACCCGCTGCTTCACTACCATAGTACGATGCATCGTTGAACAAATCAACTAGCTAGTCACAACTGTTTCCCGAAACCATATTGTCGCAAACCTGTCGTTCAGCCACGTTGGTGAATGACGTCACACAGGTGGTGAGTAATAACTTCTTTAAATGAATCTGTTTGAGATTTGAATTAATGCTAGAATTTCAGCTATAAATTTAAGACATGGCATTAGAGGACTAATTCTCATTTTCCTCAGCTATTTTGCTTTATTTCCAGATTAAATCAAATGCTTGTTCTGACGTACTAGAGCACGTACGCACATGCACACTCTTCAAAAACGGTGCTTTAAATCTCTTGACAAACTAAAATCTATAAATGACATTTGCACATATATTCGAAATAAAAGATATACATTGTACTTAATGTCAGCTTGCTTATTTTGCTCAAGATAACGATTTATTAAGTCCACATATCATAAAACAAGAAACTATGCTTCTAACCACAGCTCCAGTGCTGTCGTTACAACCACACAAGTTTGCGAACGTTCGTTTGAATGATGGTTTCAGTAAACACCAAATCGTTGAACTATGTAAGCAACGACGGAACTTGCGATGTTAGTTGGCTAACGATGCTTTTGGGAAACGCACCCCAGGTAATTTCAAGATTAGTTTGAGCAAACTCTGGTTTTTCAGGCTTATGAAGGTGGATTGATTTTTAGCGGGTTTCATCGCTATGGTCACTTACGCTACACGGCTAACCTGCTCCAGATCAGGTTTTATTCTGAGATCATGAACCCAAACTCGACCAATCAGCTGTGAGTAAAGTGACATGTATCTGATGCAATAAAGCCACTCCCCCTGTATCTCTCGCTCCAAATTAAAGCAGTTTATAGTGAAAACATTTTAGAGACAAAAATTGCTCAATTTGCTGTTAATTATTCATTATATTTATATTGAATAAATTAAAATCATGAATAATTCATGACATATTCATATAATTAGATAATTAGGCCTATTATATTAATTGTCAATATTAAACTTTGCTTTTAAATTAAAATAGCTAAATACAATACATGCATAATACATAAAGCTTTTAAACAGATTAAGTTTACATGTATTCTTTTGAGCTCTTTGTGAAACTATATTAATTATTCAGTCTATTTGTTTGATTCACATGCATTGATTTAGTCAGATATTTTCTTTCAGCTGCCTTCTCAAACTTTCACTGCACCAATGTTTATTCCTGCTTTGTAAATGTGTTTAATTTCATATTTTTCATAACAATCTCTTAATCTTCGGAAGAGACATTGTCTTGAATTGAATTGTGTGGATTTCTCACTAGAAGTGAATCAAACTGACATTCTCCTTGTTCTGTGTGATTGGTTGTTTGCCACACGTGTCACACTTTTAGGTGCACGTGCTTTGCAAACTCTGGATTGAACCTGAGTTTACAGAGAAAGTTTATACCAAGCGTTGTGCAACAGTTGATCCTGATCTAAACCAGGTTGGATTTATCTGGATTTGTCAACTCCAAACCAACTTTGAAAGCTTCATGCAACAGGCCACTGGACTTTCTTAATCACGAAGACAACAAAGAGAAACTAACACTAGACAAGAAAACTTCCGATATAATGATTAATCTGATTTGTGCTTTAAATAAAAGTGTGTCCAAGGTTTCTTGTGACTTATGAGTGTATATAAGGCAAGCAAAGTCAATGTCCTATCTCAAAATATTAACTGTACAGTGAAAGTTTCACACTGGATGTGCTGTGTCACGGTATAGTGTTGTTTGATAGCATGTCAGCTGGTAGGGAACACCCTTCCTCTTTATATAATATTTCAGACTGCAGAAATAGAACTTACTGTAAATACAGAGCCCCGTACAAGACATGCAGGAAAAAAAATAATATGCTAAATCGTGTGCACAATTAACTAATTAGTTCCCTCGATTTGCTAAATCATGCGCTAAATCATCATGATTTAGCAAATCGATGGAACTATAGAACATGGAACGATGGAACATTCTATAGAAGCATTTCTCTTCCTAAAGCCACACACACACTTAACGATTGTAAGGCCGATTATGAATGTAAATTGATACTTATGACTGATCGCCGTCAAACGCGTCCAGTCAAAGCCAGTTGCGTTCAGTCTGCGATTACAGTTGTTGTTCAAATTCCATGTGTGAGTATATAAATCGGCTCCAGTCGAAGGAAACAATCGGTAGCTATGTGTGTTCAGTTCAGTCTTAGCAAATCGTTAGGTGTGTCCCCGGCTTAAGCCATCCCACCATCAGCCTTTAAGAGAAGTAAAGGGGAACTTATCATCAGTTGTTGATTTTCAACAATAAACAGAACTTGCAAAGAGGTTTTTATGGGATTGAAGCCTTACAGAATATGGGTAAGAATCTAATATGCACATTATATGCTTATGTATGGGTGTGAGGAGAAAATATCTTTCTCTGTAGTTGGGTGAAAATTGCAGAGAGTTTAAAGATATTTCCAAAAGGATTTTTACCATGTGTCAACTACAGGTAGCTTGGTTTCAACTTTTTTTTTTAATTTGTGGTCACACTTATTTATTTCGTTTTAATTTATTACTTTTTTAATTGCTATGTATAGGCCAACTGTAATTGTGTCCTCTTATGTGGAAAGTGAACATTTTATTTTAATTCTATGTGTTTGCGTAAATAGGACAATAAATGAAAAAAATGTTCCTGTAATGCAGTCCTGTTATCTACTGTTGGACATTGCAAAATAGAAAAAAAAAAAAAAACTAAAATAGAAAATTAAATAAACTGATGAAAGTGTTAAACTCTAGGCTTCGTATGGCATCCTGGGGTAGATGTTGCATGTGAAATGTGGCATAACAAATATTCAGATTCCAGAAACCAAAACTCACTGTATTTTTTTCTCTTGTTTTCATGTAGCAAGCTCTACTTTTGGAATTCAAAATATGACCAGAATCACTACGGACAATTCCACAGTGCAGACAGAGATCTTCTCAGGCTTTAATGTCTTTAATATGCATTTACTTTGCCATCCTTGTTGTAAGTCTCATTGGAAATGGGCTCGTCATATTTGTGACTGGCTACAAAATGAAGACGACAGTCAACTCCATTTGGTTCCTCAACTTGGCGATTGCAGACTTCATCTTCCCCTTAACTCTAATCATAAAAGCATTTTTAGACATACACAGTATCTGGCATGTTGGTACCTTCAAGTGCACATTTCTCTGGTTCATTATTTACCTAAACTCATTTACTAGCATTTTGCTGCTGACAACTATTAGTCTGGACCGATGTCTGTGCACATGGATGGTTGTGTGGTCCCGTAATAATCGAACCGTATTCAAAGCCAGAATCATCTGCGTGATTGTGTGGGTTTTATCCATCGGCTGCTGCATCCCTGCATTCATCAATTGCTCAGCAACAAAGAGTGAAGGAAGCTATCCTATTCAATACTACAAGTTTCTGGTCATATCCAGGTTTATATTGGCCTTTGTCATCCCCTTCCTGATCATTGCATCTTCATATATAGCTATCGGTGTGCGAGTCAAACGTCTCAAAAAGGAGAATCAGCTCAGGTCTTACTGGGTCATTATAGCTCTGGTCCTGGCATTTTTCATATGCTGGCTTCCTTATCATGTCTACAAATTGTATTATATAAGTGTAAAAGAGAAGCAGTTGAGCGATTCTGCTAAAGAGGTTCTTTCAAAAATTAAAGTTTTAGTTACCTTCCTGGTTTTTCTAAACAGCTCTCTGAACCCCATTCTCTATGTGTTCATGTGTGAGGAGTTTAAGAAGAAGCTGAAACAGTCTCTGCTGCTGGTGCTGGAGACGGCGTTTGCTGAAGATCATCTGGACTTCTGAGTCTAAAAGCAAACAAAAATATGTTTTTCTGTTTTTCTGTGTTCGCAGAAGCTCTGCAGGTGTGTGATGTGATGATGTGTGAATCCTCATGTTCTGTTGTTTATGCTCCTTTTTGTGCATGAGCTTGAATGGCAGAAAAAAAGAAGTTACTAATGCTGAATTTGTCAAAAAAGTCATATTTATGTCCTGACTGTCAGTTATTTGTGAAGTAAATCTGCTGTAAATGTGTATAATTAACAAGAAAAATGTATAATACAGTTTTGTAATAAAATAAAAGGTTTGCTTATTTGCAGATCAATATATATTAAATGTCTGCACTAATCTTTCTTATTATTGCTGACCAATGACTAGTACTGGCTAGAATAAATAATAAACAGTTCAATCAGTACTTTTTACTTTTAATACTTAAGTACATTAAAAATCAATTACTTTTGTATTTTTACACAAGTATTAATGAAAATTAGTATTTATAAGTAATATTTTATAGGGTATCTGTACTTTTACTAATGTATTTGATTTGTGTACTTTGTGTACCACTGTCTTTTCCAATATATGCAAATCACAAAGTGATGTACTTAATAGTCATATTTATTAATAATAAAAAAAAACACCTAGATTTCTAATTTATTAGATTTTTCCTCTAGTGGTTTGTGACTAAAGCAATATGGCACAAAACAATAAGGAGTCTGTATGGGCTTAACTTGATCCTTGATGTTAGTGTGAGTTTAAATCATAAGAAGGCTCAAAACATCACTTTAAATTAAAAAAAAAAGAAAAAGAAAATCAGATATGTGACATAAAATAGTTTGCTAAAGTTTTGTGCAAAAAAAATGACAAAACATTTTTCCCTTTTGTGCATCACAAACCTCAAAACTATTCAGTTTGGGAACCTGCTGCAGTCATTCCTTTACTGCTAAACATGCAAAAAACCTGCATATTTACACTTATGAGGAAACTAGAAATGATTGACATTACTAGTTTTATTCTAGTACACTGTGGAATGGTTCTCTTTTGTGAGATTTCAGGAATGAGTCAGGGATGTACCAAACTGTGTTACACTGAACATTTTAATGTAATAACAAAATGAAATTCTTAAAAACAACTTATAAAGATGTTGTTTAATTATGTTAAACATAAGTATTCATTCACATCACAGATCATAATCAGCAAGCATGTTTTTAAATAAAGTTGTTTTTTTTTTCAAATAAAGTTTGAGGAAGCTTGGTGGTGGTGACGTTGATCCGCGACCATGGTGTGCTGTAGTCCGTTTATAGCCTACTGTTAGCTTTTTATATCTGACCACTTTATTTAGGCTTCAAATTGTATAAATGTTGTGTTAACTTGTAAACATTATCTTGATAGACAAAAAGTGTAAGTGAAATTCCAAAAGTCTATGGGAAGCATGAATAGGCTTTCGATCGAGGGAACCCGTCCGCCACTAACTTCCGGGTTGGCCTACAAAAACACGTCATCCCTGAGGTACTCTATATAGTGATAGAGACTCAGACATATCACATGTAGACATATTTAAAGTTTATTCACAGTTTATTTATATTACATATATGATCTGTATATATTAATATTCATTGAAACTAAATAATTAATAATCGCTTGTGTAATGGACTAATAATAATATATATCATTGAATTATATAAATCATATATAAATAAAAAAAACATATGGCACATTTTACTCACACTTCATTTGGCTTTAGTTGCCAAATAGCTCCATACAGACAACATAAAAGTTTCCATGTCTGCGGTCTCAGAATCGTCACCACTGGCTTTCAACATGGTCGCCGCAACTGATCTGACTGACTTGTCCTTCTTTGAAACTTCATCAGTTCCTTTTTTTCCTTTAAACACATCTACAGTATCTGTCATTCTTTTTTTATTCTATAAGATTATTAAAAGAAACTGTTCTAAGTTAAATATATGTAAGGGGATGGTTGTAACACTTTTTAAAGATGTTTACAACCTACCTCACCCCTGTCAGCTAGCTAGCTGTTTTAGTGGTTTGAAATTAGCAGGTAAAAATGCATCACATTTTGCCTGAGAAACTACAATTTAATCTAATATAAGTTATATAATTTTATCTGCAAAAGTTTCAGTACTAAACAAAAAAACAGTTTTAGTAATAAAAAAAAAAATTGCATTATTACCCAAAATATCTGTTGTTGTTGTTGTTTTTCTTTTTCATAAAATATGCATGTACTTATTTACAGCCTTGACAACCATTCATATGGGATCTGGGAGGAAGTAGATAAAAAAATGAAATGATCATAGGACTTCTAGCTTATCCCTGATTGGTGGAATTGGTGGTGTTACAACTCTCCCCATGTTACAAACATACCCGGTCTCCCCTAAGCATAGACGGACGCCCGCATCTCACAGCTTTTGCAGATAAATGCATCTCGCAGCTAAAACATTTTCCCCATTAAGTTATGAAATGTTATTTCTGTATGTCATGTTTTTTCTTGGTTATACAAACTTTAAGGGACCATTCCATTTTATCATTTTGCAAACGTTATAGGAACAATACTTTTGAATGTTCTCTAGATATTCTGAAACAAGTAACTAGAAATGTTACACAATGGTATTTCTAACAGAAAATGTGTTGCAAGACAAAATGTTTTTGCAGAACCATCTCTCACTCTATTATTTTCTCCTCTCTCTCTCTCTCTCTCTCTCTCTCTCTCTCTCTCTCTGTATTTGTTTTTTTTTTTTTTTTGTTATAGTGTACACCAGTTTGGGATATGATGATCTGACCACTGTCACAGCATCCCATGGCTTGTCAAGCATCCAAATCTTTGCTTTATGCATTTACCTCACCATCTTTGAGCCATCATTGTGGGCTTTATTGGAAATGGGCTTATCATATTTGTGACCGGCTACAAAATGAAGACAACAGACAATTTTTTTTTCTTTTGCACCAGTCATATGCTTTGTCTTGGTCTTTGGCAAGCCACTGGGTTAGTTTTTGTCCAAGCTTCTCTCTTTCATGACAGAGTTAAATATGTTTGCAAGCATTTTTTTTTTTTTTTTTTCTGACTGCTTTCTCATCCCCTTCCTGATCATTGCATCTTCCTATATGCAGCTACTGGAGTGCGGGTCAAACATCTCAAAAAGGGAAGCCATTTCAGATCTTACCATCTTATTATATCTTTGGTTCTGGCCTTTTTTGTATGTTGGTTCCTTTACCATATTCACAAATTGTGTTTCATTTCATTTAATGCAGTGGAGAATAAGCAGACTGTTAATGTTCAAGAAATCATTTCTAAAACAACAGTTTTTGTAGTGTGCCTGGCTTTTCAAAACAGCTGTCTGAACCCTATTCTCTGTGTTCATGAGTGATGAGTTTAACCCTTGTGCAGTCTTTGTTTGGGGTGTACACCCAGGGTCTTTGGGGTCCCCAGAGACCCCAGGCAACAAAATGTAATTTTGTAACAAAATAAATGTTTTTTTTTTTTGTTTTTTTTGTTTTTTGTTTTTTAAACAAATGTAATTTTACTCTGTTTATTAATGTTTTTACTCCACATTTGTGCAGTTTTTTGAGGATTTATCATATTTTTTAAATTTATATAAATAAATAAAAACAAATTAAATAGGTTTTTATACAAAACAGCTTTTTATGTAAAATTCACTTTATAAAAGACCCAAATTTCTAACTTTCATTCATGGGGAAAACATAGATAATTTGACATGGTTTAGTGTAGGGCTGCATGATTTATCGCGATAAAATCGCACGCGATATGGCAAAGGCTGCGATTATTTAATGCGTGGCTTGTCAGAGCTGTACGGCTCTGTGATCAGTAGTAAATGCTTCTCCATCTGAAAGCCAGAGGGTGCTCTTGCGCAGAAACTCAAAATATGCCCTGCAGCAGAAGAAGATAACACACATCATATCGCTGTAGATGAATAAACAGAAGATTGAAACGTTTTGATTACTTAAACATGACTAATAAACACACGACTGCCTTATTCTGTGTAAGAAGCCACATCATCTCACAGAAGGACCCTCAACTGTCGTTGTGAAGTGAGTATGGAGTAAAAACATGTTATTAAATGTTGTCTTTTGTTGGACAAGATGTTAATAAATGCTTCTCGTGTCTGAAAAGAAGTTTGACGGGTGTTGCTTTTTCAAATGTACATTATAAGCGACTCAAACTTGCAGTGCTTTCAGAAGAATTAGCATTTGGAGCCATACTTCATTGACAAGCTGCACAAAAAAAACAATCGCAGCCTTCGAATAAGCCTAAGAATCGCGTTTAAGTGATAATCGCGTTCAAGTTCAATGTTATTTTTCGTATCGTGCGATATATCGTGCAGCCCTAGTTTAGTGTAAGATTTTTGCCCATCTTTTGCCCATCAGTTTTAAAAGTAAACAAATTATCACTTTTACCAGTAGATGGCTGCAGAGCTCCACTATTTGCTATGTGCTATTTGACTGACTGAAAGACATCTTTTCATAAGTATTTTTCAGTTGGATTCATATCTAAATATTATGAAATTACAATTATGACAATAAAAGTTACTTTTAAACAAAGTTTAGTATGTATGATGAGACCCCACTTAGAAAATGGACATTGGACATCATCCTCAAAATCAACATTGAAAAACTTTTTTTTTTTTCAGTACAAAAAAATGCTAAACTTATTGTCATATTTGTGATTTCATAATATGTATATATCACGATAATGAATATGCACAATATTGTTATCGTGAGCACTTCAAAATACCGTAAATAATAATTTATTAACAATAATTAAAATTTTTATAATGCATTTAAGAAAACTTTCCCCATCAACCATATAAAATGTACAGCACCGCTGTATTCTGCGTCAAAAGGACATGCGCTCAGATGTAAACAAGCCCAACGTGCATGAGAAGCACATGGCGGAATGAGTGAAGGAGACGAGCTGAATGAAAGTGCACATTCTCTCTCTGACAGCAGAGGGCGCTGATGGAACAGCAGAAATGCAGCGGTTACCCCGGAAACCCCGCAAACAAATCAACTGTGCTAGTGAAGTTTTTAAAATGCCTCAAACAGCCATTCATTTTTTTGTAATCGCAATGTTGTTTATCAAAGCACCAAATACTTAATACTTAAAGTCTTAATAGGCTATTTATTTTCAAACTTAAACATTTTTATATTTTAATCTGGACTACAACATGCCATAATGATTAAAAATTATTATTTGTTATTGTTCAGTAACACTTGTTCAGTAACAGCGACATAAGGCTTCATTAGTTAACATGTTAATTCATTATTACCAAACTGACAATGAAAAATACTTACAAGGCATTAATTATTCTTAGTTAATGTTAATTTTGTAGTTACTGTTTAATGACATTATTAAAATCAAAATAACTTATTTAATGGACATGAGATAAAACTAGCAATGATCAGTTGTATTTCTTAACAACATTAACAAAAAAATAATACTTTCTGTAACAAATGTAGCTATTGCTCAATCTTAGTTAAAGATGCTCTAAGCGATGTCACACGTTTTTAGGCCAAAACATTTTTTGTCACATACAGCAAACATCTCCTCACTATCCGCTAGCTGCCTGTCCCCTGAACACACTGTAAAAAAAACACGGTCTCTGTAGTCACCACAAGCTCCAAAAATGGCAACAAAAACTACCTGGTGCAGCCTGGACCACAAAACATAATAAACATGCTCCAGCCAATAACCGACAAGAATGATTTTAAATGCGCATTCATGACTGTTTCAGGAAGCACGGAGGGGAGGGGGAGGGGGAGGGGGAGGAGGAGGAGGAGGGAGGGTCTAGCTAGCCTCTGTTTTGTTTGACAACACTTCGAATAACAACAGGAAGTTACTCCACCCAGGATCGCTTAGAGCACCTTTAACCCAGGTAAAAAGAAAAAGAAAAAAAAAAGTACATTTCAATAATGTACTTAAAGTGCTCTATTTTTGTGCACTAATTTTGTACTTAATATACTAAAAATTATTCTTTAGTACTTCTTAAGATAATCTTAAGAACATCTAAGTGTACTCAACTGTGCTATTTTGAGACAGCATGAAATATGAACTAAAGTGTGCATTTAATATACTATCTCTGTATTTAAAAAATATATTTTGTTACCACGTTTAGTACACTATGGGTTCAAATGTACTATAAGTACAATACCCAAAAGACCCTGAATGTGACTTTTTTTCTACACTAACATACAAACAAGATATCACTCCAGTTTTTTTTTTTTTTTTTTAATTATTATTAGTATTTGTAGATCTAGAAAGTGTTAACCACTGTACACTGTTTTTTTTTTAATTTAGCAAACATCGTTTGGGGTCTAAAAAGACTTCAAAGACCCTATAAGGGTTAAGAAGAAGCTGAAACAGTCTCTGCTGCTGGTGCTGGAGACGGCGCTAGCTGAAGATCATCTGGACTTTCTTAATCACAAAAGACAACAAAAAGAAGACTTTCTTGACCAGCTGCTGAGACATAAAAACTCTTTAAGAACATCAGACTCTATGTAGCTACAGCCTGTTGTGTTACAATGGTTAATCTGATTTGTGCTATAAATAAAAGTGTGTCAAAGGTGTCTTGTGACTTATAAGCATATATAAGGCAAGCAATCTAGTCAAAGTCAATGTCCCAGAAATTAATCTCTAGATATGAACTGTACAGTAATGTACAGTAATGTACAGGATGTGCTGTGTCATGGGATAGTAGCTGCGTTCCATTCGACAGGGTCCCTACGCAGTGTTCACTGCTCCCTACTCCCTGAACACGGTATATCGGTTGAAGTGGACTTCGCTGACAATAATCACTCATTTGGAACGCCCTGTAAATGTCATCAAAGAAAGTCAATGACAGTGTTGCGCAGATTGATAACATAAATAAATAAATAGATATTTTAATTTACTTTCGAATTTAAAATTGACTCTTAACAGATTTGAAGCTGTAACTGTCATGCCATATGAAAATAAATTCTCATTTGGTTAACTGTATAAATGTATTCTTAATCCATGGTCTTGTGTGCTTTCTTTTCCACGCGTAGCCGCATAAACACTCCTGAGGTAACTAGGGGTGTTCGATTCCAGGTTTTTTGGAGTCGACTCCGACTCCCGACTCCCACTGAAGGAGTCGATGGAATCGACTCCTCGACTCCATTTACTGTACATCAAAACAGGGTCATAAACAAGCCAAGATGGCAGTCCTTACACACTTAATTTATTTTTCCCTGACGCAAAGCCTTATAATCCCCTCATTAAAACAACACACGTTTAGCGAGACTGTCCAAATTAGTCCAATTTAGAGATGATTGATGAGTAGCCTATCAATGCTAATTGCCGATACCTATTTTTACCGAGAGAAAAGTCATGAAAAACATCTGTGGTCGAATATTATGTCAGAATTAAATAAACGAGAAAGCAGGGATTCTTTAATGAATTCATCTCATTATAATGTAGGGTGACCAGACGTCCCCGTTTTCTGGGGACAGTCCCGGTTTTTTGGTGCTCCGTCCCCGACTGGAGCAGTCCCCGGAAATGTCCCCGTTTTATAGCTCATTCAAAATAACCCGCGAATACATTGCAAAAAAGCCCGACCAACACACAGCAACCTGTTGGTTATCGGAGCAATCGTGTAGTGATTATATTCACCAACATAGGGGGCTGTGCAGCTACACTGTCACTGCTACACTTGGTCACGCGCGCGCCGCTACTTCATGAAGAACGTAACCTAGAGCAGAGCGCCATTATCATCAATTATCAAAAGAAACATTGTTATTGGTTTCAACTTTTAATGTAGTAACATACTAACTATTCATGTTAAATTAAAGTAATACGGTTGTGTGTTTTATAACAGGACTTCAACAAGGTGCGGGATTGTTTTGGACAATTTAAACGTCCTCAGTCACAAAGCAGCAATTTCCACACACATCTTAACTGTATCACGAGGTGAAGGTACACTCAGATATGAATAAATAAAACAATTATAATAAAATAATAATACACTTGCAACTTACTTAGTGCTTAAAATGAGTGTAAAATGCAAAATAATAGTTAAATGTTTAAAAAGTTGTAGTTTCTGTACAGTAGCCTATAAACAGCTCATGAAAATGAAAATATTCAATTCAAATAAATGTTAAAAATATTTGTTAAATGCCATTTTATTTATCTTATCTCATATTTATGTTGTTTTAATTTTGTAATGATTTTCAAAATAGTGTAATACGTTTTTTAGTTAGGCCTGGTTAATAGTGTAATAGTTTTTTGGTGAACTGTATTAAAACCAGACCAAAAATCCTAATAATAACATTAAATCATAGTAATTATTAATGTAATGATATAGGGAACCTATATTTACCTTTTACGTTATCTGTACTTAAACATTTAAGTTAATTCAATGAAAAGACCACATTAGGTCAACTCAATTAAATTGAGTTGTCAATTACCCCATTACTCAGTTGAAATGAGGGAATCACTTTCCTAATCATTTGAGTAGTCTCAACTTATTAGGGTTTACAGTGAACAATTGGAAAACAAAAACATTCAAAAATGTATTGTCCCCGTTTTTTTATTAATAGTTAATAACAAATGAGATTTCGGTGATATTTTGACCACTCAAATAGGAAATGTCCGCGGTTTCCATTTCAGAAATCTGGTCACCTTATTATAATGGTCGGGGGATGGCATTAAACGCACATGATCATTGTCTTAAAAGTACTTGGACACGAGAGTTATACATAAAAATGCATACATGTACACTTATTAATGTGTTTATTGTTGATGTGAGTTTTTTTTTATTATTTTTAGGTATGGTTAGTTTAGTGAACACGGTTAACTATGGAAAATCAAATCTATATTTATTGCAATAATATAAGCTACCATCAATACTAAAGCAGACACGGAGGTATAGTTACAACTAAAGTCACTATGACTGTTATCTAAAAGTAAGCTACATAAATATAGGCTATGTGACAAAGTTTCTATGACAGCTCTGAGCTCTCAGATGCGATTCGTCAGTGTCTGAATTCCTCGCTTCATTTCGTTCCTTGCTTAGTGCACTTAACCATAGACAATATGCATAAAATAATAAAATAAAATAAAATAAAATAAAATAAAATAAAATAAAATAAAAAAAATAAATAAAATAAAATAAAATAAAATAAATGATAGAGCCTTAGCTGCTTTTCAACACTTTTACTTTGTCATGCCTATTCATACAATAAAATATACAAATGTAACACTCATCGCCATAACCATTCATACTTTCGTTCGTATAAAATGTATGAATACTCAAAACCAGAGAGCCGTTAAACTCTTTCAATGGCTCTGCTTCATCGTAGTTCTGACTGGTGACCTGGTGCGCAATGACAGTTGGGTAATTTTACCTCTCTACTTCCTGTGAAGTGATATATCGATGTTCCCTTATTCCCTATGCCATTCGCAGTGCCCTTCAAACTGAACATGTTCGCTCCCTTCGGAATGGAATCTCACTTAAGATGGCGAAATCCCCTGTGAAGTCCACTTCGCAGTCCACTTACGGTCGAATGGAACGCACCTAGTGTCTTTTGATAGTGTGTCAGCTGGTAGGGAAGCCTCTTCTGGAAGCTCAGATGTGCTGCGTAACACACTAGAATGAACCTCATTGGTTATGCAGCACGTTTGAGCTTCTGGAAGAGGTTTGTTCTAGCACATCAAGCAGTTTCGGCTGAGCTTCTGCTTTCATTTGCTTATCAATATTTACATGTGAGTAAAAGCTTGAAGGGGACCTATTAGCTTGAAGGGGACCTATTATGCAAAATTCACTTTTGCATGGTATTTGGACATAAATTTGTGATACAAATCCACCCACTCCTTTTTTTTTAATCCCCATAAATCATATGCAGTGTTTCCCAACAATCTGTTTTCAGCCATGGTGCTAATCGGTGCTAATGTGACGTCACATTAGCCACAGGCCCCGCCCACGACCACTGACTGACAGTCCTGCATTACCATAGTTTCCGCCCTCAGTGAGCTGTACACTGTCCGCCATTTCATCCGCGCTCGAGCAGCTGTAGCGACTGCTAAGAAATTGAGATGTTTTGTTGTTGGATGTAAGAGTGAACATAACAGTCTTCATTTACCTACACCTGAGCCGCTGAACGCAGTGGATTACTTTTATTTTTGAAGGGAATGCACCACAGATCTAATACACACAATTTCTGTAATGTTGCCTGCTATTTACATTCACAGACATAACTGACTGTGTTTATGTGAACTGTGTGTGTTTTTGGCAGAACCTTGTGTGTGTATTTGTGTGTAACTTATGAAATACGTTACTCACGAGACTTGACGTCTGACAGCCAGCTGTCTGTGTGCATGTGCTTCAGATAATGCGCTCAGAAATCGATCTATTAGAAATTTAAACTGATATAGCTTTAAAATGCGTGGAAATAATAAACTTTAACGACGAAAGAAGAACTATATGCTATCCATGAGAGTGATCACGATATAGATGTTAATCAAAACCAAGCAGATGTCTTGTTAAGGGTGCATTCACTCGGCCTCATAATTCCTGTAGTTACGGGATTCTAGCTTGTAAAAAGTGTTCACGTCCTCGTAGAGCTCATAATTACAGCTTGTAGGCTGGGAGTTTTCTGAAAGCTCCCAGATGTACCACGTGGCCGCTGTACCACCTGACCGCTGTAGATTCATTTAGGCGTTGATAGTGGTGCCATAGGAATGCATAATTCCTAGTCCAAGGACGTGAATGGATTCATATAGATTATTTTTATGATCTCTTTATGATCTATTTGAAGCGTCAAAGTGGTAGTTGCAAAGGTAGTCAGTGGAGGGACTTTGCGGTGTCAGAATCCTCACCACTGGTTGTAAAACTCTTTAAAGATGTGTTACAACCTACCCCACCACTGTCAGCCGTTGTTTAGCTAGCTGTGTAGAAGCCATAGGGTTACTAATGTTGTTATTCAATGTCTTTATTAAATGTTACTATATTTCTGTACTTCCAATTTAAAGGGAATTAATTGTACCCATTTTAAAGAAGGAAATGACAGTTTTTTGACCTACACTACAATATAATGCTTACTTTAGAATCACAGTTTTGTTTTTGGTACAATAAAGTCAATCTTGCTCAAAGAGGCTGTAGCATCAAGATCTTGCCACATGGAAGTGGCTATAGATCAAAAGAAGCCATTACAAGCTGAATTAGCAGTTAAAAATGTGTCACATTTTGCCTGAGAAACTACAATTTAAGTTATATGATTTTATCTGCAACCGTTTAAGTACTAAACAAAATATAGATTTAGCTATAGTTTTTGCATGTACCTATTTACAGCCTTGACAACCAATCTTGTGGGATCTGGGAGGAAGTTGATAAATAATGAAATGATCATAGGACTCCTAGCTTGTCCCTGATTGGTGGAATTGGTGGTGTTAAAACTCTCCCCGTGTTACAACAATACCCATACTAATCAAATGGACACCCGCATCTCACAGCTTTTGCAGCATCTCGCGAATATCAGATAAAATATGTTCTAAAAACATTTTGCAAATGTTCCCATTACGTTATGAAAACATTATTTCTGAATGTCATGTTCAAAATGTCCAGTTTTTTCTTAGATCATGAGTTCACACTTACAAATAATCATTTTGGACTGTATCCCTGTATCCCTGGCTGTGATAGGAACCAGCCAAGAGTGAGATGGAGGGATTCCAAAAACCGTCGAGGAACATACAGGTCAGTCGGCTACGTATATATAAGCCTCCTCTCGTGCTGATTGGATAGATCATTTGAACATCCTCCCATGTATTAGTGACTCATATATTAACTATAACTACTTTAATTAATATTATAATAACTAAAATATAGTCTATATTAATTCATATAGAGTGCAGAAATAGAAAGTGTGTAGTCGATAAAAAATTGATTTCTGTAGAAGCATATTTCTCTTCTTACACCATCCCACCATCACTCTTTAAGAGAAGTAAAGGGGAACTTATCAGTTGTTGATTTTCAACTATAAACAGAACTTGCAAAGAGGTTATGGGACTGAAGCCATACAGAAAATGGGTAAGTATTTAGTACATTGCCTGTTGAGAGCATATGGAGGAGATAATCATTTTTTTTTTTTTTTTTTAAATACGTGTCCTTAATTACATGTCCTAGGGATTGGTTTTATTTATTTATTTTAATAGATGATCACAATAGATGGAATCTTTCTTTTCTTTCTCTCTTTTGTTGTAACATTTAAGACAAAATTCTCCTTTACAGATTTTTTTTTTTTTTTTTTTTTTTGCTTGCTTTAGTACCATTTCTACAAGTATGGTGTACATTTTTTAAACTCTTAGTACAAAAAAAAAAAAAAAAAAAAAAATCCAAACTGATCACATTTGTAACAGCTAGTCATTCTTTCAACACCTGATCTCATGCTTTAATTCTAGTTGTACATATTTTCAGTCTACATAACCATTGTTTCAGAACACAAGATCATTGTGATATGTAATGAGAACATTTGGTTTAATTACCGAAACAATATATTGTTACAATAGTACCAGTCAAGAGACAGAAGATAGGTTAACAGGTGTTTATTGAACACAAGCAGAGTATCAGGAGGATAACAGTGAGTAAATAGTTGCAAGTTCGTGACTAATGAATGATATGGAGAATGACACAGTACTTTTGTGATGCAGAGTGACAATGGAGAATGATACTGCTGAATGGAGTAGATGACTTCAGACAACACTTCACACCAGATCGAAGATGAGGAGAGGAGCTTGGGTACATGGAGTACAGTAAGTATACAAGAGAGTACAGGTAATAGCAAGAGTACAGGTAAGTAGCAAGAGGGGTACAAGAGGAGTAGTAGCAAGAGGAGTAAGGTAAGTAGCAAGAGGAGTACAGGTAAGTAGCAAGAGGAGTACAGGTAAGTAGCAAGAGGAGTACAGGTAATTAGCAAGAGGAGTACAGGTAAGTAGCAAGAGGAGTACAGGTAAGTAGCAAGAGGAGTACAGGTAAGTAGCAAGAGGAGTCCTTGAGGTAAACATTCAGGTAAGTCCTTAGATGCAAACGAGACCGGACAATGTGACTGTGTGTGAGTGTGTCTTAAGTAGTGCTAGTAATGAGTGTGCTGATGAGGTGCAGGTGACGGTGGTTAGTATTCCGGAGAGGGAGTGCGCTGTGATTGGAGGGTGCTGGAGCCTGGTGTGTCTGTGACAATGATCTTCTTTTAGGTCATTACTTTTAACAATCCGTTCATTCAATAGCAAACAATGCAAGATTCATGTTTCAAATCACCCTTGTTGCTGAAGTAGTTATAGTTTGCTTTATTATAATTTATCATTATTGCAGTAAAGTTTTTTTGTCTGTATGTGTACATACAGTGGTGTGAAAAAGTGCTTGTCCCCTTCCTGATTTTTTATTTTTTTGCAAGTTTGTTACACTTTAATGTTTCAGATCATCAAACAAATTTAAATATGAATCAAAGATAACACAAGTAAACACAACATGCAGTTTTTAAATCAAGGTTTTTATTATGAAGGGAAAACAAAATCCAAACCCACATGGCCCTGTGTGAAAAAGCGCTTGCCCCTAAACCTAATAACTGGTTGGGCCACCCTTAGCAGCAACAACCTTTTTAAGGTCATGCCACAGCATCTCAATAGGATTGAGGTCAGGACTTTGACTAGGCCACTCCAAAGTCTTCATTTTGTTTTTCTTCAGCCATTCAGAGGTGGACTTGCTGGTGTGTTTTGGATCATTATCCTGCTGCAGAACCCAAGTTCACTTCAGCTTGAGGTCACGAACAGATGGCCGGACATTGTACTTCAGGATTTTTTGGTAGAGAGCAACGGGACAAACACAACGGGAATAAATAAACTATTCAAAACTAATATCATTTGCATAATTGTGAGGGTTTTATTCATTGGACATAGCATTTCTTTTGTATCAATTTCTGCATCAAGTATCTAGACTTACAGTCTCTGTTCACATAAAGGTTTATAGTGGGCTTTCTTAACACCTTCCTAATCACTGCATCTTCATATGTAGCTATGGAGAGCGGGTCAAACTTCTCAAAGTGGAAAGCCTCTCATCTTACTGGGTCATTATATCTATGGTTCTGGCCTTTTTTGCAGTTGGTTCCCTCCCATATTCACAATTTGTGTTTCATTTCACTAAATGCAGTGAGAATAAGCAGAATATCAATGTTTGAGAAGTAATTTCCAAAACAAGTGGCCTGTTTTTTCTAAACAGCTGTCTGAACCCCATTCTCTATTCTCTATGTGTTCATGCAGTTCAAGAAGAAGCTTAAACAGTCTCTGCTGCTGGTGCTGGAGACAGGATTTGCTGAAGATCATCTGGACTTTTTTAATCACAAAGTAAAGAAGAAGAAGCAAACTCTTTCCTTGACCTGCTGCTGAGAAATAAAAAAACTCTTTAAGAAAATCAGACTCTAAGTCTTCAGCCTACTGTTAAATGATTAATCTTATTTGTGTTTCAAATGAAAAAGTGTGTCAAAGGTATTTTGTGAGTGTATATAAGGCAAGCGATAGTCAATGTCCCAGAAATGAATCTCAGGATATGAACTGTACAGTGAAAGTTTCACTCTAAATGTGCTGTGTCACGGTATAGTGTCGTTTGATAGCATGTCAGCTGGTAGTGAACGCCCTTCCTCTGCATTCAATTAATATTTCAGACTGCAGAAATAGAACTTTTCTTAGAATATTGCATGGTCGATTGATTTCTGAAATGATTTCTGTAGAAATTTCTCTTCCTACACACCATCCCCCATCACTTTTAAGAGAAGGGGGACGTATCATCAGTTGTTGATTTTCAACTATAGACAGAACTTGCAAAGAGGTTTTTAATGGGACTGAAGCCATACAGAAAATGGGTAAGAATCAACATTATATGCATATCTATGGGTGTGAAGAGAAAATATTATCATTCTCTGTAGTTGGTTGAAAATTGTAGAGAGATAAGAGATATTTCCAAAAGGATTTTTATTTTTCAACTACAGGCTATGTGTCAGTTTGATTTTATCTTTGGTTTTTGACAAATTGGTGGTCACAACAGTTAGAACCTTTCTATATATCTGGTGATGATAACAAATAATCATATACCATTTAATATTTACCATAAAAAAATTAGGTAAATCCTTATTGGATATTGAGTTTTATAAACTGCAATTGTATAGTCTTATTTGAAAAATGAAAACTTTATTTTAATTTTATGTGTTTGCATAGATACAGTACATGCTGTTGAAATATTTAGGACAATAAATGAAAGAATTATCCTGTAATGCAGTCCTATTATCTACTGTTGGACATTGCAGAATAGAAAAAAAACTAAAATAGAAAATTAAATAAACTGATGGAAGTGTTAAACTCTAGGCTTCGTATGGCATCCTGGGGTAGATGTTGCATGTGAAATGTGGCATAACAAATATTCAGATTCCAGAAACCAAAACTCACTGTATTTTTTTCTCTTGGTTTCATGTAGCAAGCACTACTATTGGAATTCAAAATGTGACCAATTCCACAGTGCAGACAGAGATCTTCTCAGGCTTTAACATCTTCATAATATGCATTTACTTTGCCATCCTTGTTGTAAGTCTCATTGGAAATGGGCTCGTCATATTTGTGACTGGTTACAAAATGAAGACGACAGTCAACTCCATTTGGTTCCTCAACTTGCGATGCAGACTTCATCTTCTCCTTAACTCTAATCATAAGAGCATTTTAGACATACACAGTATCTGGCATGTTGGTACCTTCAAGTGCACATTCTCTGGTTCATGATTTACCTAAACTCATTTACTAGCATTTTGCTGTTGACAACTATTAGTCTGGACCGATGTCTGTGCACATGGATGGTTGTGTGGTCCCTTAATAATCGAACTGTATTAAAAGCCAGAATCATCTGCATGATTGTGTGGGTTTTATCCATCAGCAGCTGCATCCCTGCATTCATCAATTGCTCAGCAACAAAGAGTGAAGGAAGCTATCCTATTCAATACTACAAGTTTCTGGTCATATCCAGGTTTATATTGGCCTTTGTCATCCCCTTCCTGATCATTGCATCTTCATATATAGCTATCTGTGTGCGAGTCAAACGTCTCAAAAAGAATCAGTTCAGTCTTACCGGTCATTATAGCTCTGGTCCTGGCATTTTTCATATGCTGGCTTCCTTATCATGTATACAAATTGTATTATATAAGTGTAAAAAGAGAAGCAGTTGAGCGATTCTGCTAAGAGGTTCTTTCAAAAATTAAAGTTGTAGTTAGCTTCCTGGTTTTTCTAAACAGCTCTCTGAACCCCATTCTCTATGTGTTCATGTGTGAGGAGTTTAAGAAGAAGCTGAAACAGTCTCTGCTGCTGGTGCTAGAGACGGCGTTTGCTGAAGATCATCTGGACTTCTGAGTCTAAAAGCAAACGAAGATATCACACCATCTCTATTCCTGCCAGCTGCCAGCCCATAAAGACAAACAAAGCACTCATAATTTATGGTCATACAGTGTAAGACATCATTCGTTAACTGTAAAGGGTATGTTTTAATTTGCATAAACTCACAAAAAAAAAAAAAAAAAAAAAAAAAAAAAAACATTGTTCTTTTGTAAAATAAAGAAAACAAACAGGATATGTCTACTTTTCTGTTTGTGGAGCATGTCATAAAAATAAACCAAAACTCACACATAATACTTGTCACACTATTTTATCCTTTGTTTTGTTAAACTGTTATTTAAGTGAAATATATTTTGTGTATAGGCCCATTTATTCCTCATACATAATTGTATTCTGTTTTTCTGTGTTCGCAGAAGCTCTGCAGGTGTGTGATGTGATGATGTGTGAATCCTCATGTTCTGTTGTTTATGCTCCTTTTTGTGCATGAGCTTGAATGGCAGAAAAAAAGAAGTTACTAATGCTGAATTTGTAAAAAAGTCATATTTATGTCCTGACTGACAGTTATTTGTGAAGTAAATCTGCTGTAAATGTTGTATAATTAACAAGAAAAATGTATAATACAGTTTTGTAATAAAATAAAAGGTTTGCTTATTTGCAGATCAATATATATTAAATGTCTGCACTAATCTTTCTTATTATTGCTGACCAATGACTAGTACTGGCTAGAATAATAATAACAGTTCAATCAGTACTTTTTACTTTTAATACTTAAGTACATTAAAAATCAAATACTTTTGTATTTTTACACTAAACAAAAAACAGTTTTAGTAAAAAAGGAATTGCATTATTACTCAAAATATCTGTTGTTGTTGTTGTTTTTCTTCTTCATAAAATATGCATGTACTTATTTACAGCCTTGACAACCATTCATATGGGATCTGGGAGGAAGTAGATAAAAAAATGAAATGATCATAGGACTTCTAGCTTATCCCTGATTGGTGGAATTGGTGGTGTTACAACTCTCCCCATGTTACAAACATACCCGGTCTCCCCTAAGCATAGACGGACGCCCGCATCTCACAGCTTTTGCAGATAAATGCATCTCGCAGCTAAAACATTTTCCCTATTAAGTTATGAAATGTTTTCGTATGTCATGTTTTTTCTTGGTTATACAAACTTTAAGGGACCATTCCATTTATCATTTGCAAACGTTATGGGAACGATACTTTTGAATGTTCTCTAGATATTCTGAAACAAGTAACTAGAAATGTTACACAATGGTATTTCTAACAGAAAATGTGTTGCAAGACAAAATGTTTTTGCAGAACCATCTCTCACTCTATTATTTTCTATGTTTGCAAGCATTTTTTTTTTTTTTTTTTTTTTTTCTGACTGCTTTCTCATCCCCTTCCTGATCATTGCATCTTCCTATGCAGCTACTGGAGTGCGGGTCAAACATCTCAAAAAGGGAAGCCATTTCAGATCTTACCATCTTATTATCTTTGGTTCTGGCCTTTTTTGTATGTTGGTTCCTTTACCATATTCACAAATTGTGTTTCATTTCATTTAATGCAGTGGAGAATAAGCAGACTGTTAATGTTCAAGAAATCATTTCTAAAACAACAGTTTTTGTAGTGTGCCTGGCTTTTTCAAAACAGCTGTCTGAACCCTATTCTCTATGTGTTCATGAGTGATGAGTTTAACCCTTGTGCGGTCTTTGTTTGGGCTGTACACTCAGGGTCTTTGGGGTCCCCAGAGACCCCAGGCAACAAAATGTAATTTTGTAACAAAATAAATGTTTTTTTTTTTTTTTTTTTTTTTTTTTAAACAAATGTTACTCTGTTTATTAATGTTCTTGCTCCACATTTGTGCAGTTTTTTGAGGATTTATCATATTTTTTTTTAAATTTATATAAATAAATAAAAACAAATTAAATAGGTTTTTATACAAAACAGCTTTTTATGTAAAATTCACTTTATAAAAGACCCAAATTTCTAACTTTCATTCATGGGGAAAACATAGATAATTTGACATGGTTTAGTGTAGGGCTGCATGATTTAACGCAATAAAATCGCACGCGATATGGCAAAGGCTGCGATTATTTAATGCGTGGCTTGTCAGAGCTGTACGGCTCTGTGATCAGTAGTAAATGCTTCTCCATCTTTGATTACTTAAACATGACTAATAAACACACGACTGCCTTATTCTGTGTAAGAAGCCACATCATCTCACAGAAGGACCCTCAACTGTCGTTGTGAAGTGAGTATGGAGTAAAAACATGTTATTAAATGTTGTCTTTTGTTGGACAAGATGTTAATAAATGCTTCTCGTGTCTGAAAAGAAGTTTGACGGTGTTGCTTTTTCAAATGTACATTATAAGCGACTCAAACTTGCAGTGCTTTCAGATGAATTAGCATTTGGAGCCATACTTCATTGACAAGCTGCACAAAAAAAAAAAAACAATTGCAGCCTTCACGATTTCATAATCGCACTAAGAATCGCATTTAAGCGATAATTGCGTTCAAGTTCAATGTTATTTTTCGTATCGTGCGATATATCGTGCAGCCCTAGTTTAGTGTAAGATTTTTGCCCATCTTTTGCCCATCAGTTTTAAAAGTAAACAAATTATCACTTTTACCAGTAGATGGCTGCAGAGCTCCACTATTTGCTATGTGCTATTTGACTGACTGAAAGACATCTTTTCACAAGTATTTTTCAGTTGGATTCATATCTAAATATTATGAAATTGAAATAAAAGTTACTTTTAATCAAAGTTTAGTATTTTTTGTAGTGAGAAAAAAAAAAAAAAGTTTTTCAATATTGTTACATTATGATGAGACCCCACTTAGAAAATGGACATTGGACATCATCCTCAAAATCAACATTATTGAAAACTTTTTTTTTTTTTTTCAGTACAAAAAAATGCTAAACTTATTGTCATATTTGTGATTTCATAATATGTAGTAGACATGTGCTGATATTCGGTAATGCAGTATATCACGATAATGAATATGCACAATATTGTTATCGTGAGCACTTCAAAATACCGTAAATAATAATTTATTAACAATAATTACATTTTTTATAATGCATTTAAAAATACTTTCCCCATCAACCGTATAAAATGTACAGCACCGCTGTATTCTGTGTCAAAAGAACATGCGCTCAGATGTAAACAAGCCCAACGTGCATGAGAAGCACATGGCGGAATGAGTGAAGGAGAACCCCATGACTTCCTGCAGACTGTCCCTATAATCTTCTTGCGTGCACATATTGCAGGTCGTAGAATATTATTAAAAAACAACAACACTTTTGGAATCCGTTCTTCACAGCTTCGCAACAAAACCATTGTTGGTGTTTCGCGATTGCGCGTCCTCCAGAGGCTGCAGCGGATTCAATTGGAGTTTCATTGAAAGAAACAGATCACAATCGGAAACAACGACTGGTGAGTTTGTTTACATATACGCTTGGGGTTTGTTCACGTTTTCCCGGCATTGCTTTGTTCGCTAGAACGGAGTGTTTCCGCTCTGTGGTACGCCCATATAGTGCTAATAAACTGTAGATGTAGTTAGACCACGCTAGGAGTGTGTGCGCTCTGTATAGCGATCGGTGTCAAGAAGTACAATACTCTGCTGGGAGCTTGTTGAAGTAACACAGTAGTGGAGGCAATTAAAATTGTTCCTTTGAATACATATAGATGTATATATATATATAACAATATACACATATAATAAATTATAGTGCAAAAATTGTGGTTTTATATATATATATATATATATTATATATATATATATACACACTGAAATACTAAGTGTTTGTATAAATATTATATATATTATTCTCTAGATATTCTGGTAACAAGGACGGCTGAGTCCAGCAACGGTCAGAGTGATTCCGCTCGTCCTACAAAAATAAATTCTGTTGTCAGAATGGAAACAATATCTCATACTTGCACATTGTGCATGACCATGCTGCAGATGGATGATGGGCTTGACTGCTGCCCTTCCTGTTTAGGCCTGGAACACTTGAGACAAGGCCTCACAGAAGATGCCTGCATGAACTGTAGTGTCATGTCTTGGGAGTGGAGAACTTCGAGGATAGCTTTGGTGGAAGGACTTTTGGGTGAGTCGCTACCACCACCTCCGCCGAGTAAGGCAACGCATAAGCGCAGAAATGTTGAATCAACCAGTGCTTCCGCTGGCAAGAGATGCAAGGAAGACCCCTTAGTCAAGAAAGTGGATGTGTTGACTGCTGAGTTTGCTCAGATTAAGTCTTTGCTTATGAAATTACAACCGGGTGAGAAACTAGTGTCTGTAGTCGAAGCCCGCACCATGGAGTCGCCCATTGTGGAGGAAGATATTCTGTCAATGGCGGCTTCTCACAACCAATTTTATGATGTGGAAGAAGTGGAGGTTGTCTCTGATCACCCAATCCCATCTCTCCCATGATGGCTCCCAGGGCACTGGTCATGGATCTGTAAGAAGTCCACAGTCAGAGCTAGAAATGGTGAAGCAAGATCTTCAGGCTGCATTGGCTCGCCTAGGTCTTGACACAGCCCCGGTGGTGGCAACCACTTCCAGCGCTTTTTTCAGAGGTTCAGCACAACCCTCTCCTCTTACTATTCCACAATCAAAAGATTATATTGAGGAGTTGCAAAGATGCTGGGCTAACCCTAGAGCTCTTACACACCCCACTAGTGCAAGCAGAGCATTGGCTGCGATGCAGGACGCAGACACTTATGGCTTGGGTCAAATGCCGAAAGTTGATCCAATTATTGCCTCTTTTGTTCTCTCCCCAGAGGAGGTCTTGAGGCCTAATGTTCGTTGCCCCCGGCCTCAATGCCGGATTACAGATGATCTTCTTATCCAGGCATATAACACAGCAGCACGAATGGGTTGCATTGGCAATTCTCTCTCACATCTCATGCTGGCCCTGTCTCAATCTCTTCAAACATCAGGAAGTGATCCTTTAAACTCGAACTTAAGTGATGCCTCGCTTCAGGCAATGGCATTCATGACAAGAGAGCTGGGCAGGCTGATGTCGACGCTCACACAGACACGCCACCAAGTCTGGCTGGCACAATCACCTCTGTCTGAGGCATGTAGAAAGACACTAAGGGACCTTCCAGTAGTTTCAGGACAGCTCTTTGGACCAGCTGCACAGCAGACGCTGGAGCGCAGTGTCCAGGTGAATCAGACCAGGCAGCAATTTGCTAACCTGAGGAGAGTTCCTCCGTCTCAATTACATTATAGGCAGCCCTCTAGGGGGGCATGATCTACCACGCCCTCAGTTTTCAACACGGCCAGGTGATACGCACAGAGGCCAGCCTCAGCACTTGGAGTGATCTCAGCGAGTGGAACATTCTACTCAGCGGCCCCGGGCTCGGGGACAGCAAGTATTTCAGGCCCCAAGGGGGAGAGCACCTGGCCAACGGCCCTCCAGGGATTTTAGAGACCAGGGACGCAGGACCTGAAGGTCTGCGGCCAGCCGTCGGACGTTTTACTCCTCAGCAGCTCAGTTATTGGGGAACAACAACCTCTGACCCATGGGTTATAGCAACACTAACTCAGGGGTACAAGCTGCAGTTCCAACGGCGGCCGCCCGCTTTCAACGGGGTCAGAATGACCATAGTCTCAGACCCCAACAGTTCATTTTCACTAAAACAAGAAATAGCACAACTTCTACAGAAGGGTGCCATCGAACCAGTAGAAGGGTCAGAACGGCTTGATGGGTTCTTTTCAATATACTTCTTAATTCCAAAGAAAGACGGGGGAGTAAGGCCCATACTCGACCTTCACAGCCTAAACAAGTTCCTGAAGGTCTTACCATTTCACATGTTACGAATAACCGATGTTCTCCAGGCGGTCAGGCAGCAGCACTGGTTCACCACAGTAGACTTAAAGGATGTGTACTTCCATATTCCAATTGCTCCACAACACAGGCCATTCCTATGCTTTGCATTTCAGGAACAGGTCTATCAGTTCCGTGTCCTCCCATTTGGCCTCTCCCTATCCCCATGAGTCTTCACCAGGTGCATGGCTGCGGCACTGGCTCCAATCCAAGCTACAGGACTACAAGTGCTTCCGTACTTGGACGACTGGCTCCTTTGCTCCCACTCGCAGGAGCAGGCAGTGCTGGAAATCACACAGCTGCTGTCACATATTACCCGTCTGGGTCTTTCTGTGAATTTCAGCAAGAGCCAGCTAACTCCAAGTCAGTCTTTGGGGTTCATAGGTGTCATGCTAGATTCACGAGTAATGAAAGCCTCACCATCAGCACAGCGGGTGGACAATATACAGCTCCTCCTACAACAGTTTTGAAGGCAGGCCAGACTTCCATTCAGGTGCATCCTCAGGCTCATGAGTATGTTGGCGGCAGCAGCTGCTGTCATACCGTTAGGCCTCCTTTCACTCCGCTCATTTCAGATATGGTGAACAGTCTCCACTTGAATCCCATTTGGCACAGGAACAGGTGGATCAAGATTACAGAACGATGCTTTCTGGCCTTGAAGCCATGGAGGAGGAGGTCGTATCTGACCAAAGGGGTTGCTCTGGGTGTGATTCCCTCTCGAAGGGAGGTAGTCCAGACCGACACGTCTCTTGCAGGCTGGGGGGCAGTCTGGCAACACAGAGCAGTCAGAGGACATTGGAACCCCCAGGAGAAGAGCGAGAGTATAAATACCCTGGAACTTCGTGCAGTACAGTTGGCTCTGAAGCACTTTGCACCATTTTTGAAGGGCAGGCACATTCTTGTCAGGTCCGACAACACTTCAGTGGTTTATCACATCAACCATCAAGGGGGCACGAGGTCCAGCCAGTCCCTTCGGGTATCTCAGGAACTGTTGACTTGGGCCTTCCCACAGTTTGCAAGCATCAGAGCGATGCACATTCCGGGGGTGTCAAATGTGGTGGCAGATTATTTGTCGCGCCACAGACCTCCATCGGGGGAATGGAGACTCAACCCAGAGGTGGTAGAGATGATATGGCAGCGGTTTGGCAGGGCAGAGATGACCTCTTCGCCTCGACATCAACCCATTGCCGTCTCTGGTTCTCACTAGTGGAGGAATCCAGTCCTCTGGGCAGGATGCTCTAGCCAACGCTTGGCCAGATCAGTTACTTTATGCCTTTCCCCCGATACCATTGATCTTGGCAACTGTTCACAGGGTCCTTCAAGGACACCACAGGCTGCTGTTGGTAGCGCCGAAGTGGCCGGGGAGACCTTGGTTTCCAATGATGTACAATCTCCTAGAGCAGGATCCCTGGAGCCTTCCCAGGAAAAGGGATCTCTCCACCAGTTGGAGGGTCATATTTGGCACCCGAATCCAGACCGCCTGCAGCTCTGTGTTTGGCCTCTAAAGGGCTGGAACCACTTTCAGAGTCTGCGATCGTGAGGTGCAAAACACCATATTGAACTCCAGAGTACCTTCTACCTGCCCTGTTCCCATGGTTTTACGTTTTCTGCAGTCTCTGTTAGAAAATAATAGGACAGTGTCTACCTTGAGAGTATATGTGGCTGCAATTTCAGCATATCATGTGCGAATAGATGGTCAGCCATTGGGGACTCATGCCTTGGTTACTCAATTTCTTAGAGGTGCTCAAAGGCTTCACCCTCCTCAGCCCACTCGGGTGCCCTCATGGGACCTGAGTCTAATCTTAAAATCTCTTACATTGCACCCGTTTGAACCTCTGGAGCAGAGTGACCTGAAGTGGGTCTCACTGAAGACAGCGTTTCTCTTGGCCATTACTTCGGCTAAGCGTGTGAGTGAGCTCCACGCGTTATCAGTTAGCACATCCTGTATGTGCTGGAATGCAGATGGTTCAGTAGTGACATTATGGCCGAACACAGCATTTCTCCCCAAAAGGCTCTCTGCCAACTTTAGAAACCAGGCTATTGAGTTGACAGTGTTTAATCCTACAGTATTGGGTACACAGGAGGATGGAAGCAGACTTTTGTGCCTATCTGAGGGCCACAGAAACTTTCCGGCAATCAGACCAACTTTCTCTGTCACGGGGGGCCAAAAAGAGGTCAGCCCCTCTCAAAGCAGAGATTGTCGCACTGGGTAGTGGAGGTGATCACCCATGCGTACAAATCTAATAATTATTCAGTGCCATTGGGGGTGAGATGTCATTCAACAAGGGGCATCTCAACATCTTGGGCTGCACTAAAAGGTGTTCCTCTTAGTGATATTTGTGCAGCAGCTACATGGTCATCAACAAGTACCTTTTCCAGATATTACAGAGTTAATGTGGCTGCTTCTGATACCATTGGGGCAGCTGTCCTTTCTGGGCCCTCAACTTCCTCTTAAGGGTAAGCAGGACCTCCTCGTGACCTTGTTGTTATAAGTCATCCTGTGTGAAGCACTGCCTCTGGCGGTCAGGAAGAACAAAATAGAACAAGAGTTGCGTATGTAACTGCGGTTCTATGAGTTCTGGATGACCGCCAGAGCTTTCTGTCACTCGGAGTCGGTGCAAGAAGATTCCATAGGGACAGTCTGCAGGAAGTCACAGGGTTAAATAGGGGAGCACCCCCCGAGTCATTCTGGTCACGAGGGACTTTGTTGGTATTAAACTCGACCTATGCAATTGCAACGAGAGATAATATCCAGTGTGAAGCACTGCCTCTGGCGGTCATCCAGAACTCATAGAACCGCAGTTACATACGTGACTCTCGTTTTTGGTGCTCCGTCCCCGACTGGAGCAGTCCCCGGAAATGTCCCCGTTTTATAGCTCGTTCAAAATAACCCGCAAATACAGATACCTAGTGTCTTTTGATAGTGTGTCAGCTGGTAGGGAAGCCTCTTCTGGAAGCTCAGATGTGCTGCGTAACACACTAGAATGAACCTCATTGGTTATGCAGCACGTTTGAGCTTCTGGAAGAGGTTTGTTCTAGCACATCAAGCAGTTTCGGCTGAGCTTCTGCTTTCATTTGCTTATCAATATTTAAAAGCTTGAAGGGGACCTATTAGCTTGAAGGGGACCTATTATGCAAAATTCACTTTTGCATGGTGTTTGGACATAAATTTATGATACAAATCCACCCACTCCTTTTTTTTTTTTTTAATCCCCATAAATCATATGCAGTGTTTCCCAACAATCTGTTTTCAGCCATGGTGCTAATCGGTGCTAATGTGACGTCACATTAGCCACAGGCCCCGCCCACGACCACTGACTGACAGTCCCGCATTACCATAGTTTCCACCCTCAGTGAGCTGTACGCTGTCCGCCATTTCATCCGCGCTCAAGCAGCTGTAGCGACTGCTAAGAAATTTAGATGTTTTGTTGTTGGATGTAAGAGTGAACATAACAGTCTTCATTTACCTACATCTGAGCCGCTGAACGCAGTGGATTACTTTTATTTTTGAAGGGAATGCACCACAGATCTAATACACACATTTTCTGTAACATTGCCTGCTATTTACATTCACAGACATAACTGACTGTGTTTATGTGAACTGTGTGTGTTTTTGGCAGAACCTTGTGTGTATTTGTGTGTAACTTATGAAATAAGTTACTCACGAGACTTGACGTCTGACAGCCAGCTGTCTGTGTGCGTGTGCTTCAGATAATGCGCTCAGAAATCGATCTATTAGAAGTTTAAACTGATATAGCTTTAAAATGCGTGTAAATAATAAACTTTAACGATGAAAGAAGAACTATATGCTATCCATGAGAGTGATCACGATATAGATGTTAATCAAAACCAAGCAGATGTCTTGTTAAGGGTGCATTCACGCGGCCTCATAATTCCTGTAGTTACGGGATTCTAGCTTGTAAAAAGTGTTCACGTCCTCGTAGAGCTCATAATTACAGCTTGTAGGCTGGGAGTTTTCTGAAAGCTCCCAGATGTACCACGTGGCCGCTGTTCCACCTGACTGCTGATTCATTTAGGCGTTGATAGTGGTGCCATAGGAATGCATAATTCCCAGTCCAAGGATGTGAATGGATTCATATAGATTATTTTTATGATCTCTTTATGATCTATTTGAAGCATCAAAGTGGTAGTTGCAAAGGTAGTCAGTGGAGGGACTTTCTTTCTTTCTTTCTTTCTTTCTTTCTTTCTTTCTTTCTTTCAGTTGCCTTTTATAGGCCTATATTCATATACATATATTCTGTCTTAGAGTGCAGGCTTGGTGGGCCCAGAGACTGCATAGGGCACACTTCCTGTGGCTTTGTGTTGCCAAATAGCTCTATACAGACATAATAAAAGTTTTCATTGTTTGCGGTGTCAGAATCCTCACCACTTGGTTTCAACATTGTCGTTGCAACTGATCTGACTGACGTGTCCTTCTTTAAAACTTCATCAGTTCCTCTTTAAAAAAAAAAAAAAAAAAAAAACACTGGCCAGCACACATCTATCTGTCATTCCTTTCCACTGGTCTTGGCATTTTTAAAAAAGATTATTAAAAAGAAACTCTTCTTAGTTGTACACAAGAGGACATCTTTAAAGAGTGTTACAACCTACCCCACCACTGTCAGCCGTTGTTTAGCTAGCTGTGTAGAAGCCATAGGGTTACTAATGTTGTTATTCAATGTCTTTACTAAATGTTACTATATTTCTGTACTTCCAATTTAAAGGGAATTAATTGTACCCATTTTAAAGAAGGAAATGACAGTTTTTTGACCTACACTACACTATAATGCTTACTTTGGAATCACAGTTTTGTTTTTGTTACAATAAAAGTCAAGTCTTGCTCAAAGAGGCTGTAGCATCAAAGATACTTTGCCACACAGAAGTGGCTATAGATCAAAAGAAGCCATTACAAGCTGAATTAGCAGGTTAAAAATGTGTCACATTTTGCCTGAGAAACTACAATTTAAGTTATATGATTTTATCTGCAACCGTTTAAGTACTAAACAAAATATAGATTTAGCTATATATTTGCAGCCTTGACAACCAATCTTGTGGGATCTGGGAGGAAGTTGATAAATAATGAAATGATCACAGGACTCCTAGCTTGTCCCTGATTGGTGGAATTGGTGGTGTTAAAACTCTCCCCGTGTTACAACAATACCCATACTAATCAGACGGACACCCCCATCTCACAGCTTTTGCAGCATCTCGCGAATATCAGATAAAAATATGTTCTAAAAACATTTTGCAAATGTTCCCATTACGTTATGAAAACATTATTTCTGAATGTCATGTTCAAAACGTCCAGTTTTTTCTTAGATCATGAGTTCACACTTACAAATAACCCCGTATCCCTGGCTGTGATAGGAACCAGCCAAGAGTGAGATGGAGGGATTCCAAAAACCGTCGAGGAACATACAGGTGAGTCAGCTACGTATATATAAGCCTCCTCTCGTGCTGATTGGATAGATCATTTGAACATGTTCCTCCCATGTATTAGTTACTCATATATTAACTATAACTAATAATTAATATTATAACTAATAACTAAAATATAGTCTATATTAATTCATATAGAGTGCAGAAATAGAAAGTGTGTAGTCGATAAAAAATAGATTTCTGTAGAAGCATATTTCTCTTCCTACACCATCCCACCATCACTCTTTAACAGAGGTAAAGGGGAACTTATCATCAGTTGCTGATTTTCAACAATAAACAGAACTTGCAAAGAGGTTTTTATGGGACTGAAGCCATACAGAAAATGGGTAAGAATCTAATATGTACATTGCCTGTTGAGAGCATATGAGGAGATAATATTATCATTCTCTGATTAGATAAATTTCCAAAAGTTTTTATTTTTTTATTTTTTTTTTTTTTTTTAGTGTCCTTAATTACATGTCCTAGGGATTGGTTTATTTCTTTATTTTTAATAGATGATCACAATAGATGGAATCCTTTTCTTTCTTTCTTTTGTTGTAACATTTAGGACAAAAAAAAAAAAAAAAGACAAAATTCTCCTTTACAGATTTTTTTATTCGCTTTAGTACTATTAGTACTCTTAGTAAACTCTTAGTACAAAAAAAAAAAAAAAATCCAAACTGATCACATTTGTAACAGCTAGTCATTCTTTCAACACCTGATCTCATGCTTTAATTCTAGTTGTACATATTTTCATTCTACATAATCATTGTTTCAGAACAAAAGATTGTTATGAAATGCAATGAGAACATTTGGTTTAATTACCGAAACAACAATATGATCTTGTTTTAGGTCATTACTTTTAACAATCTGTTCATTCAATAGCAAACAACAAAAGATTCATGTTTCAAATCACCCTTGTTGCTGAAGTAGTTATTATTATAATTTATCATTATTACAGTAAAGTTTTTTTTTTTTTTTTTGTCTGTATGTGTACATACAGTGGTGTAAAAAAAAATGTTTGTCCCCCTCCTGATTTTTTATTTTTTTTGCAAGTTTGTTACACTTTAATGTTTCAGATCATCAAACAAATTTAAATATGAATCAAAGATAGCACAAGTGAACACAACATGCAGTTTTTAAATCAAGGTTTTTATTATGAAGGGAAAACAAAATCCAAACCCACATGGCCCTGTGTGAAAAAGTGTCTGCCCCCTAAACCTAATAACTAGTTGGGCCACCCTTAGCAGCAACAACTGCAATCAAGCATTTGTGATAACTTGCAATGAGTCTGTTACAGCGCTGTGGAGGAATTTTGGCCCACTCATCTTTGCAGAATTGTTGTAATTCAGCCACATTGGAGGGTTTTCGAGCATGAACCGCTTTTTAAGGTCATGCCACAGCATCTCAATAGGATTGAGGTCAGGATTTTGACTAGGCCACTCCAAAGTCTTCATTTTGTTTTTTCTTCAGCCATTCAGAGGTGGACTTGCTGGTGTGTTTTGGATCATTATCCTGCTGCAGAACCCAAGTTCACTTCAGCTTGAGGTCACGAACAGATGGCCGGATATTGTACTTCAGGATTTTTTGGTAGAGAGCAACGGGACAAACACAACGGGAATAAATAAACTCTATTCAAAACTAATATCATTTGCATAATTGTGAGGGTTTTATTCATTGGACATAGTATTTCTTTTGTATCAATTTCTGCACCAAGTATCTAGACTTACAGTCTCTGTTCACATAAAGGTTTATAGTGGACTTTCTTATCTCTTATCCCCTAATCACTGCATCTTCATATGTAGCTATTGGATGTAGCTATTGGAGAGCAGGTCAAACTTCTCAAAAGTGGAAAGCCTCTCATCTTACTGGGTCATTATATCTATGGTTCTGGCCTTTTTTGCATGTTGGTTCCCTCTCCATATTCACAATTTGTGTTTCATTTCACTAAATGCAGTGGAGAATAAGCAGAATATCAATGTTTGAGAAGTAATTTCCAAAACAAGTGTGCCTGTTTTTTCTAAACAGCTGTCTGAACCCCATTCTCTATTCTCTATGTGTTCATGCAGTTCAAGAAGAAGCTTAAACAGTCTCTGCTGCTGGTGCTGGAGACAGCATTTGCTGAAGATCTTCTGGACTTTTTTAATCACAAAGTAAAGAAGAAGAAGCAAACTCTTCCTTGACCTGCTGCTGAGAAATAAAAAAATCAGACTCTAAGTAGCTTCAGCCTACTGTTAAAATGATTAATCTTATTTGTGTTTCAAATGAAAAAGTGTGTCAAAGGTTTTGTGAGTGCATATAAGGCAAGCGATAGTCAATGTCCCAGAAATGAATCTCAGGATATGAACTGTACAGTGAAAGTTTCACTCTGAATGTGCTGTGTCACGGTATAGTGTCGTTTGGTAGCATGTCAGCTGGTAGTGAACGCCCTTCCTCTGCATTCAATTAATATTTCAGACTGCAGAAATAGAACTTTTCTTAGAATATTGCATGGTCAATTGATTTCTGAAAATTGATTTCTGTAGAAGAATTTCTCGTCCTACACCATCCCACCATCACTTTTTAAGAGAAGGGGGACGTATCATCAGTTGTTGATTTTCAACTATAGACAGAACTTGCAAAGAGGTTTTTAATGGGACTGAAGCCATACAGAAAATGGGTAAGAATCGACATTATATGCATATCTATGGGTGTGAAGAGAAAATATTATCATTCTCTGTAGTTGGTTGAAAATTGTAGAGAGATAAGAGATATTTCCAAAAGGATTTTTATTTTTCAACTACAGGCTATGTGTCAGTTTGATTTTATCTTTTTAGTTTTGACAAATTGGTGGTCACAACAGTTAGAACCTTTCTATATATCTGGTGATGATAACAAATAATCATACACCATTTAATATTTACCATAAAAAATTTAGGTAAATCCTTATTGGATATTGTGTTTTATAAACTGTAATTGTATAGTCTTATTTGAAAAATGAAAACTTTATTTTAATTTTATGTGTTTGCATAGATACAGTACATGCTGTTGAAATATTTGGGACAATAAATGAAAGAATTATCCTGTAATGTAGTCCTATTATCTACTGTTGGACATTGCAGAATACTTTAAAGTCACTGTATTTTTTCTCTGTTTTCATGTAGCAAGCACTACTATTGGATTTCAAAATCTGACCGGATTCACTACCGGCAATTCCACAGTGCAGACACAGATGATCTCAGGCTTTAATATCTTCATAGTGTGCATGTTCTTTGCCATCCCTGCTGCAAGTCTCATTGGAAATGGGCTTGTCATATTTGTGACTGGTTACAAAATGAAGACGACAGTCAACTCCATTTGGTTCCTCAACTTGGCGATTGCAGACTTCACCTCCTCCTTAGCTGTAATCATGAACACCGTTTTAGTCAAAGGCAGTATTTGGGACTTTGACAAATTACAATGCACATTTCTTTGTTTCATAATTTACATAAACTCATTTACTAGCATTTTGCTGCTGATGACTATTAGTCTGGACCGATGTCTGTGCACATGGATGGTTGTGTGGTCTCGTAATAATCGAACCGTATTCAAAGCCAGAATCATCTGCGTGATTGTGTGGGTTTTATCCATCAGCGGCTGCATCCCAGTATTCATCAATTACTCAACAGCGAAGAGTGAAGGAATCTATGGCTATCCTATTCAATACTACAAGTTTCTGGTCACATACAGGTTTATAGTGAGCTTTGTCATCCCCTTCCTGATCATTGCATCTTCATATATAGCTATCAGTGTGCGAGTCAAACGTCTCAAAATGGAGAATCAGCTCAGGTCTTACCGGGTCATTATAGCTGTGGTCCTGGCATTTTTCATATGCTGGCTTCCTTTTCATGTCAACAAATTGTATTACTTAAGTGCAAAAAGAGAATCAGTTGAGTGGGTCTGCTCAAAAGAGTTTTTATAAAACAGAAGTTGTAGTTACCTGCCTGCCTTTTCTAAACAGCTGTCTGAACCCCATTCTCTATGTGTTCATGTGTGAGGAGTTTAAGAAGAAGCTTAAACAGTCTCTGCTGCTGGTGCTGGAGACGGTGTTTGCTGAGGATCATTTGGATTAGGGCTGTAGCTAACAATTATTTTGGTAATTTAGAAATCGTTCGATTATTCTAACGATTCCTCAAGTAATCGCGCCAGATCTATGCGATCTATTCTCCTGACCGCGGCATAAACAAACATGGCGCATGGCATGCATAGCTCAACTACAACGCGATCATTATAAAGGTGCTTGCACAACAAAACACATTCACTTACACATATGGCTAAATATATATAATATATATATATATATATATATATATATATATATATATAGCAATAACACAATAAAAATTGATTCAAGTAAAGTATGAAAAACAAGTAATCGTATGGTTTTAGAGGGCGCCAGTGACCTGACTATTGTTTTTACACTCTAAACGCGATCTAATGCTTAATATTGGTTTACAACTTTTATTTCAACTATATAATTAATCTTTAATATTTGGCCATACAAATGCTACAGAAATGCTACACCCACTGTAATTTCTTGAACAAGGACATGCGCTTAAACGAGGGCTTAAACTTATATTTTGAAATCACAACGAGCAGTTAGCACAGTAGAAACATGATTAAATGTTGCACAGTGCATTTCCAGATGAACAATAAAAGCAATCCAAACTCACAGCATATGCAGAGATGTAGTTTGAAACGTGCCACTCATGTAAATGATAACAGTGTATTTACTGTGAATGGAGCCGCAAGAGAGGCACATGGATAACCTACACGTATGTAAATAATTACAGTGCATATTAAACCTGCAGGCTGCAGCACATATCATGCAGCCTTAGAAAACGGTCGCCACTTCCAGTATTTTACCGGTTACTCGACACTGTCAAATTGAAATCGAGGATTTTTTTAAAATCAAGTAGTCGAATTTAATCAAAGAATCGTTACAGCCCTAATTTGGATTACAGAGTTTAAAAGCAAACAAAATATACCATCATCTCTATTCCTGCCAGCTGCCAGCCATAAAGACAAACAAAGCACTCATAATTTATGGTCATACAGATTAAGACGTCATTCGAAACTGTAAAGGGTGTGTTTTAATTTGCATACACTCACAATAAAAGCAAAACATTGTGCTTTTGTAAAATAAATAAATACATAAAAAACAACCAAAATATGCCATTTTCTCGTTGTCCTTTCTGTGAACTTGTTTGTGGAGTGTGTCACAAAAAAAAAAAAAAAAAAAACTGTAATTACTTGTCACACTATTTTATCTTTCATTTTGTTAATCTGTTATTTAAGTGAACTGTACTGTATTTCGCGAATAGGCCCATTTATTCCTTATGTATATTTGTATTTGTTTTTTTTTTCTAGTTGCAGAAGCGCTGCAGGTCTGTGATGTGTGAATCCTCATGTTATGTTGTTTATGCTGCTATTTGTGCATTAGCTTGAATGGCACAAAAAGGAAGTTACTAATGGTAAATTTGTAAATCAAAGTCATATTTATGTCCTGACTGTCAGTTATTTGTGAAGTAAATCTGCCGTAAAAGTGTATTATTAACAAGAAAAATGTATAATACAGTTTTGTTGTAATGAAATAAAAGGTTTGCTTAAATTAAATCAAGGGTTCCCAAACTTTTCAGCCCATGACCCCCAAAATAACGATGCCAGTGACTTGCGACCCCCACTACCTTCGGAGGTGGTTAAAGTATACAAACGTTGTGTGCAATGGCGCGCACACACTAACACCTGTTTCACACATAGGCTACTCTGTTTGCAGTGCATATGCGGTGCATATTTTTTTTCCGTGCCCATATTAACGGATTAGAGCATTCACACTGCACACGGATGCGGTCTGGCAGTGCGTTCCAGGAGCGGTACACACAGTCTTTTGCTGTGCTGCACTGCACTGAATTAAAACGATAGCACACTGTATGCATTAAAATAAACATTGATGGGAAAAACTAGCAATTTCACCATAGATGCATATAATTTAAAATCTCTGTTACAGTCAACACATGGCTTTTTTTTCCTCGGGTAAAGCAAGGAAAATGGTACCTTACCTGGCATTTTGGTGAACAAGGGCTGCATTGAAAAGACAAGTGTAAACGCTAGGAGACATAAAAGGATAGCACTCGTCTCTTCGTGAAGGTGGAAAAACAAAGTTTTTTTTATTGCCTGAGGGATTTCTTGTAAAAAGATTTAAAAGGAAAGAAAGACGAGAGTCGTCTGTTTTTGCCTATTTTAAGTTTTAATTTAAATTGTTTGTGATTTTAACATAAAGCTTATGTTTAAATGTTTTGCCACGTGTGTGAGCAACATAATATATACATCTAAAGTATTACTTTATATAAATATAAAGTGTAATGAAATTAATAAAATGTTTAAATGTAGTGTGTTAAACGTGACATCTTGTATAAGAATCACAATGCTGACAAGCCATGTTCAGTAACAACTTTTGGATTTGAAATAAAAATAAGTAGGCCCTAAATGTTATGTTTGTGATAAACAGCCTCGGATCAGTTGCGCAATGCAAACGCGGCATATGTGAAAATACAATAGTGCGTACTGCATGTAGGCTAGTGCAATGGAATGACGGTGCTTCTCCGCTGTCCTGCCTGTGTTGTCTTTGGTCAATATTAACAAAGTCCCTTTAAGACAAGTCATTTCACTCGGCGGCCATCTTTGAAACGCCTCTCGGGCATCCTGGGCATCATGCAGCTCCAAAGCTGTTTGCCAAGCTTTCGATTAAATTTCATATTTGAAATCACCAATGAAATCTGACAACAACTGTCTCATATTTTTTTTTCCAAACGCTCGAATCATGACAAAAAAAACTGTATTTTTATGTTGGATCAAACTAATGCGCATGCGCAGACCTAAATGCGCATCTCTTGTGCCCCATTTCGGAGGCGCGCGTCTGACTGTTTCTATAGAAACCGGTGCATCTAACGGCCACTGCAGTGACGCAATGACTGCACCAGTCGGCGATTGGCTCTTATTTAGAAGGCAGGACTTATTCCGCCATATTGCGCGTTACACTTTCTCCCATTCAAAACAATACGAGTGACACATCTTGTGTTATTCTATAGTCTTTGATATTAACCAACATTTCATTTCAACAAAAATAACATCCAAAGCTTAAAGCCTAAATAATTACCTACGTGCACATGTCGGAATATATAACATGGTGCTGTAAATTGACCTGCTACAACTGATGCTGTTGCTATTATGTCGTTAATCTGTCATAATTACCTCAGGAGTCACGGTCGAGGCTACCAAAAATCGAAAGGTGGAATATATTTTTTTATTTGCATGATTTTTGTTTTTAATTTAACTACTAATTTTAGTATTTTGTTACAATATGCTAAAATATGCTATTTCTTATCATTAAAAATTTTTTTTTTTTTTGATTTCTGGAAATCATCTCGCAACCCCCCGAGGGGTCCCGACCCCCACTTTGGGAACCACTGTATTAAATGTCTGCAATAATCTTTATTATTAGTTCTGACTAATGACTAGCACTGGCTAGAATAAATAATAAACAGTTTGATCAGTACTTTTTACTTTTAATACTTATTAAAAATCAATTAATTTTGTTATTTTACTCTAGTAACAGCGATAATTAGTATTTATAAGTACAATTTTACAAGTACTTGATTTGTGTACTTTGCCCACCACTCTTTTCCCATATAAGCAACTCACAAAAAGGTATGTGCCTTATATAGTCATTCTTAAAATAATAAAAAAAAAAACCTACATTTCTAATTTATTAGATTTTTCCTCTAGTGCATAGTTCATAGCTTGCAACTACAAAAAATATGGCACAAAACGCCTTAGGTTACGCATGTAACCATGGTTCCCTGAGAAGGGAACGAGACGCTGCGTCGCCATGATGACACTTTGGGGAATACCTTCAGTGTACGCTCTCCTGAAGGCATGTGCAACTATTCCAATCTTGATTGGTGCAACATCATTCTGTGACGTATGCCGACGGATGCTATAAAAGGATCCGGCAAACACAGCTGTTTCAGCCCATTGATCTGAAGCAGGCCGCTTCTATGCATGCAGGAAGTATGGCAAGGGGACGTAGTCTCATTCCCTTCTCAGGGAACCATGGTTACATGCATAACTTGAGACGTTCCCCTTTCAAGGGAACTCGTGCTGCGTCGCCATGACGACACTTTGGGGAATGACATACCCACATCGCCATACTGACAAAATGCCTGTCCTGATGTGAAGAAATTAAGACACAGCTTAGGATATGAATACTTGAGAACCCAGCATGGCCGGCAGGTCCAAATTAGAGAACCTGATGAAGTTGTGTGGGGAGGACCATCCCGCAGGATCACAGATATCTTGGAGACAGTGCCATACTTTGTGTTAGAGGTCTGCGCGGGACTGTTTATTAAGTCCCGCTCCCGCTGGGGTTATATTCCGCACCCACCCGTTCCCGATATATATACACTCTTTGTTCACCCGCTGTCTGCTTAGAATAATTTTCTTCCCAACCCGACCATCCCGCTAAATTTAGATCTTGTTTCCAGAATTTCACATTTAAATTTCCACGAACAAAATAAAAATGTAGTCTGCACAAAAAATGTATTTATTATTTTATTCGCCTTGTCAAGATACAAAATTTAACATTTTGCTGCCAGCACAGTAGGGAAAACAATGTCGCAGAGAAAAAATAAATAAAAATGTACAAAAATTGAAGCCTATTATTTTTATTCGTATTGTCAAAATACAAAATTAGTAACATTTTGCTGTCAACACAGGAAAAGTGTCAGAGAAAGAAAAAAAAAATGACGTCATTCATTATAAGCAAAATATGTAGGCTTCCATCATGAAATGAAATCACTTTTTAACCGAACAATTTAACATCCCTGAGAAGAATGTCCCGACGTCGATTTCAACGTCTCTCCTACAAAAGAAAATATATAAATATATATAACAATAACTAATAATAAATTAAATGACATCTCAAAATTGTAGGCAATATATGAAAATAACGAAAACCATTTACTTACTTGGCAAAATCAGCTTTTTCCAAACTATTTTAAATATCCATGCAAGAAAAAGAATGTCACTGACTGATGACTGTTTCAATACCGAACGTCTTTCCTCCAAAATCCGACCGCAAAGGCTGAATGCTCTCTCGGAAGGTGCACTCATGGCCGGGATGCAGAGGACATGTCTTGCAAGGTTGCTCAGAGCAGGAAACTTGGACTGATGTGAATTCCACCACTGCAAAACTTTTTGTTGACTTGATAGTTCAAGTTTCATGGTCTTGAATCTGAATATCTAGTGATTTTGATCCAACTGATTCTTCATTGTCCTCCCAATCTGAAAATTTAGAGAGAACAGTAGGCCTTTTGGCAAGTGTTGGCTCAACATCCTCACCATGGGTATCAAACTTTAAATCTTCGATTATCTCCTTGACACTCTGTATCACCTCCTGATGCCCTCTTTCATCCAACATTTTCAAACTTCACAGATTTGGTGTCAGAAAGGTTGCTATTCTATAAAGCATGTGAACCAAATTTGGCAAAGTGCTGTCTGTTGACAGTAGTTCTTTCAGCCATTTCACACAGACTGTTGCGATTTCAGAGAGCAGAGGGTCTTTTGTGGCTGATACAGTGCTCAATTAATCGCACAGACCACGGGAAGAACTAGTGAGGCACTTGGAGTTGTGTTGTCGGTTTCCAAGTCGTCAGTTACCTCTTTGAAGGGTTTTAGGAATGATACTAGTAACTTGTGCTTGCTGGCATTGATGCGAAATCTTGAGCGAAATCTCCTCCCATCCGTTGTCTGATTGGCCTTTCGCAAGGATTCCTGGGTAGTTAAAGTGTGCGGAGCCTGCATCTATGCGGGCTTCGCTGAAGACCGCTTCAAGGGTACAAAGGGGGCGCTGCTGAGCACACTTCAGAGTGTTAAAATGCTGAATGGGACAGCCTACAGACTTGTAGAGTCGGCGAGCACGCGCAATTTAAGTCCACGAGACCGAAAGTCCACATGAAGTGTGCCATTTGGGACAGGGCCATTGTCAGCAAAGTCCACTTCAACGGATATACCGTGCTCAGGGAGTAGGGAGCAGAACACAGCTTAAACCTGTCTGGAGTTTTCGCGTCGCTTTGCAAAGTACGTCACCCGGATCGTTGATCTGATTGGTTGAAGGACTATCCAATTGCGTGAATAATGCTCGTTGATCACGCCTCTTGTGCAGTAGAAAATACATACAGCCTCTCCAGACCAATGTTCAATTTTAAATTGAGCTTGGTCTGGTGATAGCCAGACAAATATATTGTTGCAGCATTAACATGATCTGTTTATTGACACTGATATACACAGACTGAATACTGAATGTGTTGTGTTTTATTTGTTTAAGATATGTGGGGATTCAGTGTGCATTTGTTTGTTACAGTGGGTATGTACAATGTGTTAGAGCTAGTGATGTTACATTCTGTGCCGAGGCTTCAGAGCGTGTGTCGAGAAATCCCGGAAGCTTTCAGTAAAGCGCGTATCGAGGCTTGTATCGCTTTAGACCAATGACGTCGTTGATGATGTTCGAAGCCTCGCTTCCACATGACTGGTCTTGGCGCGACATTTATTTAAAGCCAATACTTTTATTATACAGTTATGTTATATACAATTTATTATATTCATATAAATAGATTAGTCTATGTGGAAATTGATTTTTTATTCACTGTTATTTCTAAGCCTTAACTGGAGCAAAATAAAGTGTATCACAGATAACAGGTCATCTGTAATATATCTGCTTGTTTACACACTTGACCACCAGGTGGTATTGTGAGCAAATGAAGCCTCGAGGAATGAACCCTATTGTGAACCACTTGGCTGAAAAGCTTCAATGCTTCATGAGGCATCATCTCGCCATCACTAGTTAGAGCTAACATTGCTCATTCTTTATTAGTATAAATAACCACCAACAAATATAACTTACCTGCTTGTAAAACACCAGTGACCAAACCTGCATTGTTTTAAAAGTGGAGTATTTAATCATGGTGGATGGGCCTTCTGAATGGGAGAAAATATATATATGTGTACATATATATATATATATATATATATATATATATATATATATATATATATATATATAATATTTATTTTTATAGTTTTCTGTGTTTGGCTTTTTTTGTTGTGGGATTTACACTCTCTGCACAATAAATGCACCTCAACTGGGATTTCCTGTCGCCATGGTCTTTTTATGCCTCTGATCGCGAGTGCAGTCGCTAACAATTCCATTTTATCATTTTGCACACATTATAGGAACAATACTTTTGAATGTTCTCTAGACATTATGAAACAAGTCACTAGAAATGTTACACAATGCTATTTCTAACAGATAAAATGTGTTGAAAGACAAAAACCACACAATGTTTAATTAGCATGTTTTTGCAGAACCAACTCTCACTGCATTATTTTCTCCCCTCTCTCTCTCTCTCTCTCTCTCTCTCTCTCTCTCTCTCTCTCTCTCTCTCTCTTTTGCTATAGTTTGCACCAGTTTGGGATATGATAATCTGACCAGTGACACAGGTGAAAGAAAAATCGTCAAGCATCCAGATCTTCACTTTATGCATTTACCTCACCATCTTTGTTGTGGGCTTCATTGGTATGGAATCCCGAACCTTTTTATTGGAGGTTTGGGATTCCATACATTGGAAATGGGCTTGTCATATTTGTGACAGGCTACAAAATGAAGACGACAGTCAACTCAACTCACTTGACAGTTTAAACAAAACAAAACAAAAAATGTGAAATAAGTTACTCACGAGACTTGATGTCTGACAGCCAGCTGTCTGTGTGTGCGTGTGCTTCAGATAAGTGCGCTCAGAAAACGATCCATTAGAAGTTTAAATTGATTAAGACGTGTCGAAATAATCAACTTTAATGATGAAAGACGGACTATGCGAGAGTGATCGCGATATAGATGATAATAAAAACCAAGCAGATGTCTTGTTAATATTTGGCAGAGAATCCGATTGAGGCAGGAACTGTGATCTTAGAGAGGGGGCGGGGCATGGCAGCTCATTTGCATTTAAAGGCACATGCACAAAAACAGCCTGTTCTTGACTAGTCAGAAATTGGTATTTACAACATGAATTTATAAATGATCTGTGAGGTATTTTAAGCTGAAACTTCACAGACACATTCTGGGGACACCTGAGACTTAAATTACAGCTTGTAAAAATGGGCATAATAGGTCTCCTTTAAATTAAATCTACTCACAATAAAAAGCGATCAAGTCTCTTCACAGGGTATCCGCTGGGCATTAAAAAGCATTAAACGTCATTAATAGATTTTGCGAAAATTAAGGCCTTAAATGGCATTACAAAGCCTTAAATTTTATTCCTACAGGCATTAAATTTTTTTAGATAGTTTTGAAGAAAAATAAAACTACCAGTTTATATTAAATATATAGCCTTCATAATTAATAACTTTGATTTGCTGTCGTAAAATATGTACATTGGTGTGACACACAGAACCAGTTTGGTAATTGCTTCCGGCCAGTGCAAAATTGTCGTAACGCCGTTTTCAGACCCCTTTTGCGACTTTTTTCCAAGAAAGCGCGTTATGACGAATATACTTGTTAACCTGATCTAGCTTCCGAGACCCACCGGTACTGCCGCACGACCGCAAGATCTTGCTCTCCTGACGCTGCCGCAGGCGCACCTCTCTCTGCGTCTGCTGTTCTCTGCCAGAGAATGATTAAAATAGATACTATTGCTGATCATTTTACGTGTACATATAATGTTAGCCAAAATCACAGCAACAATCTTATGTGTATTGTGATTTCGTCAGACAACGTCTCGATTATAAATCAGGATTTAGCGCTGGTCAATACAAAAAAAAAAAAAAAAAAGCAAATGACTTTATTACATTTAGTTTAAGTGGCGATCGATAGTGGATAATAATAGGTTGTATAATGTAGGCTACTGACGATAACAAGGTTGCGCTGTTGAGGCTTGCGCACCATCTCGAGGAGAAATGGAAACATGCACACACAAAAAGAAACTCAGTTAAACATACTGCTGTAAAAATTCAAAATGTGGAGTTTTTATAACTTGATACAGTTAAGCAGTATCACAAGACCAAGAATACTGTTTTCCTAAACAGGCTACCATCACGATTATAAATGTGACATTGATTTCATACAACAGTTCAGTTAACAAATATTTAATGTTAAGTCACTTACATTTCAGAAGGAACACTGACTGTTTTTGTTCTGTTTTTGTTTTTGTCTATCCACCCTAAATAGTATTGAATATTAATAATATTACATACTATTTAGGATGAATAGAATGTTCATTGAGATGCAGGCTCAGACTTGTTTTCGTTACTGAATGATTCAGCAATTTGAAGCATTTTGAGTTAAAGATTTAATGACCAATTTATAAACAACTGCCTCATTCTTTAATGAATCAGCCATTGGAATGAATCGTTTGAATGAATGACTCACTTATTAAGACGGTTTCTTGACGACACCTACTGGTGGTTTATTTTAATTTTTAAAAGTATCATTTCCCCCTAACATTTCTTACAATCCCATAACATTATTTAATGCAGTTGTATTTTTTTTTATTGTGAATTTGTAAATGATTTAATTTGACTGGTAACAGCCCTTAGTGTCTTATTCCAATTAAATTTGATCGAATTTAAGAATTTAAAATGAAAGATGAATCATACATTTTACATGAATTGTATTTTTTTTTTTTTTTTTTTGGACAAGCAACTGTTTTACTCGTACAAGTTAATGACAAGGCTTAAACGGTTAGTTCACCCAAAAATTAAAATAATGTCATTTATTATCTTACCCTCATGCCGTTCCACACCCGTAAGACATTCGTTAATCTCCGGAACACAAATTTCAAGATATTTAGTGATGCCTCCATTGCCAGCAATGACATTTCCTCTCTCAAGATCCATAAAGGTTCTAAAAACATATTTAAATCAGTTCATGTGAGTACAGTGGTTCAATATTAATATTATAAAGCGACAAGAATATTTTTGGTGCGCCAAAAAAAACCAAAATAACGACTTATTTAATGATGGCCGATTTCAAAACACTGCTTCAGGAAGCTTCGGCGCGTAATGAATCAGCGTATTGAATCATGATTCGGATTGCGTGTCAAACCGCCAAATCACGTGACTTTCTCCGAACCGCTGATTCGACACACTGATTCATTATGCTCCAAAGCTTCCTGAAGCAGTGTTTTGAAAAACGGCATGAGGGTGAGTAATAAATGACAGAATTTTCATTTTTGGATGAACTAACCCTTTAATGTCAGGCCCTGTATGAAGTCTTAATGGGCCGAGTTTCAGTCACCATTTCATATATTCTGACAACAAAAACAGAAAAATATATAGATGAAACAATTTTATTGGGAATTTGGCTGTATTAAAAAATGTGAGCAAAAAGGGTAGCAGCAGAGAAGCAAACAAATTGCCGCATGACTTCTGTTATGGACAGAAGGTTAGAAGACAACAGGTTTGCACGTAGAAAATGGTTTATTAACAAACAGCAGTTAAAACACAGATGAACAGGTAAGTGACTGGTAAATTGGTTCTTTGTAATAGTGTAGGGTTTCACCTATTTATTAGCTCAATTAATTATAAAGAGGGGTAATTAAGTTACAGGGAATAAGAATTGAATCAACTGTAACGGATTCAAACTCAACTGTAAATGATTCAGAATGAATATTTAACACCATCAATTATTCATCCAGCGAAGAATTGAGGTTAAAGTATCTTATCAATTCTGGATAAAATATTATCCTGTGGCCAACAGTAATGTAACCAGGTGAAAAGTTAGATCACAAAACTGGTTATTAAAGTCCTGCTTCTAGTAAACACTACTTAACATGTTTTACTGTCCTTCTGTTATGTTGATTTAATCTTGTGCTGGCCCTTTAAGAAAACGTGACACTGGCTGTTTGGAAGTGCCGCGAGAGTTGTATGAGAGCAGTGCTATTCACAATGCGGTTTTGGATGGTGTGCATGCGGTCAAGGATTAGTGCTAATAATGCTCACTAATTGAAAAAAATATTGAGAAATATACACTTTATGAGTCAGACACCGTTTCTTAGTGTTTTGTTGTTTTAAATGACCGTGTACTTTGCTGATTGACACTGATTTCTGTTGAGACGCATTGTGTTGTCGTATCAAAACATCATTGTCTTTCGACGAAGCGTAAGTGTTGGGATATAATCAGTTAATGATAATACTGAATCTGTTTATAGTGTGTATTGCCATGTGAAACCGTGTTACTCAGAGTTACTTTGTTTATTTAAGAGGGGAGAAAAGTGCTCCATAGGCCCTTTGTGTGTGTTTCTGGTGTGAGCCTGAAGCATCAGTGAGTGTTATTTAATTTTATTGTATCTAAAATGTTTATTACTCGAGATGCACGTGTGTTTCGTTGAAAAGAGCAGAATGATAGTGGTGTTATAATGTTGTGTATTCCAAATATTAATGCAAGTGTTAAAATGTTTCCTTTTACTGTATGCAGCGGAAAATCAAGCTCATCAGATGCCTTGTTAATGACTGACTGACTCACTGATGTTAGATTGATTGAATGTTAAATTGTGTAATGACTTTTGAAAGGTATCAGTGATATTCAAAAGTAACTTTTTATTTCCTTTTCATGTATTTTTTCATGTAGCTTAAGCAGCCTTGTTTGGTGTTCATACAGGAAAACGCTGTACTAATGTTTGTATTTGTTTTCCAGAATGTGGCCGCTACCGTTGTCTATGTGGGCTAGTTTTGTGATTAATTTCTTATTGTGACTGAGAACAAAAGAGACAAGCTTTTGGGTTGAGAAAAAATCTTTATTGATTTCAACAACTGTTTACCTGCTTGAAATTTTCTACTCTAATTTCCCTAAAAATTTGCATAATTAACGCTGCACTATTACTGAGTGCAGTCTGGAATAAAAGATCCCCATTTACATTCTTCATCCTGTGACCGGTGTTATTAGTAACTCACATCCCGGGCCACAGAGATTTTGGTACCAGGAGTGGGGTTCCATTGCTAATTTCAGGGTGACAGTCAGTTAGAGTAGAAAGAACATAGACAACAGTAGTGATGAAGAGGGGTCGAGTATTGATGCCAAGGAGGTCGACGACGTGAAGTGTAACGCACCTGGAGAGCCTGCGGAGAAGCAAAGGAACCGGCTTTCGGGAACGCAGGAGGGTGTTCACTTCAATGCTGAGATCGTTGTCAAAGGAGACGGCAAGGAATCGCCCCTTCAGGTTGGACTGCAGTGACTGTGATTGTTTTTTTTTGACTGTGTACCGTTCGAGATAGAGACATTTTCAGAACATGGACCAGGACGACGTTGTGCCAGCTGCTCAGGCTGGAACCAGCCGTGAAATGGACAATGCAGGGGCTGTGACTCATGGTGACGAAGGTAATCCCGTAACGCAGCTGCAGACACAAATTTTGGAGTTAGTTCGAAGACACGACCAAGTAATGTCAACCCTTGCTAATATGAGTAATGTTGCCACTAGATCTTATGTTTACATTCCAAGGGAACGTCAAATTGTGCCATTCAGTGGTGATCATGTCAAAGATGGTCAGCCTGTAGATGAGTTCATTGACGAGGTTGAACGTGTAATACAGGTGAGGGGTTTGAACACTGATGACCAAGTGGACTTTATTCTGTCCCATTTAAGAGGTTCAGCCTTAGACGAAGTCAAGCTGTGTATGGGGGGAGAGACTAAACAACCCAGTGATCTGTTTTCATATCTGCGCGGGGCCTTTAGGGAGAAATGTACCACACCCCAGATGTTCCACGCTTTTTATGCACGCAGACAGTTGGAGGGAGAAGATTTTCGTGACTTTTCCCATGCTCTCTCTCAGCTTCTTAGCTCTGCTCAACAACAGTCCCCTAATGCTGTCTAATCCCCAGATTGCTTTAAGAGATCAATTCATTGAAGGCATAAGAGACGCGTCCATGCGTAGAGAGCTGCTCAAGCTTATTAGAGAAAAGCCTCAGTCCACCCTGTTTGATGTCCATGAAGAGGCCATGATGTGGGTTGTGGAAGACAGACCCCGTGGTGCTAATGTGGCCAGGAGTCGAAATATCATGAGCACGAGCTCGGCGGAGACCTCAGAACGTACAACCCCAGTCAGTGCAGCACAAAATGACATAGCTGTGGCCTTGCAGGAGGTAGTGAAAATAATCACTCAGCAGGGTAAAGCTATTGGTGAACTCACTAATGCAGTTCGTGAACTCACTGTACGAAAGGTTAGTTCAAGTGGTGGCCAGAGTGTAAAGCCCAAAGTCCAGCCCAGGTATACAGATAACGGCCAACCCATCTGTTTAAGGTGTGAAGGGGTGGGACATGTAGCGCGACAGTGTCCTGTTCCACGTAGTTCCAAGAGCCAGTCCACTGCCAACTCAAGCTCTGGGGTGCAGGGAAACGGGGTCCCTCCATTGCTGTGAGTCGAGCAATGCGAGGAAAACCCGAAGGCTCAATATGCAGCACATTAACAAAAGAACGGTTCTTGGAGCGTGCAGTTGGCCAGTGCCCTGAAGTTGATATTCAAATTGGCGGTGTTCCAGTTAGATGTCTGCTAGACACAGGAAGTAATGTGAGCACCTTAACAGAAAGTTTCTTCAGAAAAAAACTCCATGGAGAAGACAAAGACCTTCACTGCACCTCTAAGTGGCTGAGAATAACTGCAGCAAACAAGCTACCACTTCCATATCTGGGCTATGTTGAATTGGATATACAAGTGATGGGGCTAACTATACCTGAGTGTGGGTTTCTAATAGTCCGAGATGCGGATGCTGCAGAACCAGATCCAACTCCCCCTGGTATCATAGGCATGAATATCACCCAGAGATGCAGAGAGTTTGCACTAACTGAGTTTGACACCACTTTAGGAGGAAAGCTGGACTCTGTGTGGAGAGAAGCCTTCAATCACGTACAGGACATTGAACTGGAAAAAACGATGTCCACAGCCAAAGTTAGTGGTAAGGGCAAAACCCATGTACCAGCATCCTCTGTAGCCACGGTCTATGCTAGAGTAAACAAGAGAGCCACTGATACCAGTGCTTGGCTGCTGCTGGAACCCGGGAGCACCCCATTACCAGGTGGATTGATCCCCATGCCCACCTTAGTATCGCCCAAAAGTCAAGTGCTTCCAGTTCAAGTGATCAATCTCTCCCAAGAAGATGTTTGGCTGCCCCCTAATGTTCGGCTTGGCATACTTACCCCCTGTCAGTGCGTTGAGAGTTGACGTTTGCGAGGTGAGGTTCCACAGCATCTCTGCAGATCACGAAGAAGTGAGTGTTGACCAGAGAGACAAACCAGAGTCCGATACTGGCCCAAGGAATCTGTTAAGTAGACTGCATATAGGAGGTACCCCAGAACAGCAAGCAAGGCTCTGTGAGCTACTAACAAAGTATGCAGATGTGTTTGCAGTGTGCGATGAAGACCTAGGTTATACAGATCGAGTGAAACATGAAATCCACTTGACAGATGATGCTCCTGTTGCCCAGCCATATCGCAGGATACCACCGACTCAGTTTGAAGAGGTCAAAGAGCACATCTCTGGTTTACTCAGGAAGGGTGTCATCCAGGAAAGCTCGAGTTCCTACGCTTCACCCATCGTTCTAGTGCGCAAAGCTGATGGAAGCCTAAGGCTGTGCGTGGATTATAGAAGACTAAATTCCAAGACTAAACGTGATGCTTTTCCATTGCCACGTATCGATGAGAGCTTGGATGCGTTGAGTGGAGCTCAAGTGTTTTCGACAATAGACCTTGCTAGCGGTTACCATCAAGTTGCAGTCCATGAAAAGGACAGATATAAGACAGCATTCACTACGCCTTTTGGCCTCTATGAGTACCGGTGGATGCCCTTCGGGCTATGCAATGCGCCCGCAACGTTCCAGCGGCTCATGCAGGCCATCATGAGTGACTTTGTGTTCCAAATTGTGCTTGTCTACTTGGATGACTTGTTGGTGTACTCATCCACCTTCCACGAACATCTGGTGCGACTTGAAACTGTATTTAGAAGGTTGAAGGAAACTGGGCTGAAGATTAAAATAGAGAAGTGTCATTTCCTGCAGCCAGAAGTGAGATTCCTTGGCCATCAAGTTTCATCGCAAGGTGTGAGTACAGACCCTGACAAGATAAGTGCAGTTCGGGAGTGGCCAGTCCCCAGTACTCTCAAGGAACTGAGATCATTCTTGGGGTTTTGTAGCTATTACCGGAGATTTATCGAAGGTTTCTCTCAAATAGCCGGGCCATTGCATGATCTAGTGAATATGTGCCTTAGAGATACAAGCCCCATCAAGGCAGCTCAGCTGTATAAAAGGTCTTGGACTTCCCAGTGCCAAACGGCCTTTGAGCGTCTCAAAGACAAACTTACCAGTGCACCAATGCTGGGGTATGCTGATTTCACTCTTCCCTTTGTGCTTGAGACTGATGCAAGTAACCTCGGGTTGGGAGCAGTCTTGTACCAACATCAAAAGGGTGAGAAGACTGTAATCGCTTATGCCAGTAGGAGGCTGAGAGGAGCTGAGAAAAACGATCAGAACTACAGCAGCATGAAGCTGGAGCTGTTAGCACTTAAGTGGGCGGTCACTGAAAAGTTCAGAAGTTATCTGCTGGGGTCCAAATTCACCATCATAACGGACAACAACCCCCTCTGCCACCTCACGACCGCCAAATTAGGAGCTATTTAACAGCGCTGGGCTGCTCAGCTCGCTGTTTTTGATTTTGAAGTCAAGTACCGCCCTGGACGATGCAACACTGCAGCTGATGCTCTTTCTAGGAGACCAGGATCCAATGAACCACACTCTGAGAGTGAAGATGCAGAGTATGATGGCTGTGTGGCAATCTGTAATTCGCTCAGGACAGGAACAGGAGGTTGTAGCAGTTGACTTTACAAGTCTTGAACCAGCCACGGATGGGTGAGAAAATGTTCTAGTAGTGACTGATGTGTTTACAAAGTTCAGTCAAGCATTTCCCACTCGTGACCAGAAGGCCGAGACCACTGCCAAGATCCTCCTCAGAGAATGGTTCCTGAAGTATGGAGTTCCTGAACGACTACACTCTGATCAGGGCAGGAACTTTGAGAGCGCTGTGATCGCGGAGCTCTGCAAGTTGTATGGGGTCAAGAAAACTCGCACAACCCCACATCACCCCCAGGGCAATCCGCAATGTGAAAGGTTCAACAGAACACTTCATGACCTCTTGAAGTCCCTCCCACCTGAAAAGAAGCGCAGATGGCCGGACCATTTATCTGAGCTTGTTTATGCATATAATGTAACACCGCATTCATCGACAGGGTACTCACCATACTATCTGTTGTTCAGGGTCCAGCCACATCTGCCTGTTGATGCTCTGTTGGGCCAGGAACCTGTAACAGATGACAAACCTGACTGGTTAAAAGTACACCAGGAACGTCTCCGAGATGCCCATGTTCGAGCAAAGGAATATGCTGAACGGAAAGCTGTGGATAGAGCAAGGCAGCATGAGGAGAAGGTATATTGCCCAGCTGTGGAGGTGGGGCAACATGTGTACCTGCGACACCGCCCGCCTGGACGAAACAAGATTCAGGACGCCTGGTCTTCCACCGTGTACCGGGTGTTGGAGGTACAGGGGACCACATACACCGTGGAGCCTGTTGAAGGAAGCACAGTAAAAAGAGTGCACAGATCCAATCTCAGGCCCTGCAATAGTCTGGTCCCAGTGCCCACGCCAAGGAATCAGAAACCCCCTATAAAAGAAGTGTGTACCTCAGCTCCTGAGTCAGAGATGCCCTCACTGGAAGTGGAGTGTGTTCTTGTGGAGGAAGTCCTGTGTCCTGTGGAGAAACTGACAGTAGCCCCAACATCTGAGTGTCCAAAACAATCGGCTCCTGAGCTAGAAGACTGTTTCTATGATCAGGTGGAGCAATCTGATACGAGTGGTGACATTTCAGGACCAGAGAGAGCCATGGGATACCTGATGGTGTCCTAGAAGTGACCCCAACATCGGTGGATTCAGGAAAAGAAAGTGTCCACTTACCTGCTGGGGATCCAGTAATGAGACCTGTGCCTGCTCCTAGAAATAAAAGAAGAGAGTGTGTTAAGTTGGAAGTGCCTTGTCCTGCGGTACGTAAAACAACTGTAGAGAACAACTGTAGGAGCACATAGTAACCCGTATCGACTGCCCAGGTCTGCGTGCAATGCAGTGTCTTTCAGTCCTGATGTGCTCTCTCAGGTGCTAGTTGGAATGGTCCTTTATACCACAGGGCAGCTTCAAGGGGGGCAAGATGATCAGATATAGTAGTCACCGAGGACGTTGACTATCAGCAGGGGAGAGTGTAACCAGGTGAAAAGTTAGATCACAAAACTGGTTATTAAAGTCCTGCTTCTAGTAAACACTACTTATAACATGTTTTACTGTCCTTCTGTTATGTTGATTTAATCTTGTGCTGGCCCTTTAAGAAAACGTGACACTGGCTGTTTGGAAGTGCCGCGAGAGTTGTATGAGAGCAGTGCTATTCACAGTGCGGTTTTGGATGGTGTGCATGCGGTCAAGGATTAGTGCTAATAATGCTCACTAATTGAAAAAATATTGAGAAATATACACTTTATGAGTCAGACACCGTTTCTCAGTGTTTTGTTGTTTTAAATGACCGTGTACTTTGCTGATTGACACTGATTTCTGTTGAGACGCATTGTGTTGTCGTATCAAAACATCATTGTCTTTCAACGAAGCGTAAGTGTTGGGATATAATCAGTTAATGATAATACTGAATCTGTTCATAGTGTGTATTGCCATGTGAAACCGTGTTACTCAGAGTTACTTTGTTTATTTAAGAGGGGAGAAAAGTGCTCCGTAGGCCCTTTGGGTGTGTTTCCGGTGTGAGCCTGAAGCATCAGTGAGTGTTATTTAATTTTATTGTATCTAAAATGTTTATTACTCGAGATGCACGTGTGTTTCGTTGAAAAGAGCAGAATGATAGTGGTGTTATAATGTTGTGTATTCCAAATATTAATGCAAGTGTTAAAATGTTTCCTTTTACTGTATGCAGAGGAAAATCAAGCTCATCAGATGCCTTGTTACTGTTTACATGATCTAGAGTGGGAATGAACAGTAAATTTGAATTATTTAATCTGTTTTTAGAGTTGTAAGTGTGTTTATTCACTGATGTTAGATTGATTGAATGTTAAATTGTGTAATGACCAGTCCCTCCAGAAAAACGCGGGATTTTTTTGTGATTGTTGCGGGCTAAAATGCTTGATTATGCGGCACGTTTTGTTAAAAAATGCGATGGAATATGCGGGATATTTTTGCAATTTTATGTGATGAAATTGCGGGAACTTGCAAAAACTGCGGTTTGATGAAAAACAGAAAAAATAAAAGGTGATTCCCCCAACACCCTGTTCTCACTAGGCTACTACTTTAATGTAAAGAGTAATTTCCTATTACTTCCTATGATAAGCAAGCATACTAAATCACAGAATATTTAAGTTCTCATTCTGTTTTATTTCAGACCTTAATTAACACATGGCTCAAACTTAACATTGAGTCAAACAAGTTCTGTAGCTTTACAAAAGGAATATGAGTTTGTAGAAAGGCGCTATATAAAATAAACGTATTATTATTAATATCCAACAACTTCTATAAAAATGAATAAATAAAATATTTTTAAAAATGTGTGCTTCTTCCTGCCTGCTTCCGCTGCTGCTTTAACCATCCTTGGCGGTGGCAAAGTGAAAGTGGTTTTCCAGCGTCAACACGCAGTTGCACGGAGTGCAAAATATTTTGCCCCCACTGTCATGTAACACACCGGGAAACTGCTTCGCGCGGTCTTTTGCGCTTATTTTTATTGGCAAATGAGAATGATTTGTGTGCTTCATCATGGTTTCATGGTTTGCAGATGATGTTCACGTCGCGTAATTACGTCACTTCACAAGGTTCCCATGGCAATAGGGGGAAAATAATGGCGCTTTACTAGTGTGAAGTAAACGCAACATTTTTCAACTTTCTGCTAAGATATATGTGACTTTTTTGCAACGAAAATGCAGGGATTATGAAATCATGCTAGCCCCGCATATATTTGCTTGCTGAAATCGGCAATTTATGCGGCGAAGTGCGGCGTATTTGAAAAAATGCGACCCCCGCATAAATATGCGGACTTTGGCTGATTATGCATGAAATCAGGCGATCGCATAATCGCGTTTTTCTGGAGGGACTGAATGACTTTTGAAAGGTATCAGTGATATTCAAAAGTAACTTTTTATTCCTTTTCATGTATTTTTCATGTAGCTTAAGCAGCCTTGTTTGGTGTTCATACAGGAAACGCTGTACTAATGTTTGTATTTGTTTTCCAGAATGTGGCCACTACCGTTTTCTATGTGGGCAGTTTTGTGATTAATTTCTTATTGTGACTGAGAACAAAAGAGACAAGTTTTTGGGTTGAGAAAAAATCTTTATTGATTTCAACAACTGTTTACCTGCTTGAAATTTTCTACTCTAATTTCCCTAAAAATTTGCATAATTAACACTGCACTATTACTGAGTGCAGTCTGGAATAAAAGATCCCCGTTTACATTCTTCATCCTGTGTCCGGTGTTATTAGTAACTCACATCCCGGGCCACAGTAACAATATTTTATTATGATTATTATAAGCAAGGTAGCCGATCTTTAAGTTTAAGGCAGTAATTTGAAACAGCACAAGAAACTTACATGTGAAAATCAATAGGCTACAAGGCTTTATTGACTACTTCTAATGATTAGCCTACAAGAAAGTAAGGCTAAACACACACACACATCAGGGGCGTTTCCTCCGAGTAGGCAAGGGAGGCAGTGCCGCCTCAAAAAAAAAAAATAGGATGAGAAAATAATCCATATTACATATAAACAACACAAATATTACAAATTATGACATTAAAAAGAGTGCAAGACACGCGTTTTTCTTAAGGAACACTGCCCAACAGCGACACCCGCAGGTAAAGTTACACAGAGGAGTCATGCTTTACAGTCTGTGGAGTCATGCCTCCCTTTCCTCTCATAGGAAACCATATAAAATCATCAGACCCCCGGTGTGCGGTGGGTTTTGTGGGGGGTAATTTAGAATGAATGGGGGAAAGTCATGTGAGAGGAGGCAATGTCTCTATCGCGCTATGATTGGATGTAATTGGTTATGATTGGATATGATTGGTTTGTGCAATAAATCCCGCCTCTCGTTGATGTGCACGTTCCGCGCGTCAATTTGACTGAACAAATAATGGCGTCAATGGGTAGACTAACTGAAAAGTAAGTAAACAGATCACCCAGTTAGATATCACTGCTTTATGTCACGTCAAAATCAAACTTGAAATGGACTGAAAACATGATGACTGCGGGGGTTTTTAGTGCAATCAGCTTGGTGAAATTAAAATTACATTTAGTGTCTGTGACAGACGGTGTTAATGGAGCATGACTGATGATCCCAAATATCCTAGATTGACAAAAAGAAAAACCACAATACACAAATAAAATATATTGTTTAAATTATTATTTTTATTTAGTTATTATTTTGGAATGAATGTAGAAATACTTAAAACACTAACTTGATGAGATTGACTTGGTTTTGATAAATAGAACATTACATTGTTAATGTAAAATTACAAAATAGAATTGTATTTGGTTTCTTTTTTTTCTTTTTTGATGTACTGTAAAGTAATATTCATTTAACAAGGAAGATGTGTCAACTTTTAGAGTAATGCACATGAATTTACATTGATTCATAAAAAAAAAAAAAAAAAACGTGCCTCCTCATTTCAGAACACCACTGCACGCCACTGACACACATACATATGCACACACATTCGCGGAGTTGATATGAGTTATGAAGAAATTCCCAAGTTCTGTTGGGCCTACTAACTGAAATCGTAACCTGAGAAAAATCACAAAAGCAGAGCTTTGGCTTGATTCTTTAGGTTTAAAGGAGTTTCACCAGTTTCCAGCAAGAGAAGTTTTGCTTGCTTGTACCTGCGTTCACTCTGACAGCTGAGGTAATTGGGTTGTTCCGTGACTCGTGTGCAGCAGAATCCCGGCCTGGATTGGCTGTCTTTGTGGTGACGTCTTCTCAGGGAAGCCTGGCGTTGGGTAGCGCGGAAGCTTTGAAGTTGTTGCCGGCTGGTGAAACGCGCTGTTCTGAGCAGCTCTCTTCTTTGGAGACTTTGGTCAAATAGTTCAACGGAGTGTTTCAGAGTTCTGGATGTGACGGCTGTTGGGTGGTCAGCTGCGGCCCGTGGATGAAGTCGGCGACTGTTAGATGGAAAATCAGCCCCGGTAAAAGTATCACTTCTCAACTTCTTTTTCAGCACAACCCAAGCAACTTTTTCAGCCCCCTAGCTGTTTGGACAGCATAGTTTTAAAGGAGAAAGTTGGCTCCATCCTCAGATGCGGTCCTCCAATGAAACGTTGCTACGGAGCTTAGACATGCCCTGTCTATTGTCCATTGCATCATGTGATGTTCGCGGAACATAATCCTGTTTTATTAGTAACTTTATAAAGTTTCCTGATATCTCCCTGATACCAAATTGTTTCCCTGGTACCAATGTTTCATGCACACAGAATTAAAGGTGCTATAGAGGATGTTTTCGACGACTGAGAAACCAAAGACTGTTAGTGAGTTTTTGAAATGACCGCATGCGTAAGAACAACCCCCCTTTTTTTAATATGGGATTAATATCCTGCCATGATTCAAAACTGAAAATAAAGTTCTGAAAGGTTGAAACTAAGTGTTTGAAAACTCAAAATCTTACAAAAAAAAAGTTTTGCAAGATTGAAAAATAAGATTTGCAAGCTTGCAAAATGTAAAAAAAATTAAAATATCTCTGCAAACATTATGTTGTTTTTGAGATTTCCTTCTTCAGAACTGCAACATTTTTTTTACGATGTTGCGCAAAGAATTTTTCAGAATTTCAAATTTGTCAGTGTTCTCCCACTGTATAGTTTGTTTTCCAGGTTTGAAACCTTGTAAATGGTGATCTGAAAACTGGTGTGCGAATGTGTGAAAAAAAGTTTTGAAACTCTGAAAACAGAGTTTTGCAGGCTTGCAAAGTGGTAAAAAAAAATAAAATCTCTGCAGACATAATTTTGTTTTTGAGTTTTCCTTCTTCAGAAGTGCAACACTCTTTTTTTTTTTTTACGGTGTTGTGCAATCATTTTTTCAGAGTTTGGATTTTGTCACTGTTCTCCCAGTGTATAGTTTGTTTTCCAGAATTGAAACCTTGTAAATAGTGATCTGAAAACTGGTGTGCGAATAGGTGAAAAAAAGTTTTAAAACTCTGAAAACTGAGGTTTGAAAGGGCGAAACTTATTACATTACATTACATTTGCACTCCTATTGCAGACTATTTTTCAGAGCCGAGTTTACAGCACCCACTTTGCGGAGATACGCCCACACAGTTGCAAGCTTGCGACTCACGTGATTTGTGGCAGCGTTGTCACGCAGCTCTGCTCTGAAACTCTGAAACTCAGACTGAGCGAAAATGAAGCTTCGCAACCTCGCAACTTAAAAAAAAAGCCTGGAGGGAGGGCCTTCTGCTCTTGGCCAATGCTTTGCTGTCTGCTGACGTACAGTCCAATCACAAGTCGTATTTACTGGAAAGGTGGGATTGACCGACTGCTCCGCCAATGACGAAAGCGCACAGGACAGAGCCGTTGAAAAACAGAGTTGCGACACTCCCATAGACTTCCATAGGAACTTTGGAATGCGGAAGTAACGCGTGTCGTGGAGCAGCCGATAGTTCCAGCGCTGAACCCCATTCATTTTCAGTGATTCTGAAGTTCACTCGCTGGTAAGTTGATAAAAATTACTGCATTTTTGACATTTGAATGCATTACCTGACTTCTCATGAATCTAGTCAATAGTTGCATTTTATGTAACCAGCTTTAGTTAATGTTTATTGGAAGTTAATAACGTTAGTTAGACTCTAATTGCAGCTAGCTTAAGTGACCAACACTTCACTAACTTTAGCTACCATAACCTGACGTCAGTTAGGCTACATTTACCTTTACGTTTACAAGTTTGTTGTCAAACAACGTTTATCTTAAGTTATTAGATTTGTTGTTAATGTTAGCATCACTTAGGCCCAATCCCAATTCTACCCCTTACCCCTTCCCCTTTGTTTCGCGCGTTCACGTGAAGGGGTAGGGGTGTCCCAATTCCAATTTGGTTGGAGGGGGAGGGGTAGGGGGAAGGGCCAGGTAGCCCTTCAAACGAAGATTTTTCGGGACCACACTTCAGACGAAGGGGTATGATAAATTTCCAACATGGCCGACCAAGCGAGCAGAGAGACCCATAAATGTAAGTATTTTTTTTTTACAGTAAACAGTATTTTAGTATATATAATCACTTGTTTTATGTTGCCTTTAATCTTGTGTTCATGTATACGGTTATGTTCTCCGAAAAAGATTTGTTAAAATCACTATGAAAAAAGTTCGCTAATGTTTTATACTTTACACAACATATTTTTTTTATATTTTATTGAAACCCGCGTTGATTTGACAACATAAATTCAAATCCGGTGGCAGCTAACTTGTCTTTTTGCCGCATGCCTGATTAATGTATTGTTTTGTTGTGGTTACGTCCATAAATACGTGTACGTTACATGATATAAACAAAAAGTGCATTCAGTTTGCGTGCTTATTCATCAGTATTGTATGTAGCTGTCGCCCAAGCAACAGAGCTTGCAAGCAACACTACAGCTATCGATGGCATCTTAGAAGTGTGTGATAAACATCGGCGCATCTATGACGAAGGAGCTAGCGACGACTTATGATGACGTGTAACGGTCTAGTAGTGGTGTCCCATTTCTTAGGGGAATATTTTTAGCCCTACCCCTTGACACTCTGTTTCAAGGGGCAAGGGGAAGGGGTATAAAATAGAACTGGGATTGGGCCTTAGTTGCCAGTTCATTAAAGTAACAGAGAATAACACAGTAAGGAGGTTGCATACACTTAGTGGCCACTACACTCTAAAAAATGTTTGGTTAAAAACAACCCAAGTTGGGTTGAAAATGGACAAACCCAGCAATTGGGTTGTTTTAACCCAGTGGTTGGGTTAAATGTTTACCCAACCTGCTGGGTAGTTTTATTTAACCCAACTACTGATTAAAAATGACTATATGGCTAGCTTAAAATGAATCCAAAATAGGTGAGAAATTAAAAATCAGACACATAATTACTAGAGGCAACAATAATAATCAAAGGTGTACATTTATTAATAAGCAATTTAATAAATGCTTATTGTTTATTATTCATTATCTTATTAATAAATGCTCATTTATTAAACATTAATAAATGTTAATTTCCAGCATATTTTGGGTTCATTTTAAGCAAGCAATACAGTAATTTTTATACAACAGTTGAGTTAAATAAAACTACCCAGCACGTTGGGCAAACATTTAACCCAACCACTGGGTTAAAACAACCCAATTGCTTGGTTTGTCCATTTTCAACCCAACTTGGGTTGTTTTTAACCCAGCATTTTTTAGAGGGTATATTAGGAAGTTTATAATCAGCCAGAAATGTGTAAATTCAATACTGAGGTCATAGTTAAAGGTGATGTTTCACTACATTGTGTTCAGATGGGTTTCTTATTTACATGCATGGGGTGGCCAGAATATTAAACACATCTGAATAGAAAGCAACAAGTGCAAAAACACCCCCACAAACTATGACCTCAATGCTAAATCATCATTAAATTTACACCTCTATGACAGCATAAAAAAATGATCTTTTCCCTTATTTGCACAATTTCTTGGATGAGCAAAATAATCACCCAGCTTCTTCCATAATATTATTGTGTGGACGAATAAAAATTTGAATAACAATAGTGGTTTGTATATACTGTAGATATGTATTTTTTTTTTTTCTCATTTAATTTTGTCTGTACTGGATTACAGAGCCAAAGTAACAGAAATCATGACAAATGTCCAAATAATTATGGACTGAACTGTAGGTGTGTGCTCTCACTTCTGTAATGTCAACCTCATGAAAATGTTTTGGAAATGTGTATTTAATCTGTCCTTCAATGTATTAACCTTAACACTGTTTCCTCTTTCTTCACAACTCCCAGTTCTGTCCAGCAGCAGCACGTTTGACTCAACTCCAGACCCGGTCTCCTCTGGGGCCTGACACAGGCCTAATTTTCACCTGGAGTTAAGATGCATTTTGGTTTGATTGGATCACAAGTGGACGAGGGAGACACATACACGTTTACACCTGGTGTTTTAATCCATCTCTTTTGTCCTCTTTCAACCACTTCTGTCCCAATTTCTTCAAGAGGGTGGGTAAATGTATGGGTTTTTATAGATCTTTCAATCTAATAGACAAAATAAGCTTGAGCAGTGTACATATGAACACGCCCAGAGATGACAGGAAAACATACAGAGAGCATCAGTGTTAGTTTCTGCTCTGACAGCTGCGAGACCAGCTGAACACAGTGAGTGTGTGTTAGAAATCCGGGATGGTGAGAGAACATTGTGCTTGGTTTGTTTTTCATCTTCAAACCAAACTTGGGTCTTCAGCCAACAAAGTTTAAATCCAATCTAGCTAGCATGCTTCCCATAATGTTTACACATTAGGTCAGTAGGCGGAGAGTAGGTGGTTTTTAGTGGCGGTTCGAACACATTCGACCACATGAGCGTTTACACTATGAAAGCAGTCCAGTTGAATGCATTTTGAAATACCTCTGGAAGTGGTCGAAAGTGGACAAACTCAAACCGTTTTAGACCCCATTTACACTTGTATTTAGTGTTGTCCACTTGTGATCAGATCAGCCAAAATGCATCTTAACGCCAGGTGGAAACAGGGCCACAGTCTGCTTCTGGCAGTGGAATGCTCTCACCCCAAAATTCAAGTATCTATAGCATTACTTATAGTGTGGAGTTTGAATGCTTTTGTTATCAATGTATGTATAAGCATTTGACTGATTCTTGATTCACCACCAGGTCTCCAGATCATCCTACGGCTGTGCTGGAAGAATGTAATGGCTATTGTGAACACTTAAATTCCTTTTCTGGCCTGATTTCTGCCATCTTTCTCTCCCTGTAGGAAGTCGAATGAGTTTCTTTGAAGACGGAACATTCAAGGAAAACTTACCTACCCTCTCCCTGGATATAATGTATAATTAAATGTTTTGTTGAATGCAATTGGTTGCCTTGTATATTTTTCACTGTTGACCAAACTTCTTTCTTGACTTAAACTGAGCAGCTTCATTCATTGATATTAACTTGTTGTGCATGTTTATGTGAATATATCTTAACATAACGCAACATTAGGATGTTAGTAATATTTATGACCATAGAAGCATGAGAAAAATATACAGTATATGCTATAAATGTTTACCTTATGGGAGCAGCCCCCTTAAACACTCACAAAAAATTAGTTAAATTCAAAGGGATGGAAAAAATAAAATAAAATTTTATATATATATTACATACATACACATGTTTGTATGTATTTGTGTGTTCTGATGACTGTACATTTTAACAGACCACGCTGTTAAAGATAATGCCGTCTCTCTTTCACTCTCCAGATACAATACACTACTGTAAGTGTACTCAATGTAGTAATCAATTTTATTCAATATTTAATCAATATAATGCATTAATATTTACCAAAAAAAATTGCTGCAAATACAGTAGTTGCTGTGAATGTATTTTACGTTATGGGAGCAGCCCCTCTTCCCTCCAAAATGAAACACAAAAATTGATTAATGCTGTTTCCGCCACTCCCCAGGAAAAAAGGCTATGATATGTATGTAATGTAAGTGTCAACGTAATAATCAATGTATATTATGCGTCAATGTTTACGGATAATTGCTGCAAATATAGCTACAGCTGTCTGTCCCACTTAAAACCATTCAAACTGGTCGACGGCGCAGATTTGTTTGGAACTATTACTTTCGTCATTGGCGGAGCAGTCGGTCAATCCCACCTTTCCAGTAAATACGACTTGTGATTGGACTGTACGTCAGCAGACAGCAAAGCATTGGCCAAGAAGAGCAGAAGGCCCTCCCTCCAGGCTTTTTTTTTTAAGTTGCGAGGTTGCGAAGCTTCATTTTCGCTCAGTCTGAGTTTCAGAGCAGAGCTGCGTGACAACGCTGCCACAAATCACGTGAGTCGCAAGCTTGCAACTGTGTGGGCGTATCTCCGCAAAGTGGGTGATGTAAACTCGGCTCTGAAAAATAGTCTGCAATAGGAGTGCAAATGTAATGTAATGTAAAAAGTTTCGCCCTTTCGAACCTCAGTTTTCAGAGTTTCAAAACTTTTTTTCACCTATTCGCACACCAGTTTTCAGATCACTATTTACAAGGTTTCAAATCTGGAAAACAAACTATACACTGGGAGAACAGTGACAAATTCGAAACTCTGAAAAAATGATTGCACAACACTGTAAAAAAAGAGTGTTGCACTTCTGAAGAAGGAAAACTCAAAAACAAAATTATGTTTGCAGAGATTTTATTTTTTTTACCACTTTGCAAGCCTGCAAAACTCTGTTTTCAGAGTTTCAAAACTTTTTTTCACACATTCGCACACCAGCTTTCAGATCACCATTTACAAGGTTTCAAACCTGGAAAACAAACTATACAGTGGGAGAAGACTGACAAATTTGAAACTCTGAAAAATTCTTTGCGCAACATCATAAAAAAAAAATGTTGCAGTTCTGAAGAAGGAAATCTCAAAAACAACAGTGTTTGCAGAGATATTATTATTTTTTTTTTCATTTTGCAAGCTTGGAAATCTTATTTTTCGATCTTGCAAAACTTTTTTTGTAAGATTTTGAGTTTTTCGAACACTTAGTTTCAATCTTTCAGAACTTTATTTTCAGTATTGAATCATGGCAGGATATTAATCCCATACTTTCACAGCTCATTTCGAGGAAACGCCTCCCAAAACTCGTGCACGAGTATTGGAACACGTGTTTGTTTACCACCGGCATTCGCTGTGTCGTGTTAGTAGATTCATTATGTCGGACTCACCGCAGGTAACTCATAATCTGCAGTTGTTACTCCTGTCTCCTGTCAAAAACATTGCATGCGGCACCTGTGGAGTGTGGAAAGTTACTGGAGCGCGCACGTCTCTCACAAGGAACGTAATGGCAGTGATTGACAAGCCAGAGGGCCAATCGTTTACGCGACGTAAACGATTGGCTGATGTTTTTAAGGCCCTACTTCATGCACAGATGATGTATATTATTTATTCATATCAGTGCACCTAATAAATAGTCTTTTATCAGTTAGTAAAGACAGTTTCAAGTAATACTGCAAAAATGTATAAAACAAAACATCCTCTATAGCACCTTTAAAGAGAATAATAAATCCAACTCAAACATGACATACCTCTTACACACAGATTACTAACCTGACCTAATAAAACAATGATTACAATAATGCATTTTAAGAAAACCCACATACATAATACCTTGAATAGGCATGTTAGTAAATACATCATGGCATGTATTATTCTGAACGTAGTTAATTTAAATGATCAACAATTGTCCTTTTGAGATTCAAGATTGAGTCCTTAAGCAGAGATGAAACCACTGGTCTTAAATCCGTTGATAATACAGAAGCTTTTGAGAGAGAATCGATAGATTTTAATATGATCAGACCCCACGTGATAGGTTTTGATTAGTTTACTCCGGATGAGCTGAGAAGTACTCAAGACAGAGTTTTGTTAAAAGAAGTCGCGTCATCACTTCTGTTAAGGCTGGGGGTCTTGGGGTCAGGAAATGGATCTTTTGGTCAAATGAATCTTTGGTCATGTTCCTTGTTGATAAAGTCATTTGGTAAGTTCTGTCGAACGATGCCCTACAATGGTGAAACTGTAGTAATGATACTGTCCCTTGTATTGCAGGTTGATGACTCGTGGATGGCTGGAACCAGAGTGGAGAAGCAGACTCATGGAGATGGTAGGATGACACACACACACAGATACAAGGCTCGAAGACTGGGAAGCACGCTGGAGTAGAATGGGTAGGTATCAACGATGACTGGAAGCATAGCAAGAGTAGTCCTTGGTATCAACGAGAACGGAACCCTAAGTGAGGTGAGTGGTGTGCTTATGTAGGGCTGTGTGATTGAGTGCTGATGGAAAGCAGGTGCGAGTGATGTGCTGATCAGGAGAGGTGATGAGGAAGTAAGTGCAGGTGTGGGCCAGGGAGGATGATGGGAGATTGAGTCCAGAATTGACAGGAACTGTGACAACGTCATCTATCGACATATACAGGTGCTGGTCATATAATTAGAATATCATCAAAAAGTTGATTTATTTCACTAATTCCATTCAAAAAGTGAAACTTGTATATTATATTAATTCATTACACACAGACTGATATATTTCAAATGTTTATTTCTTTTAATTTTGATGATTATAACTGACAACTAAGGAAAATCCCAAATTCAGTATCTCAGAAAATTAGAATAGTGAAAAGGTTCAATATTGAAGACACCTGGTGCCACACTCTAATCAGCTAATTAACTCAAAACACATGCAAAGGCCTTTAAATGGTCTCTCAGTCTAGTTCTGTAGGCTACACAATCATGGGGAAGACTGCTGACTTGACAGTTGTCCAAAAGACAACCATTGACACCTTGCACAAGGAGGACAAGACACAAAAGGTCATTGCAAAAGAGGCTGGCTGTTCACAGAGCTCTGTGTCCAAGCACGTTAATAGAGAGGCGAAGGGAAGGAAAAGATGTGGTAGAAAAAAGTGTACAAGCAATAGGGATAACCACACCCTGGAGAGGATTGTGAAACAAAACCCATTGAAAAATGTGGGGGAGATTCACAAAGAGTGGACTGCAGCTGGAGTCAGTGCTTCAAGAACCACTACACACAGACGTATGCAAGACATGGGTTTCAGCTGTCGCATTCCTTGTGTCAAGCCACTCTTGAACAACAGACACCGTCAGAAGCGTCTAAAGACAAAAAGTACTGAACTGCTGCTGAGTGGTCCAAAGTTATGATCTCTGATGAAAGTAAATTTTGCATTTCCTTTGGAAATCAGGGTCCCAGAGTCTGGAGGAAGAGAGGAGAGGCACACAATCCACGTTGCTTGAGGTCCAGTGTAAAGTTTCCACAGTCAGTGATTGTTTGGGGTGCCATGTCATCTGCTGGTGTTGGTCCACTGTGTTTTCTGAGGTCCAAGGTCAACACAGCCATATCCCAGGAAGTTTTAGAGCACTTCATGCTTCCTGCTGCTGACCAACTTTATGGAGATGCAGATTTAAAAAGTGAAGTGACATGTGGCCAAGTATGGTGACCCATACTCGGAATTTGTGCTCTGCATTTAACCCATCCAAGTGCACACACACAGCAGTGAACACACACCCAGAGCAGTGGGCAGCCATTGCTGCAGCGCCCGGGGAGCAGTTGGGGGTACAGTGCCTTGCTCAAGGGTCTCACCTCAGTCGTGGTATTGAAGGTGGGGAGAGCGCTGGAAATTCACTCCCTTCACCAACAATCCCTGCCAGACCTGAGACTTGAACCCATGACCATTGGGTTACAAGTCCTACTCTCTATTCATTAGGCCACAACTGCACAACTTAATTTTCCAACAGGACTTGGCACCTGCACACAGTGCCAAAGCTACCAGTACCTGGTTTAAGGACCATGGTATCCCTGTTCTTAATTGGCCAGCAAACTCGCCTGACCTTAACCCCATAGAAAATCTATTGGGTATTGTGAAGAGGAAGATGCGATATGCCAGACCCAACAATGCAGAAGAGCTGAAGGCCACTATCAGAGCAACCTGGGCTCTCATAACACCTGAGCAGTGCCACAGACCGATCGACTCCATGCCACGCCGCATTGCTGCAGTAATTCAGGCAAAAGGAGCCCCAACTAAGTATTGAGTGCTGTACATGCTCATACTTTTCATGTTCATACTTTTCAGTTGGCCAAGATTTCTAAAAATCCTTTCTTTGTATTGGTCTTAAGTAAAATTCTAATTTTCTGAGATACTGAATTTGGGATTTTCCTTAGTTGTCAGTTAAAATCATCAAAATTAAAAGAAATAAACATTTGAAATATATCAGTCTGTGTAATGAATGAATATAATATACAAGTTTCACTTTTTGAATGGAATTAGTGAAATAAATCAACTTTTTTGATGATATTCTAATTATATGACCAGCACCTGTATATGGCATTAAAAAAAAAAGGCATTAAAAAGGCAATAATAATTATTAAATTAGATTTGATGAAACCTGCAGAAACCCTGCTTCAGAAAATTTGAACAAAACCGCTAGATTCATATAGATTATTTTTATGATCTCCTTATGATCTATTTTAAGTGTCAAAGTGGTAGTTGCAAAGGCAGTCAGTGGAGGGACAGAAATCTCTCAGATTTCATCAAAAAGATTTTTTTTTTTGTGTGTTCCAAAGATGAACATTCTTTTTGATGAAAATCTTACGGGTTTGGAACGACATGAGGGTGAGTAATTAATGACAGAAATTTCATTTTGGGGTGAACTAACACTTTAACTACATGTCACAGGGATTGGTTTAAACCTTTTTATTATTGTTTAATTGATGGTCACAACAGATGGAATCTCTTTCTTTCTTTCTTTTTTTCTTTCTGTTGCCTTTTATAGGCCTACATTCACAACTGATCTGACTAATGTGTCCTTCTTTAGAACTTCATCATTTCCTCTTTAAAAAAAACTGTCTAGGCAATCTTTACAACCTACCCCACCCATGTCAGCCGGTGTTCCGCTAGCTGTGTAGAAGCCATTGGGTTACTAATGTTGTTTTGTTTAGTACTTAAAACTTATATTAGATTAAATTGCAGTTTCTCAGGCAAAATGTGATGGCTTGTAATGGCTTCCTTTGATCTATAGCCACTTCAGTGTAGCAAAGTATCTTTGATGCTACAGCCTCTTTGAACAAGACTTGACTTTTATTGTAACAAAAGGGTGAAAACTTAAAAACAAAACTGTGATTCCAAAGTAAGCAGTGTAGTGTAGGTCAAAAAACTGTCTTCCTTTCCACTGCTATTGCCACATCACTTCCTGTGTAAAATAGGTACAATTAATTTCCTTTCAGTACAGAAATATAGTAACATATAGTAAAGACATTGAATAATATAGATTTAGCTATAGTTCTTGCATGTACCTATTTACAGCCTTGACAACCATTCTTATGGGATCTGGGAGGAAGTTGCTAAATAATGAAATGATCATAGGACTCCTAGCTTATCCCTGATTGGTGGATTTGGTGGTGTTAAAACTTCTCCCCATGTTACAACCATACCCGGTCTCCCTTAATCATAGATGGATGCTCACATCTCGCAGCTTTTGCAGCATCTCGCGAATATCAGATAAAAATATGTTCTAAAAACATTTTGCAAATGTTCCCATTAAGTTATGAAAACATTATTTCTGAATGTCATGTTCAAAACGTCCAGTTTTTTCTTGGTTCACGAGTTCACACTTACAAATAATCATTTTGGACCGATCCAAGAGTACTGCCCCTGTATCCCTGCTGTGATAGGAACCAGCCAAGAGTGAGGTGGAGGGATTCCAAAAACCGTCGAGGAACATACAGGTCAGTCGGCTACATATATATAAGCCTCCTCTCATGCTGATTGGATAGATCATTTGAACATGTTCCTCTCATGTATTAGTGACTCATATATTAACTATAACTAATAATTAATATAATGACTAAAATATAGTCTATATTAATTCATATAGACTGCAGAAATAGAAAGTGTGTAATCGATAAAAATAGATTTCTGTAGAAGCATGTTTCTCTTCCTACACCATCCCACCATCACTCTTTAAGAGAAGTAAAGGGGAACTTATCATCAGTTGCTGATTTTCAACTATAAACAGAACTTGCAAAGAGGTTTTTATGGGACTGAAGCCATACAGAAAATGGGTAAGTATTTAATATGTACATTGCCTGTTCAGAGCATATGAGGAGATAATATTATCATTCTCTGATTAGATAGATTTCCAAAAGATTTTTTTTTTATATGTGTCCTTAATTACATGTCCTAGGATTGGTTTATTTATTTATTTTTTTAATTGATGATCACAGTAGATGGAATCTTTCTTTCTTTCTTTCTTATATATAAATATGTATATATATATATATATATATATATATATATATATATATATATATAATATTAAATCACGTGTGAACAATCATTTTCAAACAGTAATTGTGTTGTCTTATGTGAAAAGTGTGAATTTTTATTTTATTTTTTTTACATTTTATGTGTTTGCGTATGTATTGTAGAAACAGTACATGTGGTTGTAATATTTAGGGCAAAAAAAAAAGGAAAAAAAAGAAAAAATTCTCCTTTACAGTTTTTTTAATTCACTTTAGTACTATTTTCACAAGTATGGTGTACATTTTCAAAACTCTTAGTACAAAAATATAAACTGATCACACGTGTAACACAGCTAGTCAGTCTTTCAAAACCTGATCTCATGCTTTAATCCTAGTTGTACATATTTTCATTCTACATAATCATTGTCTCAGAACACAAGATCGTTGTGATATGTAATGAGAACATTTGGTTTAAAGGTCCCGTTTTTCATGGTTTTTTGAATTGTGTTTATAGTGTGCAATATAACGTGTTCATGTTTCGCGGTTAAAAAAACACAGTATTTTTCACATAATTTACTTATCTGTATACCGCTGTTTCCACTGTCATAAAAACGGGCTGATGACTTCCTTGTTCCTTGTTCTAAGTCCCTCCTTCAGAAATACGTAACGAGTTCTGATTGTGCCAGCGGTTCGTTCCTGTGTTGTGATTCGACAGCAGCTTAGCTAACCTTGCCTGGAAAGGTCACGCCTCTTACCATAACGTGGAGATGCATGCGCTCAGTGTTATTGTAAACATGTCTTTAATTTTACCCTATCAATTTGAGCCAGAATCAGACCCGGTGATTGGACTGCGGGATGAAAATAACAGCGTTTCGACGACATGGCGACAAACACACTCTACAAACGCAACTCTTGTGTATTCCTGTGGGCGGAGGTTAGTCAAAAAACGTCTTGGGTTACGAGTGTAACCCTTGTTCCCTGAGTAAGGGAACGAGACGCTACGTCAGTGACGTGATGGGAATCCTCTGCATTTTTGTGTTCGTGAAGCACTATTGTATCCAACCAATGAGAGAACGTGACGTCAGAGGCGGGCGACGTCGCGGACCGGAACCTATAAAGCATGCCCAGAAACAAAGAACGCTAGCTTCTGTGATATGTCTGAAGTAAGCGCTCCAGGCATGCTGGAGGTACGGCAACGTGACGTAGCGTCTCGTTCCCTTACTCAGGGAACAAGGGTTACACTCGTAACCCAAGACGTTCCCTTTCGTGGGAACTATCGACGCTACGTCAGTGACGTGATGGGAACGCTGTCCCCACTACGCCGTGCCTCCGAGTGCCTGGCTGCTATCTTGTAACACCAAAGCACCCGGAGTACTATCACATTAAGATTATAAAATCTGATGAAGGTGTGCTGGGATGACCATCCAGCAGCGCCACAAATATCCGCCAAGGAAACTCCTGACATGTGAGCTCTTGAAGCAGCCATACCTCGAGTTGAGTGTGCCCTGACATCCAAGGGACACGGGTGCCCTAGGGCTTTATAAGACAAAGTGATGGCCTCAACCACCCACTTACTCATCCTTTGCTTGGACGCTGGGCCCCCTCGACTCGGGGACCCATAACATACGAACAGCTGATCTGATTTCCTCCACAGGGCAGCTCTGTGGACATATGCATCCAACGCCCTCACAGGGCACAGCAAATTAAGTTTTTCCTGATCCGGATTAGTGAACGGAGGGGGATAAAAAGCCTCCAGAACAATAGGACCTGGGACCCTCGTGGGGACCTTAGGTATGTAACCAGGCCTTGTATGTAGAAAGGCCTTAACCATGCCTGGTGCAAACTCTAAACATGATGGTAGAACCGAAAGAGCTTGAAGGTCACCTATCCTTTTCAAGGATGAGATGGCCAATAAAAACACAGTCTTCAATGTGAGCATTTTATCTGACACATCTTCCAAAGGTTCAAAGGGCGCCTTAGCCAGCCCTTGTAACACAATGGCTAAGTCCCAGGTCGGAGATTTTGGGCGTACTGAAGGCCAACCTCAGTGCACCACGAAGGAAGCGAACAACTAAGGGGTCTCGACCTACCGAGACACCACCCATAGGAATGTGATAAGCTGAAATAGCAGCCACATACACTTTTAGTGTGGAATGAGTTAAGCCTTCTGAAAGCTTTTCTTGAAGGAATTGAAGCACACAGCTGATAGAAGAATGGACAGGGTCCACCTTAAGATGACTACACCATGTAGAGAACACCTTCCACTTATACATATAAAGCTTCCTCGTAGACGGAGCTCTGGACTGAAGGATGGTCTCCACAACCTCGGTTGGGAGACCAGATTCTATGAGCCTTGCCCCCTCAGGGGCCAGGCCCACAGTTTCCATTTCTGGACGGGGATGTAAAATCATGCCGCCCGCTTGGGACAGGAGATCCTGTCTGACTGGAAGCTCCAGAGGAGAGCCGTGAAGAAGCGATACTAGGTCCGCAAACCATTCTTGTTGGCCAGAAAGGAGCCACCAATATCAGGTCTACCCCTTCCTGACGGACTTTGTCCAGAACTCCCGGGAGCAGAGAGACTGGGGGAAAAGCATACAGACGTCGCCTCGGCCACGTCTGTATCATGGCATCCAACCCCAAAGGAGCTGGGTGCCTCAGAGAGTACCAGAGGGCATTGAGTTGACTCCTCTGTGGCAAAGAGATCGACTTCCGCTCGACCGAATGTTTTCCATATAAGCTCCACTACCTCGGAGTGAAGCTTCCATTCCCCCGGACTCGCGCTCTGCCTCGACAGAGCGTCCGCCCCCATATTCAGATACCCCGGAATATACGCTGCCCTCAGTGAGAGTAATTTCCCTTGGGTCCACAGGAGGATGCGACTGACTAATTTGCATAGTGGACGAGACCGCAATCCCCCTTGGTGATTTATGTAGGAGACCACCGTAGTGTTGTCTGTCTGAATCAACACATGATGGCCCCTGAGGTCGGGGAGGAAGTGCTTCAGAGCCTGAAACACTGCCAGCATCTCTAGCCGATTTATGTGCCAAGAGAGCTGGTGTACCTCCCAACGACCTTGAGCTGAGCGACCACTCATGATCGCTCCCCAGCCCGTGAGGGACGCATCTGTCGTAAGCATTACGCGACGACATGAAGTTCCCAACGGGTCCCTGGGACAGGAACCAAGGCTTTTTCCACATGACCAGAGCACGAAGGCATCGCCGCGTGACTTTGATCATGCGAAAAGGATTTCCCCTCGGGAAAACCCCTTGGTCCTGAGCCACCACTGTAAGGGTCTCATGTGCAGAAGGCCAAAAGTAACAACGTTGGACGCAGCTGCCATCAGACCCAACAGTCTCTGAAACTGTTTTACAGTGAGTGACCGGCCTAACTTCACCCCATTCACGGCCCCGAGAATGGACGTCACACGAGCGGGAGACAATTGCGCCCGCATCGTGATCGAATCCCAGATTACCCCAAGATAGTTGGCAACCTGACTCGGAACCAGCACACTTTTTCTGGCATTGAGCCTCAGCCCAAGCCTCTTCATGTGCGACAGCACAACATCTCGATGTTGAGCTGCCAGACGTTGTTTGAGCTAAAATCAACCAATCGTCGATATAGTTCAGCACGCGGATGCCCTGGAGTCTCAGAGGAGCCAAGGCTGCATCCACGCACTTCGTGAACGTGCGGGGTGATAATGATAGGCCGAAGGGAAGAACCTTGTATTGGTATGCTTCGCCCCCGAAAGCAAACCTGAGGAACTTCCTGTGAGAAGGATGGATGGATATGTGAAAATATGCGTCCTTCAGATCTATCGCCACAAACCAGTCCTCGGATCTGATCTGTGGAATAATCTGTCTGAGTGTAAGCATCTTGAACTTTAACCTCTTTACAGATCGATTTAGTATACGTAGATCTAAGATCGGACGCAACCCTCCATCCTTCTTTGGAACAATGAAGTAGCGGCTGTAAAAGCCCGACATTTTGCTGGGAGAGGGAACCCGTTCTATAGCCCCTTTTTGCAAAAGCGAACCTCTGTTCCATTACCAGAGACTGCTCTGGAGCTACCACTGTGTGAATCACTCCACTGAACCTGGGCGGACGAGAACCGAACTGAATTCTGTAGCCTTGTTCCACCATGAGCAGCACCCATTTCGAAATATTCGGAAGAAGTTTCCATTCCCCCAAAAATTCTACTAAGGGAACCAGCCTCTCGAGACTGGTCTCTGGTGTTTTTTGAGCACTTGGCTCGTTTATCTGACGCGGCGCACCGGCAGATAACCGAATCACGTGCTGGCCGATCCTCCTCGAAGGATCGACGGGAACTGCTGCGCCCTGTCGCACACTGGGTGGCAGGGTTGGCAGAACAGCCCCCTGAGGGCACCGATGGGGAACGATAGAAATTAATCGTCGAACCCCTTCGGAGGGGACTGCCCTCAGAAGCCCTGGCCCATGAGCGTCAGGACTTCTTTTGGGAAGCCTTCCGGGAAATGATGACGGTCCTCAGATCCGCCCTACCCCCGGAAGGCTTCGGCTGTGCAGCACGCTCCGGTCCCCAAGCTTTCCGCGGGGGAGCACGGGCGGCCACACTAGCCTTTTGCTGGGACCTGTGTCCCGAGGAGCCGGCTATCGGCTGAGGCTGCCCCCGCCCAGCAGCCTCAGGGGGATGAGATTTTCGGGGGAGGAACCTCTGGAACGCCGCTTTCTGCTTTTTCGCCTCCTCGAACCTGTCGACGACAGTATTAACTGCGTCACCGAACAGGCCCTCAGAGGAAAGCGGCGCATCCATAAGGATATGTTTGTCTTTCTCCTTAATATCAGCGAGGTTGAGCCACAGATGTCTCTCCGTGGCCACCAGGGCTGCCATAGAGCGGCCTACTGACTTGGCCGTCTCCTTGGTGGCACGGAGAGCTAAATCTGTGGCCTTCCTCAACTCCTGAATGGTATCAAAAGTTACCTCCCCACTTTCGTCAATCTCCCCCAGCAGATCAGCTTGGTATGCCTGCAGTATTGACATAGTGTGCAGACATGCCGCAGCCTGACCCGCTGCCGAATAAGCCTTGCCCACCAAATTTGATGTTTGCTTTAAAGGTTTGGTGGGCAACGTCGGGGATTTCAGGGACGATGCAGACTCGGGCGAGAGATAGCTCGCAAGCGTCTCTTCAACCCGAGGCATCGCCCCATAACCGTGTTGCTTCAGCCCAGTAATATTGCTGTACATTGATGTCTGTGGGCTGAAGACACGGTACTGCACAGGTCTATTCCACGACCTCGACACCTCGGTGTGGAGGTCGGGAAAGAACGGCAGTCCCCGACGCTGGGGTAGTGACCTAGCTGGGAGGAAGCGTTCGTCCAACTTGCTTTTAACTTTAGGAACGCTCTCCTCCGCGGGCCAGCTTATATTTAGTTCTCTACTGCCCGGGTCACTACCTCCATAAGCTCCTCATGGGCTGGAGATGAGGATGACGGTCCCTCATCACCACCCTCGACACCTTCAACATCAACCTCCTCGGAGGAAGATATATTCAGTGCCGGTGCCTCCCTTTGAGGGGAAGAAACCGCAGCGCGTGCTTCCACCACCAAAGGAGAGACACTAGATCTAGCAGGTAAGGGGAGCGATAAGGCAAAGCCCGTCTCTCCCCCCTCTGCTAGATCCATTTGTGAACCCCACGAGTGCAGCCTTCGCTGTGCCTCGGCAGCAGCGGGACCAGACCCGCGGGGAACACTCGCCGCGGCGCCCTCCTCAAAGAGCGCCCGGCGTGAGCGCAGCGCCCTGAGAGTGAGCCGCTCACAGTGCACACAGACAGCCCCCTCAAGAGCTGCCTGTGCGTGCTCAACTCCCAGGCACTTCACACACATCTCGTGTGTATCTCCCTCCACGATGAATCGCGGGCAAGGAGGTGCACACTTAGTGAAACGCTGGCTTTTCTCCGTCATTTTCTTTATATGTGTATGTCTTTTTATGTGTCTTATTTCACTTGTTTAGAAACTCTTGTCCTCAGACTAAGAGATCACTTTCTGGCGAGATGGACAAACAAGCTTACTGAAGACAACAGAAGCTAGCGTTCTTTGTTTCTGGGCATGCTTTATAGGTTCCGGTCCGCGACGTCGCCCGCCTCTGACGTCACGTTCTCTCATTGGTTGGATACAATAGTGCTTCACGAACACAAAAATGCAGAGGATTCCCATCACGTCACTGACGTAGCGTCGATAGTTCCCACGAAAGGGAACTGTTTTAGTGACGTCATTAAAGAAGGAAGTAGAGGGATGTAGTCCAAACTGGCCGTTCGATGTAGGCGACTTCTGTTAAATAAAATATCTCGCTTGGCATTGAACTTTGAGCTTTAAAATTTTACAGATTTTATTTATACTCTAACAACAACATTACACACTAACTAAAGTTTGAAACATGGGATCACGAAGAACGGGACCTTTAATTACCGAAACACAACAATATGATCTTCTTTCAGGTTATTACTTTTAACAATATGAATGAATATGAATATGAATATGATTTAACAATATGAATATGTATACCAACTCCTACTCTTTAAAACTACTAACGCCATGTAATGTGTAAGCAAGAATCAGTGAGAGTTGACACATTAAATACTGTACTTCAAAAAAGTGGTGTTGAATAAATTGTAAACTTACCCAATCAAAAATGATGCAGGTGAACTCCTTGTACATCTTGTCTGTGTGCGTGTGACACAGAGAGAGAGAGAGAGAGAGAGAGAGAGAGAAGGATGGTAAAAGATTGATCAGTGATTGATAAAAGTAGCAGTTTATAAACTGACATGAGAAAGGATTAATCTGATGATCACTGTTTTCCAAGCAAAGTGGTGTTGAATAAATTTTAAACTCAGAAAAGTCAAAAGGAGCCCTGTGAACCTAAAAACGTCATTATTATTTATGTACATTAGTTTTAAGCTCTCTTGTGAATGTCGTTACTCTCAGTTTTGATCAATTTAATGCATCTTTGCTGAATTAAAAGTATTAATTTCTAGTATTAAAAACTTTTTAATGGTAGTGTATGGTTAGTTGCCACCTATAAGTCCTTATAAACTAGACTGTGCAACAACCACAGGGCATCAACAGTGCAGACAAGTAAGTTAAGACATTGGGTAAGTTAAGACATTTAAAGACATTGGGTCTCATTCGCAGATTTACAAAGAACAGAATACTATTATTATTTATGTTAAGCCAAAATTTAGCCAAAATTACAATACACAAGAATCCATAATGGGAAACAACAAAGTTAAAACCACAGCTAACTCAATAGTGAACTCAGAAAAGATAAACTACAACATGTGACAGACAAAAATAAATGCTAGATGTATTCAAAATGGGAACAATAAAACCATAAAATACACAAATAAACCTTAAACACAACATAAAATACAAAAAATATACTCATGGAACATAGTAAACGTGAATAATATAAGAAATGCAAAACAATTTATCAAAAATAAAGGAAATAAGACTGTGGGGGTAAGGAAGGGGCAACTCCCCCAAAGACACACAACAGACAGCTCCCCCCAATGGCAGGGAGAGCACATTACATCTTCCCTATATATATATATATATATATATATATATATAATAATATAATATATAATATAAACATTTGTGTCAATTTGATGTTGCACATCATGCAGACTTTCTTAATCAGAATTGTAGCTTTTCTATCTGCATTGGCAGACAAAAACTCATGAAAGGCCTCTTCAAATTAAAGCACAGGGCCTATTCAGTAATGAAATTATATATATATATATATATATATATATATATATATATAATTTCATGACTATATAGTTATATATTACTAATTATATATATATATATATATATATATATATATATGTGTGTGTGTGCTTTAATTGCAATGGTTTCACAATAATACAATGGATCATCATCATAATATATATAAAAAAAATTATTTTACTTAGCCGGGAAGATGTAAAACAACTAGCTTAAAGGTCAACTGATTCTTGTTAACTAGCTGCTCTGACCTTTTTTTAATACTGACGTTATGGCTTTCTACACCCGCACACTTAGCCAAACTGCAATCATACAGTGTATAGCCTGCCTACTTCTTTTATTGTTGTAGTGTTATCATCAACAGTTTGTCCACCACTTGTTTTTGGCTCATTTTTATCAAGGCTTACTGCAGGTTCTACCCTCACTCCTTCATCTCTGTCCCTCTCCTCTTGAGTCTCCTCCTCACTAACACTGTTAATGCCACTGCCGCCGACACCACCACCACTTTCATCAGCCACGGGAGCTGGTGAAGGTCCTGCTACTGCCAAAAACATTTGTGTCAATTTGACACATTTGGCAGCGTCTGCCTGTAGAGCCTGTTTTTTTCTCTCACGCAGCTTCTCTGCACCTCCTTTACGTTTCTTCTCCATGATCACACTGAAACTGCGTGCAGGCAGAAATCCCATAGATGGTGCTGTTCAAAGATATGATTGAGCCAGTCCAGTGTCAATCAAGAAAACAACCAATGGGCTGCTGAGCTACGTGTTTCATGGGCTGCGTCTGTCAGAAGGAAAAAAAAAACCTAGCCTATGTCATAATTTTGACTAAAGTGTTTTGGGCCAGCAGCCCAGTGTCAATTGAAAAAACATTGGGCTGCCGATCTAGGCCTACACTTTTATGGGCCTGTTCATAAAAGTGTATTGCTTGTGAAAACTGTGCCAATGCAATTTTAAAAAATGTAATATAATCCTGTTATCATGCCACATTTCACATGCAAAACATTTTCTACCCCAGGATGACAAAGCATAGAGTTAAACACTCTCATCAGTTCATTTAATTTTCTATTTTAAGATTTTACTATTCAGATTCCGAAACAAAAACTCACTGTATTTTTTTCTTTTTTTTTCTTTTTTTTCTTTTTTTTTGTGTAGCAAGCACTATTCCTGTCACTACGGACAATTCTACAGTGCAGACAGAGATCTTCTCAGGCTTTAACATCTTCATGATATGCATTTACATTGCCATCCCTGCTATAGGTCTCATTGGAAATGGACTTGTGATATTTGTGACTGGCTACAAAATGAAGACAACAGTCAACTCCGTTTGGTTCCTCAACTTGGCGATTGCAGACTTCATCTTCTAATTGGCTAGCATTTTTCTGCTGACGACTATCAGTCTGGACCGATGCCTGTGCACATGGATGGTTGTGTGGTCTCGTAATAATCGAACCGTATTCAAAGCCAGAATCATCTGCATGATTGTGTGGGTTTTATCCATCGGCTGCTGCATCCCTGCAGTCATCAAACATTCAGCAGTGGAGAGTGAAGAAATCTATAAAACTTCTACACAATACAAGTCTTTTGTCACATTTAGGTTCATAACAGGCTTTGCCATCCCCTTCCTGATCATTGCATCTTCATATGTAGCTATCGGTGTGCGAGTCAAAGGTCTCAAAAAGGAGAATCAGCTCAGGTCTTACCGGGTCATTATAGCTGTGGTCCTGGCCTTTTTCATATGCTGGCTTCCTTTTCATGTATACAATTTTTATAACATAAATGCAGAAGATAATCAGTTAAGAGGGTCTGCTAAAGAGGTTCTTTTAAAAACAGAAGCTGTAATTAACTGCCTGGCTCTTCTAAACAGCTGTCTGAATCCCATTCTCTATGTGTTCATGTGTGAGGAGTTTAAGAAGAAGCTTAAACAGTCTCTGCTGCTGGTGCTGGAGACGGTGTTTGCTGAAGATCATCTGGACTTCAGAGTCTAAAAGCAAACAAAAGATATCACCATCTTTCTGCCTGACAGTTGACAAGATAACCAAACAAGTGTATATAAGTATCTAGATATTTGCAACTCCACTTTTCTTTCTTGATGGACACCTTTTTTATGACCACATGAGGTTCAACTTATAAACAGCCATAAACTGCGTGATATACATAAACTGCGACTCAATTTACTCCATAGCAATTGTTTTGGGAGAAAATGTCACATTTTAATGTGTGACATCAACCTCACTTTATCTGCATTTCATGTCATGCATAAGAAAAAAGGATTTTCAATATAAAAATACTTGTGGTGTATCATAACCTGTTCTAGAAAGTAGTTTAACTTTATTACCGTACAGCCTACTTTAAGTAGACTATCTGTACTTTATCAGAGTGTTATTATTTTGGGAAAATTTTACTTTTACTTCACTACATTCCAGTAGCGTAGCCATGATGGGGCCTGGGGGGAGGGGGGATTCTGATTGCTTAAAATAAAAATTTATGGAATTTTTAATTTGTTAGCCTAATTGATAGATTGACCAATGCTGCACAGTAAAATGCTATGGCTGTTATTGGTTTGATTATGTCATGTGTTGTGCCTATACGCTGTCATTATCTTTACACGTTCATTAGCCTAACAACATGGAAGGAGGAAGGGGGAAAAGTGCCATCTACATCTGAGCCTACTTCTCCTTTCCACGAGGAGACAGTGAGGGAAGCGACACCTGAGGCTTCCCAATTCCAGGAAATGCATATTTCATCACTGGACTGTAGCAGTGAGACTTCCACGACACAAATCGGCACAATGCCAAATGATTTTGTCTCATTATAACAGCGGATACAACTTAAAACACTCCCTCATTATGGTGGTGTAAGACGTCATTTGAAACTATAAAGGGTCCTCACAATTAAAACAAAACATTGTGCTTTTGTAAAATAAAGAAAACAAACAGGATATGTCTCTGTGTTCTTTCTGTGAACTTGTTTGTGGAGCATGTCAAAAAAATAAACTAAAACTGGCATATATTACTTGTTGCACTATTTTTCTTTCATTTTGTTCATCTTGTTATTTAAGTGAAATGCATTTTGCATTTAGGCCCATTTATTCCTTATATATAATTTAGTCTGTTTTTCTCTGTTCACAGAATCTGTGCAGGTATGTGATGTGACAATGTGTGAATCCTCATGTTCTGTTGTTTATGCTGCTATTTGTGCATTGATCTTGAATGGCACAAAAAGGATAAATTTGTAAATGAAAGTCATATTTAGGTCCTGACTGTCAGTTATTTGTGAAGTAAATCAGCTGTGAATGTGTATAATTAATAAGTATTATGTATAATACGTTTTTGTGTAATAAAATAAAAAGGTTTGCTTATTTGCAGATCAATATATATTTAAATGACTGCGCTAATCTTTCTTATTATTGCTGACTAATGACTAGTACTTGCTAGAATAAATAATAAACAGTTTGATCAGTACTTTTGACACTGTAAAACCGAACAGTGAAATTAATTAAATGAAATGATGCGAGTGATGTGATTGTTAATGAGAGACACCTGTGCACCACACTGGCCTTGCTCTTCTTCCACGGCTCTGCCCCGCCCCACTTGTCACAAAAATTTTACTTTACTTAAATATTTTGAGTATTCTGAACTTATTGAGTTTTACAGTGCTCCTGTTCTGTCAACATTTTTTGCCAATGTTAGGTTTGCTTAGTCTTACGTATTTATTACTTTGAGTTTGATGAACTTAAACCATTTACGACAATGGTTTCTTCAAACCATTTAAGTAACCATATAGTTGTTAAGACTTTGTTAGATTTGTTACCTGAATTCAAACTAAATTAATGAAATAAACTTAAAATATTTAAGTTGAGTTTACTCTAATGATTGACTAAACCAACACTAAAATATAAGTGAATTTAACTCAATGTATATGAGTTTACAGAACTCATGCTTATTGGTTGTAAAACTTAAATGGTTTAAGGCAATTGGTTTTCTCAAATGGTTTGAGTTACCGTAACTTATAAGGCTTTACAGTGTAAAAAGAAAATCAGAAATAGTTTGGTAACGTTTTATGTAAACATGAAAAAACAAATTTCCCTTTCGTGCATCACAACTTCAAAACTATTCAGTTTTCTTCCTTGGAACCTGTTGTAGTCATTCCTTTATGGCTAAAAATGCAAAACCTGTGTATTTATACTGATGAGGAAACTAGAAATGACTGACATTACTAATTTTATTCTAGTTCATGGTGAAATGGTTCTCTTTTGAAAGATTTCAGGGATGAGTCAGGGATGTACCAAACTGTGTTATAGGAGAGCAGTTTGAACACTGGATATTTTTACATAATAACAAAATAAAAGATGATGTTTAATATTAAACATCCCTTTTGTCATCAAGCACTTTCTCACTGTATCAAATGAAGGAGCATTCTGCCAGACAAAAAGGGGGTAAGAGTCTAAGGTTTTATTGGATATTTTGGAGTATTTATTAAATTACTTGATAAATGTAAAAATGTAAATCTTTTAAATGTACTGTTTTAATTGCATGTAAAAAACCCAAGTGCATGGGTACTTTTTTCTGAGTGGAATGATGTGAAATACTGTTATCTTAAAACAGTATATCCATTACAGTTTTGCTTTTCACACACGTTGATACCCTTCATTCTTGCTGCATCATTACAATTTTGTCATGACAATTAGTGTCATTTTTTTCTGACAGCTGTGCTTGCAATTTACAGGATGCAACACATTGTTCTCCATATTCCCATGAAAAACTTCCCATATAAGTTTCTGCAGTATGCAAATTACGTTTTTACTTATATCAATACACAAGAAGTTCAATAGCGCACAAGTCTGTTCTTCACACAATGCTATCAAGAAGACTATTTACAGTGTATGAACCACATGGACTACTTTTATGGTATTTTTGTCCATTTTGGAGATAAAGATAAACCAGTCTGAATGGCTTAAAAGGTTTGCCCTTTTGATAAGTTCACATTTATTCATTTAGCAGATGCTTTTAGCTAAAGTGAACAATTTTACAACATTACAGTACTTATGCTAATGCTAGGATGAATCGCTTGTTGTACTGCTCATTTGTAATTCAAAGTAAAAACAGGTTAGAATAGAGAGGAAAGAAATGTTTTTTTTTTTTTTTTTTTGTTTTTTAATTAAGCCACAGAAAGGTATGTTTATGAAGGAAGAAGTTAACGGCCTCTAGATGGCGCCCTTTGTACTGCTTTAAATGCTCAAGAAGAAAGATAAACTATATTATCAACAGAATGTTGCTTTTTTTTTTTTTTTTTTCATAGTATTATCATCAGTACAATCATACACAAAACACCAGTGCAGAACTATAATTATCTGCTCTGCCCTTCATTCTTAGTTGCAGTTAATATTTGGATTTTGTTTGTTTGTTTGTTTGTTTCTTCTGGATTATGTTAATAAACAATGTGGTTCTATTTTGGGTTTCCATGGAAGACTGTAACTTTAACATTTGAAAGCAGATATTCAAAATAGTTTTCTACGGAAGCATAGTTCCCTTGATGCATCATCACTCCACCCCACTTTCTCTTTCATACAAATAAAGGGGAAACAACCACCAATTGTTCATGTGAAGACGTTGTTGTGAGCTTTGATAACACACCTGCAGGAACAACAGAAGGAAAGGACTGAAAATGGGTAAGAATCTACATCTACGCAATATTCCTGTGGCTATGACTATGTTTGATACACATATTATAATATTGCAAGCACATTTGTGTGTTATTGAGATGATATCAATTCCCTGTGAAAAGAACTGGGTGATGTGGGCAGATTATTGATGCTGAAATGCCTTTTCAAAATGACATGCATTTTTATTCCTCCACCCCTTTGGTTGGATTCATTATCTTGACTTATTTTGATTCTTGATTTGATCAAGATTAAAGTAGCAAAGCGACTTCAGTTAAAAGCTTAAACTCTAATCCAACAAAAATCTAAAAGAGATCTCATCCATCCCTGCTGTTGTTTCTCAATGTAAACCACTATTTTAAGCTCAAATAACAAGCAAGATATAAAATATATACTGCATCTCTGGCTAGAGTTTTTGAGACTTCAGTCACATGTGCAATACGTGTCATGTAAGTCAATAGTGGTTAAAAAAGCCACAGTCATACTGCATTATTTGCAACTGCTACTGCTTAATGCAAAATGTATTTGCTTAAATGCAAAACTAGCTGAATGCATTACTGAGTTGAGAACAGCAGTAAAAAAATATTTTTGAGTTGCAACTTTGTATTTTCAGTGTTCAGTTTTGTGGTCTTAATATTGCATGTGAACTGTGCAACAGATTTTGTTGACAAAGCCTTTAAACCAGTGGTCACCAACCTTTTTAAGCCCATGCAAGATCCCTGACTTTGATCTTTATGAAATACAAGATCTACTTGATAGAAAAAGACAGCCCAGATTGTATTTACTTTTTTTTTTTTTTTTTTTGGTGGCCAATTTACATTCTGTTTTTTTTTATTATTATTATTTTTATTTTATTTTTTTACAAGCAAATTGGCCAATTCTGATACTGGTTGCAGATATTTATTATTAATAATATTATAATAAACAAAAATACATAGCCATTTCAAATTAGAGGGAACCACTGCTTTTCCTTCCTCGCTTTGCACAGCAAGGAGGGTGATCTGGTGAGACACCTCACTTAATGCTATCAGAGAACCGGGGTTACGCAAGTAACATATTGTTCTCTTTCAAGCATATGTCTCGGTGACTCACTGTGGGATATCCTAACGCCCGTATTGCCAGATAGCCTGCCTCGAAGTCTCCTGCCAACCATAATCACTGCATCCGGGGCTGAATGAGTCATAACTCGTGACTCACATTCCTACACTCAAAACTGCACGTGCTAAAGTTTGAGCTGTAACATCCAGTTTATAAAACCTTGCAAATGTATGCGGTGAAGACCAACTCGCCGCTTCACAAATATCCTGTATCGTGACTCCTTTAAATAGAGCCCATGAAGTTGACATTCCCCTTGTCGAGTGTGCACGTAACCCAGGAGGGGATACAAGACCCTTACTGGAATATGCCAATGAAATTGCTTCCACTATCCAGTGCGATAAATGTTGCTTAGTAATCGGCTTCCCCGTACGAGGTTTCGTCCAAGATACGAAAAGCTGATCACTCTCCCTGAACCCTCTGATTCTTTGTGTATAAATGTGCAAAGTACGCACTGTGCACAACACATTCACCTTTTGCTGTTCTGATGAAGCAAAAGGTGGTGGATAAAAGGCTCTTAACTCAAGAGGAATGATAGCACTAACTATTTTGGGCATGAATGCAGGATTGGGTTTCAGAACTACCCCTGCATCACCAGGCATGAACTGCATACACGCTGAATGCACTGAAAACGTGTGAATCTCGCTCACTCGCTTTGCCGAAGCCAAAGCTAACAGTAGTGCCGTCTTAAATTATAATATTTTGAAATCGATCTTGTCCAGCGGCTCAAATGGGGACATAGAGAGAGCAACAAGCACCAATCCTAAATCCCATGAGTGGTTTTGAAACTGGCAAAACGGTGCGTGCCCTTCGTGAACCTGCATACCAAAGGATGCTGCCCCACAGTTTTGTTATCAAAACCAATGTGACAAGCAGATATAGCAGCTAGAAACACTTTTATGGTTGAAAACGCTTTCCTTTGATTTATCAAATCCTGAAGAGATGATAGAACGACTGCCACCGAACACTGAAAGGGAATTTCGTATTTAGTTCAAACACGCCCCATTTGCATTCATACAGAGACCTAGTCGATGAGGCTCTAGCATTTTGTATGGTTCTAATAATGCTGTCAGGCAGACCGGTTGTATTTAAATTGAACCACTCACGGGCCAGGCCCATAGTGCCAGGCGTTCTGGATGAGGATGAAAAATCTCCCCCTCTGCTTGTGACAAAAGGTCTCTGCGCAGCGGGAGAGGCCACGGGTCCTCGTAAAGCATATGTATGATCTCCGCTAGCCAATATTTCCCTGGCCACCTCGGAGCTATTAATATTAATGTCAATCCCTCCTCCCTCACTCTGTAAAGTGTTGGGGATATTAATGCTATCGGCGGGAACGCGTAAAGGAGAGTGCGAGGCCATTCGTGCGCCAGCGCATCTATCCCCAGAGGCACGCTCTGGTCTTTCAGGGAGAAAAACAGAGGACACTGAGCATTGTCGTGGGACGTGAACAGATCCACTGTCGCCCTGCCGTATATGCTCCAAATCTGCTCGACCTCTTCCCTGTTCAATTTCCACTCCCCGTAGAGGGGATTGCCCCTGGACAGCAGATCCGCACCCTGGTTCCTGACACGTGCGTCGCCCTCAGGGATAAAAGATTGGCATTGCCCCATAGAATCAGTTTGCATGCTAAGGTGTGCAAGGGAAGTGATCTGAGACCCCCCTGCCGGTTTATGTAAGCCACAACTGTTGTGTTGTCCGTTCTCATGAGAACATGATGCCCCTTCAGAAAATGGAGAAAATGCTTCAGCATCAGAAAAACGGCTGGCATTTCCAAAAGTTATGTGACAACTGGACAGATGAGGATCCCATCTTCCATTCACTATCCTGCCCTCATAAATGCCCCCCCAACCGGACAACGACGTCCGTTGTTATGACTTTTCTGGTTCAAACCACACCCATGGGAACCCCTTGAATCAGAAAGTTCAGGTGTCTCCACTGGCGCAGTGCCAAGACTGCCTCTGATGTCACTCTCACTCTCCTCCGGGAGTGACGTATCGGGTCCAGCCCAGAGATGCTACCCAGCACTGAAGCTCTCTCATGAACAGTCTGCCTAAGGGAATAACTATCAGGGCTGAGGCCATCAGTCCTAATAGTCTGAGGCATGTGCAGAAGGAAACACTGTGTCTCCTCTGAAAATCTGTCATGCAATGAGTGAATTTTCTCACCCTGTCTTCTGACAGTTGTGCTTTCAACGCCACCGAGTTCAGTGACAGCCCCAGATATGTTATAGACTGCGTGGGAATCAAAACACTTTTTTCGATGTTTCATTTCAAACCCAGTTTCTGTATATGTTCCAGAAGCATAGCTGTGTGTTCTTTCGCTTCTCACTCTGACCGAGCTGTCACCAGCCAGTTGTCTATGTAAGTAGCGATACGAATGCCTTTCTCCCTGAGCGGGTCAGGGCCGCTATTGTACATTTTACAAACACTCGGGGGCTGAGAGACAAGCCAAATGGTAGAACCAGATATCCGTATGCCATGCCAAGGAAAGCAAACCTCAGGAATTTCCTGTGGGGTGGATACATCTTTATGTGAAAATATGCGTCTTTTAGGTCGATCGACGTAAACCAATCGCCCTGGCGCACTAATTTCAGGAGTGTAGAATGAGTGAGCATCCTGAACTTGTACTTTCTTAAGTATTTGTTCAGTGCACAGATCTAATATGGGACGAAGTGACTGAGTCCCTTTCTTTGGGATGAGGAAGTATGTCAAGTAAAACCTGCTGTGGCTCTGCTCGGTTGGGACCACTCTTATCGCCTTTTTGTTCAACAGAGAGGAAATTTCCTCCTGAAGAACATGCTATAAGTCTCCCCACACCTGAGAATGAATTATCCCTTTTAAGTGCGGGGGGGAAGTGGCAAACTGCAGTCTGTACCTGAATTGTATTGTCTTTAATACCCAGCGGGACTGAGTGCATTCTCGCCAACTGTTTATTTGCAGCATTCTGGCGCCATATAACGTGGACGAGCAAAACTGCGACTTAGCGCTTGGACAGAGTTTAAGCTTCTCATCACCTCTAAAGGAGCAACAACTCCTCGAGGTGATGTTATACTGTGTTCTGTTAATATGTTTTGCAACATTTTGGGGGGAATTATGTCTTGCAACAGGTTCTGGGAGTACAGTGAAAACTTTATTGAGTTTTGAACATGAAAAGTGCTTGTGACTTTTGGGTGGGTGTGCACCACTGCACCATCTCTTGTCCTTCTCACTGCTGTGCTTCCCCTGGCCCAACCGGGCTCCGTTTTCATCTGGGAACTTCGAAACTCATTCCTTGTCGAACGCTGAACATCTGGGGGTTGGGAGCTCACGAACAGGAGGGCTGTGGGCTCCTTTCCCCTTGGAAGACCCCATCAAACTGCCTTCTTCTTCCTCCTCGCTCCCTGAGCGTGGGAGTGAGGATGAGGTTGAGGAGCTGGCTGGACCATCTGAGCTGTAGCAGGCGGGAAGTTCTTTCTAGGCCAGGCAAGTCTCTGTTCCGGGACTCCGCTGTGACCTGCTGCATTCACATTCGGTCTCTGCCGTCTAGGAATGCAATAGCTGGGGGGTGGGCGGGCCGTAATTTGTGCAAAGGTCTGCCGAGGTGGCGGAGGGGTGCACCCTGCATCTTTCTAGGCATACAGAGCTGCAAAGCCTCATCATCCCTTTTCTTTTCCTCACATCTCTTTTGCATCAGTGTCAGAGCCAAGCCAAAAATGCCCTCTGCGACCATCGGTGCATCCAGGATGGCTTATTTTCCCTGTCAGAGAGATTCGCCAAATTAAGCCAACGTCCTCTCTTTTGGATGACCATTGTGGCCATGGCCTTGCCCGTGGCTTGAACCGCGCATCTCTGAAGACGTAACTACACAGATCTCTTCCCATTGCGTCTGTCCTGGTGTGGCCGATGCTTCGTCCTGCAATTCCGCTTGGTACACGGTCAGCATAGAGATTGCATTCAGAGCCCTGACAGAGAGAGGGACTGCCTTATAAGTGCGTTCCGTCATGCTCAACTGGAAACGGTCCCCTTTGGATGGCAACGTTGGATTCGCAGCCGCCGTGTGCTTTGGGTGCAAGTGCGCGGCAACTAATGGCTTCACGGGGGGCATTCGGAGAACCCTTCTTTCTCCATTCCCTCCACATCGAGAGTGGATTCTCCCTGCATGGGCAATTTGCTGGTGAACGGTTTGTCCTTCCAGGTTACCGCAACTTCTTCCAGGAGCTCTGGAAACACAGGAAGGAGCTGCCGTGCTGCCTGTTTCGCCCTCAACAGCCTCTTACTCTCACTATGATCTGCAAGATCAACACTGAGAAGCAGGGATGGTGGATCCCGCCGCGGCAAGGGGTAATACCGAGTGCGCAGTGGGAAGGAAAGGGGAGTCCTCGAAACCCTCCTCTTCCTCAGAGAGGAGGTAATCCGATTGTCCCTCTTCCTCGAAATCCTTCCTCGAGCACATTGGGCAGAGGAACGCAAACATCGAGCTGTTCACCCCAAGATAAAGCTGCCGTGGTGGGCAGCTCTATAGGAATGGGTACCTGCGGAGTGGTAAATGGAACGGGGCTAGGTAATATGAGGGGATCCTGTCCTGACAGGCTAGCTTGGCATACTAGCCTGCGACGAAGGCTCTTAATAGTGAAGCGCGCGCAGTGTTCACAGGAACCGGGGGTTATCGATTGCCAATTGGGCATGTTTCAGCCCAAGATATGCAGAGCAGACCTGGTGTGTGTCCTTGCATGAAATTTTGTTCCCACATGAACAAAGTCGCACAGCATCTCCCTCACTAGCCGGAACAGTCTGCATTGCTGCAGCCATCGTATTAACGAACAATCCTTGCAGTCGAAGTCAGGTGAAAAACGGCGTGGTGGCCAGTCATTCGCCCAGGAGCTCGTAGGCTTCTGGTGTGAAGCGAGAAGAGGTTTTTGAATGTCTTAGTGATGTTGTGTGGCTCCCTTTATACTGAGGGGTGGGGAGGCCACTCCCAGATAAGATTGTTCCAGAGGTTAGGTGCTAAAAAGGAAAATGATCTACCGCCTGCAGTTGATTTTGATATTCTAGGTATTATCAACTGGCCAGAATTCTGAGATCGCAATACACATAAAGGACTATAATGCATTAAGAGAGCACTCAGGTACTGGGGAGCTAAACCATTTAGTGCTTTGTAAGTAATTAGCAAGATTTTAAAATCTATACAATGTTAATAGGGGACCAATGCAGTGTTGACAGAACTGGGCTAATATGGTCATACTTTCTGGTTCTATTAAGAACTCTAGCTTCTGCGTTTTGGACCAGCTGTAATTATTTATCAAGCCAGCAGAACAACCACCCAGTAAAGCGTTACAGTAATCTAGCCTTGAGGTCATGAACGCATTAACTAAATGTTCCACATTTGTCATTGAGAGCATATGTCATAGTTTAGATATATTTTTAAGATGGACGAATGCGGTTTTACAAATGCTAGAACTGTGGCTTTCAAATGAGAGATTGGTATCAAAGAGCACACCTAGGTTCCTAAGTAATGACGAAGACTTAACAGAGCAGCCGTCAAGTGTTAAACAGTATTCTAGGTTATTATGTGCAGAAGTTTTTGGTCCAATAATTAGAATCTTCTGAATTTAGTGGTAGGAAATTACTGGTCATCCATTTTTTTATATCAGCTATGCATTCCATTAATTTTGTGAATTGGTAAGTTTCGTCAGGGTGCGAAGAAATATAGAGCTGAGTATCATCAGCATTACAGTGAAAACTAACACCATGCTTCCTAATTATATCTCCCATGGGTAGCATGTACAGAGTGAAAAGCAACGGTCCTAGTACTGAGCCTTGCGGTACTCCATATTGAACTTGTGATCGAAAACATCTCTTCATTTACTATTACAAACTGATAATAGTCAGATAAGTATGATTTGAACCATGCCAATGCAATCCCACTTATGCCAACATAATTTTCGAGTCTGTTTAAAAGAATGTTGTAGGGCTGGGCGATATATCGCATGCGATTGTCACGCGCATTTCGTCAGTAAAGCCGGTTCCCTGATTACCGCTAAATCGCCATCACCTGCTTTCAAATGGACCGGCATTTAATAGACAGAGCCGTAGTTCACTGACAAGCTACGCAATATCGCGTTCATTATCGGAGGCGATTCATCTGCGATAATGAGCGCAATATTGCGTAGCTTGTCAGTGATCTAGTAACACTAATAGAGAGATACAACCACGATCTCATGATAAGAGCAAATCATTTGTAACTCTAATGAGAGCAGAGACCAGGTATGGTCTAAATCCTGACTGGAAATCCTGACAGATACCATTTTACCATTCAAAGGTAGATTCAAGATTGCCTGTAATTGACTAATTCTCTAGGATCAAGTTGTGTTTTTTAATAAGAGGTTTAATAATAGCCAGCTTAAAAGTTTCAGGTATGTATCCTAGTGATAAAGGTGAATTAACCCTTTCGCACACAAGTTTAAAATATTCTGGCTGACCCCCCAGCGTGAGTTTTTTTAAGGCGACCGTTATTTAGAACGTATCACTTTATTGTTTCCATGGTGACGCGTCATTGCTTGTCACATAACACACCACAGATGATCTGCTTTTACTTATTTTTTCCTTTTTTATTCAAAATGTTCACAAATTTGTTAACTATAGCATGAAATATCTGATATTCGGATTTTCAAATATGTACAAGTGGATGTGTTTTGCTGTTTAAACACCTTTATAACGATCGCGTTAGTTGAGCTACATGCGCGATGGGCTAGTTTGCGCTACACAGAGAATCGGATTGTTGGATTTACAACACGTAAATTCATCCACTTCTCCCGAAATACATGAAAGTAAGTGAGCCAGTGAACTGGGGAAGAATAGAGTAAGCTTTAAAGTTACTTACACAATGTGTATCTGATACGAATAAAACGTGTCATCTAATTATTATGGAAAGGGTTGTTTTCTGCTTCTATAGACATCAGTGTGTATTTTACAAACTCTAAATGTATTGTTTTGTTAGTACTCATGTGTATTTATATGTCTGAAACCTAAAATAAACATTATTTGGTTGAAAACACTGCATATATGTAATATATGAAAAGCGCTGCGCGCGTCCGTCTCTGGTTAGCGCCAGCTAAAGTGTGCATGCACATTTGAATTTAGCAGTTGATCACGTGAGGCGCTGAACATTCTAATCATACCGGTGTGATCGTACGCTCCAGGGACCAGCCAAGACTGATCACACCGGTGTGATCGTACGCGTCAAAGGGTTAACGGTTATTAAGAAGAGGATCTATGACCTCTGGAAACATCTCTTTCAATAGCTTAGTCGGTATAGAGTCTAACATACATGATAATTTTGATGATTTAATGAGTTTAGGCAATTCTTCATCTCCTATAGCAGTGAATGAATGATTTTTTTTTTTTTTTTTTCAGGGACACTAAAATGCACAGTCTGATGTGATACTGTAGTAGACGGTTGCATGGTTATAATTTTCTCTCTAATATTACCAATCTTGCAAGTAACGAAGTTCATAAAGTCATTATTGCTGTGCTGTTTGGAAACATTAGAAGCTGAAGCTTTATTTCTTGTTAATTTAGCCACTGTATCAAATAAATACCTAGGGTTGTATTTGTTTTCTTCTTAGAAATTTGAAAAATAAGTAGATCTAGCAGTTTTTAAGGCGCTTCTGTACATAAAAATGTGTTCTTTCCACGAAATGCGAAAAACCACTAGTTTTGTTTTCTTCCAGCTGCACACAATTTTTCTGGCTGCTTTCTTAAGGGCCCAAGTGTGCTCGTTGTACCACGCTGTTGGACTAATTTCCTTAATATTCTTTAAGCGCAAAGAAGCAACTGAGTCTAAAGTGCTGGAAAAGAGAGATTCAATAGTTTCTGTTGCCACATTGAGTTCTTCTAAGCTATCTTGTATGCTAAGGAGATGATCAGGAAGATTATTTATAAAGCAATCTTTAGTGGTAGAAGTGACAGTTCTACCATATTTGTGGCAGGGTGGCAGTTTTGTGGCCTTGGCTAAATGTACACTGAACAAAATTATAAACGCAGCACTCTTGATTTTGCACCCATTTTTCATGAGCTGAACTCAAAGATCTAAGACTTTTTCTATGTACACAAAAGGCCTATTTCTCTGAAATATGTTCACAAATCTATAGTGAGCACTTATCCTTTGCCGAGATAATCCATCCACCTCACTGGTGTGGCATATCAAGATGCTGATTAGACAGCATGATATTGCACAGGTGGCCACAATAAAAGGCCACTCTAAAATGTGCAGTTTTACTGTATTGGGGGGGGTTCTGTTAAACACAGCACATCTAGATTATTGTCTGGGATAATATCATTTACAGTAAGTGCTTTATCATTTACAAGAAAGGGATCTAATATTAAGCAAACTGAGCTTTATCATTTGTTCATCAGATTTATATCTGTTTTTTAATTGTTGAACATCAATCAAATTTTACCCTCAAATGGGTTGGGGATTTTTTGTATTTATTAATTCGGGTACAGATACAGTCTCTATGTGACTCTCTATCTCTCTGAATCGCCAATCCATCTCCTTGATAGTAGTTTTCAGCTGCAACCACCGCAATCACCAATCCCAGCCAGAACCCTTATCAAGCATTGAAATCTTCAATATATCATATATTTTGTCACCTTCGCTCTGGGTATCGTTGGAAATGGGCTCGTCATATTTTGACTGGCTACAAAATGAAGACAACCGTCAACTCCATTTGGTTTCTCAACTTGGCGATTGCTGACTTCATCTTCATCTTAGTGATCATCCTTTACATTGTTACTGCCTTTAACAGGATGGCTTGGCACTTTGGTGACTTCATGTGCAAGTTTGTGAGCTTTGTGGCGGTGCTAAACATGTTTGCCAGCATTTTTCTGCTGACTGCTATCAGTCTTGACCGATGCATGTCTACATGGGTGATTGTTTGGGCTCAAAACAAACGAACTCTGGTCAAAGCCAGGATCATCTGTGCACTGTTGGGGTTTTATCCATCTTCTGCAGCATTCCCTTTGTCATCAACCGCTTGGAAAAACATAACCGATGCACTTATAATACCTTCAGTATCTTCAAGTCTCTGGTCATATACAGGCTTATGGTGGGTTTTCTCATCCCCTTCCTGATCATTGCATCTTCATACATTGCTATCGGAGTGCGGGCCAAACGTCTCAAAAGAGGAAAGAAGCTTAAGCCTTTCCGGGTCATTATAGCTGTGATCATGGCCTTTTTCTTATGCTGGTTTCCTTTTCATGTTCAACAGCTGTGTACTGTAATTGCACTCGAGAATAAGTGGAGTGAATATTTAAATGTAATAAATGACATAGGACCTTTTGTAAACTGCCTGGTTCATCTCAACAGCTGTCTGAACCCTATTCTATGTGTTCATGTGTGAGAGTTTAAGAAGAAGCTTAAACAGTCTCTGCTGCTGGTGCTGGAGACGGCATTCGCTGAAGAACATCTGCCTTATCGATCATCTCGCACCTCCACTTGTTCTGGCCTCTCAGAATCACAAGGTCTCAAGACGAATGACACAACCATCTCGTCAACAAATGAGGACAACAAAACAAGCTTTTAGAAGATTAGTCCTGAAGATATTCATTCGTTTTATTAGACTGAAGTGGTCCGATATAGCGTATTATGCTCTCCACTTTTCTTCCATGCTAGATCAGGTTCAAAGCCATATTTGTTCTGAAGAAAATCAAAAGATGTAATTTATGTGCCATTGATTTTTCAGATAGCAGAACACACCCCCTATTTTGCATTGGTTGGACAAACTCACACCATTGGTTGAGTCACTGTGTTGTTGCACCTATAGTGATTGCAACAATGTTTTGTATTTTGTATGCTTTTTGTGGGAAACATTCAAATGTTTTATTGTGTGTTTATTGTATGTTTAAGTGGCTTTGGGGAAATAGTTAAACATTAAAAAATTATTTTCAACATTTTTTTTTTTTTTTTTTTTAGTTTTAGCTTTTTGCTGTATTTTGTTTTTATTGACATTAAGCCACATTTGTAATAGGCTACTGTTAATTTAGTGCTACTATATATTTTGCTAATGTTTATTCAATCAAAAAGAAGAAATTCTGTCTGAAACATTCTGTCTGTAATCTTCCTCAATTTTTTGTATAAATAAAAAGGACATTTTTATGCTAAATACTGTCTGACTTTTATTTTTAGACGTAACACAAAAGTCACAGTGTTAAACCTACCATGATTTTACTATGGCAACTTATGTTTTGAAGGGCAGCTCCAACACTGGCTATATGGGCATCCATCCATCCATCACCACATGATCAAAACCAATTGTTTTCCATGACTTATACACTGTGAATGGAGACATTTTACATCTGCTGCAACTGAGATCAGCTCCTCTTACCCTGCCTGTACCATGATGATATTTGTATTTCATTTTCATGCGATTCTCATAGGGCTGCCCCCGACTAAAGATTTTTCTATTTGACTAGTAGTTGTTAATTTAAGCCATTAATCGACTAATCGCGCGTTTATATTAATAAGCCATAAAATCCTAATAACCAGCTTTATATAGAACATAGCCTATTGCGCTCAAGCGCAAGCATAAAGCTTTCCACAGCACACCGGCAAAAGTAATGATTATAAGTGTATCATGAAAATCGTCTCTTATCTGTATGAATAAAATGATGGAGTATTTTAAAATGCAAAAGTGATCGCACCGGTGCCTCCATGTCATGCAATAAGCGCGCTCTCCACACAGACACTTGGATATGCACCTTAGCGCTGATTTATCTAAGTCTAGGCTTATAGAGCGAGCGGACTTGTAAAGTTGCTACTACTTACAATTTTCAAGTGATAAGCCATATTTGAGGTAGATGAATGGTGAAAGATATGCGAATGTTTGGATTTCCTGCCGTTAACAATCTGTTTCTCGCGGACTGCGTAACTTCGCCACTTCCTGTGATTTTTTTTTTTTTTTTTTTTTTTTTTTCCTGCGACTAACCAACTAATAAAATCTTGCTCGACCAAGCCTCATTTAATCGACTAACGGTTAGTCTACTATTGGGGGCAGCATAGTTTCCCAAGACCCCAGACAATCAAAAGGCCCATCATTCTGAACTAATGTTTTACCTATAATGAACTGAAATGTATGATATGTTTGCATTTGTTTGAATAAATCCCATGGGGAAAAAAAAAAAAATCAAACTATTTTTTAACATAAAAAATTAAAGGCAATATTTATTAAATACTAATGACTACACAGTAAAAATAATTTAGTGATTTAGTTATTTAAATTATTATTTATTATTATTATTATTATTGTGTGTGTGTGTGTGTGTGTGTGTGTGTGTGTGTGGACATAACCACACCTGCTGTTGTTTCTCAATGTAAACCATTATTACTATTATAAGATAAAATAACAAACAAAATATAAAAATATATTTTGCAACTCTGGCTAGAGTTTTTGAGACTTCAGTCACATGTGCAATACGTGTCATGTAAGTCAATAGAGGTTAAAAAAAAGCCATAGTCATACTGCATTTGCAACTGTTACTGCTTAATGCAAAATGTATTTGCTTAAATGCAAAACTAGCTGAAAGCATTATTGAATCAGGAAAATAAAAAATAATATTTTTTTAATTGCAACTTGTCAGTGTTCAGTTTTGTGGTCTTAATGTTGCATGTGAATTGTGCAACAAATTTTGCTGACAAAGTCTTTAAACCTACCAGACATAATTTAAGCTGTAGGCAGCAAAAAAAAAAAAAAAAAATGCTGTGTTGGGTTAAAATTATTCTTGTTAATTCTTACACTTTAAATAAAAGCATCATTTTATGTTAAAATACTCAGTAAAACTTACATACATCATGCATTTTATACATAAAATAGAGAACAGGACATGATGCCCCCTGTTGGCATCATGGTGAGAATGAGCAACTCTTTGTAATCATAACATCTGAATTTCTAAACATTTATTCTCTATAATTCAGATAAATAAAATTAGATTATACATTAAACATGATTTAGCCTAAAGCATGATTAACAATGGACTGGTAAGGTTCCAAATTTAAACAACAATAAGATTCATACTGAAAAATCAGAGCTGTAATAACTATCTAAACATTATTTTAAAAAACATACAACAACTTTATGTGGAACTAAGAATCATTCCATTCCAACTCCAGTGAGGTGTTAAGTGTCGCAACCAGATTGAGTCAGTGAGTTGAATTTGTGAACTGACTGAGTTGGATTTCTGAATCAATCATTCTAATAGATTCAGTTTTTCTATTTCTTTTCTTTGTGCAGATAATGTGACCAATACAACCCTGCCAGAACCCTTATCAAGCATTGATATCTTCAGTATATGCATATATTTTGTCACCTTCGCTCTGGGTATCGTTGGAAATGGACTCGTCATATTTGTGACTGGCTACAAAATGAAGACGACCGTCAACTCCATTTGGTTTCTCAACTTGGCGATTGCTGACTTCATCTTCATCTTAGTGATCATCCTTTACATTGTTACCGCCTTTAACAAGATGGTTTGGCACTTCGGTGACTTCATGTGCAAGTTTGTCAGCTTTGTGACGGTGCTAAACATGTTTGCCAGCATCTTTTTTGCTGAGCGCTATCAGTCTCGACCGATGCATGTCTACATGGGTGATTGTTTGGGCTCAAAACAAACGAACTCTGGTCAAAGCCAGGATCATCTGTGCACTCGTGTGGGTTTTATCCATCTTCTGCAGCATTCCCTTTGTCATCAACCGCTTGGAAAAAGAAAAAAAATGCACGTATAATACCTTCAGTATCTTCAAGTCTCTGGTCATATACAGGTTTATGGTGGGTTTTCTCATCCCCTTCCTGATCATTGCATCTTCATACATTGCTATCGGAGTGCGGGCCAAACGTCTCAAAAGAGGAAAGAAGCTTAAGCCTTTCCGGGTCATTATAGCTGTGATCATGGCCTTTTTCATATGCTGGTTTCCTTTTCATGTTCAACAGCTGTGTACTGTAATTGCAGTCGAGAATGAGTGGAGTGAATTTAAACAAGTAATAGATGGCATAGGACCTTTCGTCAACTGCCTGGTTCATCTCAACAGCTGTCTGAACCCTATTCTCTATGTGTTCATGTGTGATGAGTTTAAGAAGAAGCTTAAACAGTCTCTGCTGCTGGTGCTGGAGACGGCATTCGCTGAAGAACATCTGGATTTCCGATCATCTCGCCCTTCCACTTCTTCAGGCCTCTCAGAATCACAGGGTCTTAAGGCGAACGACACAACCAGCTCGTCAACAAAAAAGGACAACAAAACAAGCAGTCCTTGAAGATATTCATTCCTTGTATTAGACTGAAGTGGTCCAATAAAGCGTATTAACAAGCTCTCACTTTGCTCCCATGTGAGATCAGCAGAGGTTCAAAGCCATATTTGTTCTGAAGAAAATCTAAAGATGTAATTTATGTGCCATTAAAATGACTTGTCAGACTGGTGAACACACCCCGTTTTGCAGTGGTTAGACAAACAGATAATCCCGCCCCAATCTCACACCATTAGTTGACTCACTGCGTTGTTGCATATATAGTGGTTGGGATGCTAAAATGTTTTGTATTGTTTATGCTTTTTGTGGGAAACATACAAATGTTTTATTGTGTGTTTATTGTATGTTTAAGTGGCTTTGGGGAAACTGAAAAATATTTTCAATTCTTTTTACTTGATTTTATTCACATTAAGCCACATTTGTAATAGGCTTCTGTTAATTTACTGCTACTATATATTTTGCTAATGTTTATTCAATCACCAAAACTGAAGAAATTCCTCCTGAAACATTCTTTCTTTAAACTTCATATTATTATTATTATTATTTTTTTTTAATAAAATTGTTTATGCTAAATTCTGTTTACATTTACTTTTATTTTTAGACATAACACAAAAGTCACAGTTTTAAACCTACTATGATTTTTTGGCTATATTATATGGACTCTATTATTGTAATATGAAGAATAAATAAAATAAAGAAGCATAAATCCATCCGTCCATCATCACATGATCAAAGCTAATTATTTTCCATGAGTTATACAATGAATGGAGAAACCTGAGTTCCTTGTGCAAGAGCAGTGTTTACCAAACCTGAACCATAAGCACTATAAATCAAGTCTGACCTTTGTTTCTGTAGTAAAATCAACACCACATTGCATTACCCAAATACAATTCCTCTTATGGCGAATGCTATAAAGCAGATGTTGAAAGAAAGAAGAAACCAGACAACAAAATAAATGCTATCTAACAATTGATTGCTCAAGGAGACATTTTATCTTAAAAAGTTTAATAAAAAATACAGGCCAATAAACATCAAACTTGAAATGTAAGATATTAAGTAGAAATATATCTCTAGTAACTAATGGAGACCCATGGCATAAAATGAGCCAAACACCTGATTGTCCCACTAATGAGCCGTGACAGGACTAGACTGTTTCATTACAGAGTGACCCTGGCTTCGACAAACTTCAGAAAGTATTATGCAATTGAATATGCAATCTTTATGCAAAAAGAGCGTCCCCCTCCTCTTTTACCCTGACAAGGATATTTAACTGAGTGTTAGGGGATGATAAGTAAAGAAACATGTACTGACCAGTTTCCAATCAACTCGCATTACTTATTATTTACAGAGAGAACTGGTAAGATTATTAACCTTTTCACTTAAGGCTATTTTTTTAGTTTAAATGTTTAGCATGTTTTACAGTTTCTGCATTGTTTTTATTCATTTACACTAAGTTTTTTTTTTTGGTTTCTTAAACATTTTCTTTAGTTTTCTCGCATTTACTTCCTTGATGCTTTCCAGATGAATTAAGTGGACAATAATTTGTTCCTTCAACAGTCCTTAATAAACATCACGTGAAGCACCCTATGCATGTTGAAAATGATTTTAATTCAGCTTCAAATGTACTCAAATGTATTCAAAAATACTCTTTTACATATAGAGTTTGGATAAAACTCTATTCTCTTTTACAGAGTATACGTTTTTTTACAAAAAAAAAAAAAAAAAATTCTGCCTCTTCAACAAAAAAATGACAAAATGAGTAAGTTGGCCTACAGCTGTTGCTCAAAATGATATAGCAGTTTCAATGAACAAAATTTTGAAATATTCTGTTGCAATTCTCTGCATTTCTAATGAAATAGGCTAGATAAACAATGAACCTGCATACTTGTTTTTTGTGTGTTTCTAGCCATTGTTTTTTCTTTTTACTTCAGATCAAACTCTAGCCCCATCTAATGACGGCATCAACCAGCAATGCAGATGTAGATGCAGACTTCTTATTTTCATTCTTCCTGATCTTTAATATAATTTATGAATACCGTGAGTTCGACTGGCCTTTTGGTGACTCTATGTGCTTCTTGAGCTGACACCTTCCTGCTGATCAGTCTGGACCGCTGCCTGTCCACCTGGGTGGTGATATGGTCAGGACCAAACGAACAGTCCTGAAAGCAAAGATAATTTGCTTCCGTATTTGGTTAGCGTCAGTCACTTGCAGCCTGCATTTAGTCATCTCTCGGAAAACGCTTTCCATTTCTGCTCAACAAACTTGGTCCATAAATAACATTCAGGAAGAAACACAAGAGGCTGGTTGTATACCTTATACCTTATTTTTTGTCCTCCCGTTCGTCATAATCTCCGCTTCATATGTGGCGATCAGAGTACAAGTTAAGGGCTGCAGGGTTTCATTTGGATTTATGTGTGCGTGTTTATTTGACTCTTATTGATAGAGTTCCCATTGACATGCATTATTTGACTGACAGACGGCAATGGTTGGAGTTTAAAATCATCATTTGTGTTCTACTGAAGAAACAAAGTCACCTACATCTTGGATGCGCTGGGGGTAAGCAGATAAACATGAAATTTTCATTTTTGGGTGAACTATCCCTTTAAGCTACAGTAGGTAGTTCAGAGAGACGTTTGAATAAATTAGCGTTTGCGATTGACGACGCGATTGACAATGTTGTGATAAGTAGGCTATACTAACTTTGTAACTCGTTACCCCCAACACTGGGAACACCTGATTCCTACAAAGATTCCTGATTACCCAACACAGATTCCTACAGGTAAGCTTGGATGTACATTTACATTCCAATAAAGGTTATTGATGACATGCCTCTGAAGTTTGACTTTTTGCATGATTACAATACTTATAGGCAAATAGTCATCATATCGTCCGCTCCACATATATGGTTCTTTAATTTGCATTGTACTAAAATGCATTCAATGGGCATATATGCAGCTGAAACAGGTAGCCTAGTGCATCCCAAATTTTTCAACATTACCATTTTAATATAACATTATAGTCATTATGGCCTTTAGAAAAAAGTTTTTTTTGAGGAGGTGGGGTAGTGCAAAATAGGCCCCTGTGGCGCGGCCTAAGCTTTTGTCCTTAATGGCATTTTTTCCTTACATTACTTTTACTTTTATACTTTAAGTAGTTTTGAAAACGGTACTTTTACACTTTTACTTGAGTAAAAAGCTTGAGTTGATACTTCAACTTCTACAGAAGTATTTTTAAACCCTAGTATACTTCTACCTGAGTAATGAATGTGAATACTTTTGACACCAGTGTAAATGTATAATTCAATTCACATTGGCTCTGTTATCTAAAACATTTAAGGGAAATACATTTTTTATCAGTTCATACAATTAAATTGAATTCTAGCACCATGAGCTACAGGAACATTCTGTGACAGGAAAGACTCTGCTATAATCATTTCATCAAGTCAGCTGAAGGCCTATCAGTAAAGCATATCAATGTAGTGCAGGCTTTTCTGTCTCTGTCAGCAAGACTGAGAAGACATACCAAGATCAAGACTCAGCTTTTCCCTGCATTAACAGCTCAAAAATGGGTAAGAACTGAATATGTGTTTTATTTACATGACATATTTTTTAAACATCTCTCAGGGTGTAGTAAATGCAAAACTGTTTAAGATACAGTAAATGCACAGTGTCTGCTTAAACCAATCAAATCAATATAATATAATATAATATAATATAATATAATATAATATAATATAATATAATATAATATAATAACATTTAAACTGTTCTATGGAAATGTGACAATTTAAATTTGTAATATATGTATATATATACACAGTCAAATCAAAAATTATTCAGATGTTTTTGATATTTTTGATATATTTTTACTAGTGGGTGCTGGACACTATAGTTCATTTATGTAAGTGAAAATAGCAAAATAAAGTAAACTGTGACATATTATACCCAAAAATCTTCATACAGTGGACTACCAGTACAATTTATAAAAACCAAAGACCAAAAAAAAAAAAAAAATATATATATATATATATATATATAATATATATATATATATATATATATATATATATATATATATATAGAAAGAGAGAGAGAGAGAGAGAGATTTTTTGAAAATTCTCCTTTTGTGGTCTGAGAAGAAAGAAGGGCATACAGCATTAGAACAAAACCAGGGTGAGTAAATAATGACTTCATTTTTAGGGTGAACTTTCTCTTGAATGCTTTTGCTTTTGCTTTTGACGTGCTGTAATTTGGTGACTGTCGCCACTGATCTGCGTCTGTCAGTGCAGTGTGAATTGGCCTTTTCCACCATTACAATGCAAAGCATTAAAGAGAAAGTTCACCCTAAAATGAAAATTAAGTCACTATTTACTCACCCTGGTGTTGTTTTAATGTTGTATGCCCTTCTTTCTTTTTCAGACCACAAAAGGAGAATTTAAAAAAAAAAAAATGTCCAGCTCGCGCTCGTCCATATAATGGCAGTACATAGCGACCAGCATCAAGCTTTTAAAAAAAGACACAAAAGTATCATAATTATCCTGTGCAAAGTGTTCATGGGTTGCCGTTTGGTGAAATGACAGTCAGAATGACATTTGACAGATGTGAATGCGATAATTTTTTGTTGCAATGAACAAAAGAGCATTTTTCAATATTTATCATGTTTTCAAAACTCAGTCAGTTAGCCAATTTTGAGACTTCATTGCTTTGATTCACAATTCAATCATGATCATGTCTGTCACAATTCGTAATACTGATTTCCACATCATTGACTGATTGCTACCGTAGTGGTCACATAAAGCTTTAGGATAATACCAAAAGTTTTTTTCCTTCAATAGTATAAAGAGACTTCTCATACATGACAAGACAAAATATATCTTTAAAAATTAAATCAGACAGCAGAAATGATGTGAAATACTGTTTTTATGTTAAATGCCCTTTTTGCTTGTCAGTTTATCAAAAAATGAAAGCATTTTTTTCCACTCCTGTCGATGCGTTTCATTTTGTTGACGCTTCAGAATCAGACGTGGGTAGAGTATCCAAAAACTGTAGGCAACTCAAGTAAAAGTACAAGTACTTAGAAATATTTACTCAAAGTAAAAGTGAAAGTAATAATCGTAATAGTTACTTGAGTAAGAGTAAAAAAGTATCCAGTGAAAAAACTACTCAAGTAGCTAGTTACTTTGTAACTATATATACTATAGGCCTAATGTGTGTGTATAGCTACAGCAATACAACAGCATATTATTTTTTAGATAGATATTTAAATTATTATCATAATTACATATCTTTGCAACAAATACAGAAGAGACAAGCATTATTTCTGGCATTTGTAGCCCAAATATGTCCTCTTTGTATAATATTAACATACAGCTAACCGCTGAACATCTGAAACCACAATGATCAAATACATCAAAGGATCTTCTTCCGTCTGTTCTCCAAAATGTAATCAAATGTATATTTCTGCAGACGCTTGTAAACTGGTTAACTGTGTCTACTCAAAGGCGTTAATTTTCAAGAGGAACAGGTCGCCAGTGCCGCCACTGCACAACCGAGTGTGTTCACGTCATACTCTTTGAACAATAGTAGCTTATTTAATGTGTAAATTAAGATATGTCCATAAAAACAGTGAAGAAATGTTACATACTTTGTTATCGTGGCATAATAATCTGTTTGAATAGGCCTTTTTCACAATGACGTCAGTTAACTCCTGCCTATCCGCAAAGCAGTGGATCTGTTGTTCCGTCTTACCTTTGCGCTGGAGACGTCTTGGGAAAATGCTTTAATTACTTTAAATTAAGATTGTATAATTTGTAAGAAGTGTATTGAAAATACAAAACGGAAGTATGTGTTCATTTAATGTTATTCCCTGGAGAAATTATTTGATTTTCGTTCATGTAATGCTATAACAATGAGTACTGATGACAATGTTTTTTTTACTATGGTAAAAATGCCATGTTCAGGAATCAGTTTTTACAAAATTAACAGTCTTCATGTAGAAATAGTATTATATTAAACACAAATTTTATTATGTAATGTCATATTTATCGAAATAAAACTGAACAAATAGACTTTTTGATATTTAAAAAGAATAAGCTTATGTTGATCTTCATTTTACATACAGGCACTGAAATAAGTAGGCTATTACATTAAGCATTGAATTCTGCACGTAAATGTTGGAAACGTGGGTTTATTTCACAAATAGTACTGCCAAATACATATAAACAGCTTCATCTGCAATAAAGACAGCAAGTTTGCTGTTTGCAAGTTAGCCTACTACAGGCAGCAGAAAGTGTATGGCTTCAGTGCTCCGTATTCAACTCCTCCTCCGACTTTAAGCAGCAAATCTCTCTGATCAGTAAGTTCGTTTGAGATGTGCCAAACACCTCGCCTTGAATTTACATGAAATTAGGAGACTACAGTCATCCTCTAACCACATTTGTGGCATATTATGTACAACTATTGGGTGCACTTCATTCGAGCAACACTAGTATTCCACTATGTCGGAAGTGAGTATCCACCATAGACTGTAAAAAAAGATGGACGACGTGACGCCGCTTCCTTCTATTGTAATGAACAGAATGTAAAATGTACGACGATGGGCATTATCATGTTACGCAATAAATAAGTTATACACAATGTAAAATTCAGTAGATAAACTCAATATAATATGCCACTAGAAACAACAGTCCTCAGAGAAGCTGTCAATCACAACTGTCAATCATAACGACATGCCCCGTTATATAGCACCAAATTGCTAGCTAAAATCACAAAAACGAACAATTGAATATATATCAGCGTGATAACAACTACCTTAAATGACCCAAACCATCTTTCTGAAAATTTTAATTGAAGCGTTATTATTATTATTATTATTTTGTTTGTTTGTTTTGACTTCAATCCTGTTCGTTTGCATGAAGAGGCAAGGTTTATGACCTGTACTGCATCCAGTCACCAGGGGGAATTCAAAGAGCCCGCAGCTTCACTTTTCAGGACGTATGAGGCACACCCGGGATCCACTGCTTCAAGTCCAAAAGGAAGCTGTGTGATGTCATGTGAAAAGGGTCTATTGTTCACAGACATCCGCAGCTCATCTAATAAAGATCTTCATCGCTGACAAACAATAATGACAGGCTTTGCTCAGTCGTTACAGAATGACCAAAACAGCATTTCAGATGCTGTCCCGTCACAAAGTCACAGTCTTTTTTGATGTGCATCATGAAATAGCCAATATTCGGCTGTTTCCATCCATGATTATGCTCATTTTGGGATATCGCATTAAAAAACGCTGGATGGAAATGCCAAGATGCGCATAATTCTAAAAATGTGCATTAAAAAAAATATGTGCTCAATTGAGTAGGATATATATATATATATATATATATATTATTTATTTATTTATTTATTTTTATGCGACATGAAAACATGCGCATAAATTACAATGGAAACACTTGTACCAAATAAATTCCTAGATGTGCATCAAAAAAGACATGTGACTTTTCGATGGCATGGCATGACTGATCTTGTTGCACAGCATCTGAAATGTTGTTTTGGTCATTCTGTAATGCCTGAGCAAAGTCTGTTGTTAAAGTGATTTGATATAGGCTAATTCCCTCCCTGAAGTGCCTCACACGACTGCATTCATAAATGCAAGACAGCATTCATGTTATTCATGAGCATTTATCTGCTCGCTCTGAGGCACAAATAATTTATTATATGAAAATTAAGTAACACTTTAGAATACTGATCCTTCATTAATGAATAACTACACAGGAACAAATGAGTAATGCATTATTATCACTCTAGTAACTACTATTAACTAACAATGAACTCTGATGAATGAATTAGTAAGTAATAGTGCTCAGTTGTAGGTGGTAGTTCACTATTAGCTAATCAGTAACTACTGTTTTTTTCATACCTCCCAGAGAACTACTAAGAACTACTATATACATGTTCGTAATTAATGTGAATAATGAATAATGTATAATTAATTCTAGAGTAAAGGCCTTGGTAACCCACTAGTAATGACTGAAGTATTACCAAATCTTTCAGAAGGAATTACTAATTATTTGGATCAGTATTCTAAAAGGAAAAGCATGATGACTCTCTAGTAACTACTGAAGTCATTGTAAACTTTTGAGGTTTTTTGTAAAGTACTGGATAGTAATAACTCAAGAGTTACTATATAACTCTAAAGTAACTACTTCTTATTTGGATCAGTATTCTAAAGTGAAGATCACGGTAACCCACTAGTAATTACTCAAGTGTTACCAAATATATCATAAGGAATTACTGTACAAAAACATCAAAAGTTTACAATGACTTCAGTAGTTACTAGAGAGTTATCATGTTTTTCACTTTAGAATACTGATCCAAATAATTAGTAATTCCTTCTTAAGTATTTGGTAATACTTCAGTCATTACTAGTGGGTTACCAAGGCCTTTTGTTAATAGTAGTTACTAGAGTGTTAATAATGTATTATTAATTTGTTCCTGTGTAGTTATTCATTAATGAAGGATCAGTATTCTAAAGTGTTACCAAAAATTATTATCTTCACAGCATGTCAGTTTATGCGGCGATGCGCTGTGAAATTATTGCGGGGCAAATTTATTATAATATTAATTTAATAATAAAAGTAGCCTTACCTAATAGTTATAACAATAGACTAGAAGAATGTAACAGGTCTACATTAATTGGAAGTGCCAAATCCTCTTAATATTGACTATATTTGATGCTTTTGACAATCTCTGACTATCGTCGTCTCGTCTGTTGACGCAACCCAGCACAGGTGGTTCACATGATTAGTTCATGCTTTCAAAAATCATTAGTTCATGCTGAATGAAGTATTAATTCAGGTAGGCCTATTAGTAGGCTATATGTTTATTCAAGCAGGCTACCCTTATTGTAAAGTGTTACCAGGCAGTGCTCATATTGAATGAGCTAGCCTTTGTTTGTAAAGGTAACTTAATCTATTTTCGATTTCTGTCAGCTTATTTCCGGTGTTGTGCCAAATTCTGTGACCCAACGAGTAAGCAAAACTTGAGACTGACTGCATGTCTGAGAGTGCATCTGTAACCTACTGTCTTCACCTAGACACATCTCACATGTGTTGCTCAGAGACGCAAAACAGTCCCGTAGCTTGTTTCGAACAATTTACATTGCCAAAATGGAGCAAAAACAGGCAATCTAAAATATAACTCACTCATATGTATGTTTTGTTTTTTGAACTGTTGTATATAAACAATATTTATATTATGCATTTAGATTATGCATTAAACATGATTTAGCCTAATCTTGAACATGATTAACAATGGACTGGTAACTAAGGTTCTAATTTGAACAACAATAATTAGATTCCTACTGAAAAATCAGAGCCTGTAATAACTACTTTACTATCTATTTTAAAGACATATAATTCAAGAAAATCATTCCATTCCCATTTCCAACTCCAGTGAGCTGTTAACAACTGGATTGCTGAGTTGAATTTGTGAACTGAATAAGTTGGATTTCTGAATGAATTATTCTAATAGATTCAGTTTTTCTATCTCTTTTCTTTGTGCAGAAAATGTGACCAATGCAACCCAGCCAGAACCCTTATCAAGCATTGATATCTTCAATATATTCATATATTTTGTCACCTTCACTCTGGGTATCATTGGAAATGGGCTCATCATATTTGTGACTGGCTACAAAATGAAGACGACCGTCAACTCCATTTGGTTTCTCAACTTGGCGATTGCTGACTTCATCTTCACCTTAGTCATCATCTTCTACATTATTACTGCCTTTAACAAGATGGTTTGGCACTTTGGTGACTTCATGTGCAAGTTTGTGAGCTTTGTGACAGTGCAAAACATGTTTGCCAGCATCTTTTTGCTGACCGCTATCAGTCTCGACGGTTGCCTGTTCACTTGGGTGATTTTATGGGCACAAAACAAGCAAACTCTGGTCAAAGCCAGGATCATCTGTGCACTCGTGTGGGTTTTATCCATCCTCTGCAGCATTCCCTTTGTCATCAACCGCTTGGAAAAAGATAAAAAATGCATTTATAATGTAGAACCCTTCAAGTCTCTGGTCATATACAGGTTTATGGTAGGTTTTCTCATCCCCTTCCTGATCATTGCATCTTCATACATTGCTATCGGAGTGCGGGCCAAACGTCTCAACGGAGGAAAGAAGCTTAAGTCATTCTGGGTCATTATATCTGTGATCATGGCCTTTTTCATATGCTGGTTTCCTTTTCATGTTCAACAGCTGTGTACTGTAATTGCCCATGAGAATAAGTGGAGTGACTTTAGACAAGTAATAGATGACATAGGACCTTTTGTAAACTGCCTGGTTCATCTCAACAGCTGTCTGAACCCCATTCTCTATGTGTTCATGTGTGAGGAGATTAGGAAGAAGCTTAAACAGTCTCTGCTGCACTGTAAACCCAGATAGTACTACTAACTTATAAAGATCGAGTATGCTGTAATTAAAGTCTGTTAAATCACTGATGCAACTTAAAACAATTACATTTTCTGAACGAGGAGTTTAATTTATTTTTGTGTAGCTCAACATTTTTGAGTAAACCCTTGTCCTTATTTATTATTTTTTAAGTTTACTGATCGATATAAAGTGACATCATCCATGACACGTCGTTGCTGATGTTACCGACATAACCGACAATATCAGAAGAGTCCATTCAACATTAAACTGAGTTGCAGCAGATTTCAAGTTCCCAGCATGCTTTGCGTCACACTCTGTAAAGGCAGGAACACACCAAGCCTAAGTCAACAAACTAGTGGTGACCAAAGCAGACTGTGGGGTTGGCTCACGTCGGCAGCGTCTGTGTCCAAAGTTTCCTTGACACACCAAACCGACGCTTGACAGCATGTCCGTTCTGTGCCTGCATAAGAAGAAATGCCTTTCCGGACCAGCAGGTGGCAGTAGCTGAACAGCCAATCAGAATGATCAGATGGCCCGACGGACCAACAAGCTCCGACACCGATTCAACATTTCAAATCGGCCGAAAAAAAGCAGATGAGGACCAACTTCAGCCGACGATGCGGAACACACTGAGAAACTTAGTCGGCCGACGAACAAAAAACTGCCCGACAGACAACCGTCAGCTTGGTGTGTTCCTGCCTTAAGGGGGAATAAATGTTGGAATTGAGTGTTATTTTGTGTGTTTTTGCACAAGATTAATACAGAGGAAGATGTGTTATTGTTTAATGTTCTGTTATTTTGGTATGTAAAGGTGTTTCTGTGATGTTCAAGTTTTGTAAGATTACCATCATGGTGAAGAGTAGTGCCTGTAGTTAGGTCGAGAATGGGCTGTGAAATGTCAAGACTAAAAATACTGCAGTTCATGCAAGTAAAAAGTGATAGTCTCTTTGATGATTACATTAGCATATACTAGCGTGATGTTGCTAACTAACACTTATCTGTAAAAATTAGGTGTTAGTATATTCAATATTTTAATTAAACTGTAATTATTTCATTTGTGTAGTATAAAATATTTTTTGAGTTGTTTATTTAAATGTTTTGAGTATTCTAAATTTATTGGGTTTTACAACCACTGCATCAAAATAATTGAAAAATAAGAAACATTACGTATGCAAAACAATAGTTTTGTGTACTGTGGGCTGAAACATTAAATAAAAGTAAAATTTATAATTTCAGTTTGACTTAATTGTTATGTATAATTATACTTTACTTAAAAGATTTGAGTTGATTTACTTACAATTTTTTGAGGTAATTGGTTTCTACAATAATTTTGAGTACTCTTAACTTAGCGGGTTTTGCTTGTGCTGGAGACAGCCTTTGCCAAAGAACTTCTGGATTTCCGATCATCTCGCCCTTCCACTTGTTCTGGCCTCTCATAATCAAAGGGTCTCAAGACGAACGACACAACCATCTCGTCAATAAACAAGGACAACAAAACAAGCTTTTAGAAAATTAGTCCTGAAGATATTCATTCCTTGTAGACTGAAGTGGTCCAATAAAGCGTATTAACAAGCTCTCCAGTGTTCCACAAGGCTCTTCTGCTTTTCTTTATACATGCTTCCTCTTGGCTCTATCTTTCAGAAATATGAACTCTCCTATCACTGCTGACAATACACAATTTTATCTTCCTGTCAAGTCCAGCAATGGAAATTCTATTTTAAATTTTATTTCTTGCCTGGAGGAAGTTAAAATGTGATTGTCTGAAAATTTCCTAAAGCTAAATGGGGACAAAACTGAGGCTATTGCTTTTGGATCTTCATTGCGTGTCATTAATATTGAAAACCAATTAGGCTCCCTGTCTTTGATACTGCAAAACAGTGTTACCCTGACTTATTATTCAATAAGCAGATAAATTCTGTTGTCAAAGGAAGCTTCTTTCATCTCCGCTCCATCTTCAAATTAAAACATTTCCTTTCAAAGAAAGACCTAAAAGTAGTGATCCATGAACTTATTACATCCCAGCTTGATTGCTGTGGTGAACTTATTCTATTATTTATGCAATGTTTATTGGGAGTCGTGAGCTTGACAGGGAGCATGAGCACTTAAAGGTATACATGAACAGAATTGGCGCATTTTTAATCCCACCCCAAAATAGGCAGTTAAAACACGTTATAATAAAAAATCTATGGGGTATTTTGAGCTGAAAATTCACAGACACATTCTGAGGACACCTTAGACTTATGTTACATCTTGTGAAATAGTGTTCTAGGGTACCTTTAAATAGTACAAAATAAATACAGGTCAATAAACATCGAACTTATATCAAAATGTAAGCTAATAACAATTATATCTAACAATTATATCTCACTACACTGAGTATAAGCAAAAATAGTGTCCCCTCCTCTCTTAGCCTTAAAAGGAAATTTAATTGAGTGTTAGAGGATGCTAAGAAACATAACACTTTACAATACAGGTGCACTAATATGCATTAATTCATGCTTAACTAATGCACAGATAATCATGTGTTAATGTAAGACTCATGAAGAACTAATTGATTAATTAGATGAATTTAGATGATTAATAGATTGAGTAATATATGCATTATTATTAATTAAATGTGTAATAATGTATTAATTCCTTAATAACATATTTTATTATCTAATAATTAATAGTTAATGTGTCTGCTTTAATTAATCATTAACTAATGATTTGAAAATGTATCATAATGTTATGACACAGTGTTATGAAATAGCAGTGGCCGGACGTATGTACTCAGTGTTCTGCCTTTGAATCCTTGACCTCAAGCTTAACCTGACATATTCATACGCCATGAACAACAAGTTTCTGGATGCAGCAGTTCATCTGGTACAGTGGAATCACGGTTGTAGATAGTTGGAAATTGAAATCCATGGCTTAGTGTAAATGTCAAAACCATAATGACATATTACTTTTAACAATTAACAATTAGTTAATAGTCATGTGCCTCAACAAGTAAAGTCGTAACATTTGCAAATCATTAGCTAATGATTAATTAAAGCAGACAAGTGGAAGTGAAGTACATGGCTTCAACCCATTGTGGTAATAAACACATTAACTTACACTATTAGTTAATAAAATATGTTAAGGAATTACATACATTATGACACATTTAATTAATGACAATTCATATATTACTTAAGCTATTAATCATATAGACTCTTTATTAGTTGCTGATGCAGTAATCATTAATTGATGGTTTACTTCTTCATGAGTCTTACATTAAAACATGATTATCTATGCATTAGTTAAGCATGAATTAATGCATATTGCATGTACTGACTTATTATTTACTTTTTTTTTACTGAGAAAACTGGTAAGATTAATAACCTTTTCACTTAAGGCTCACTTAAGGTTTTAGTTTAAATGTTAAGCATTTTTACGGTTTCTGCATTATGTTCCAGATGAATTAAGTGGACTATAATTTGTTCCTTTAACAGTCCTTAAACATCACCTGAAGCTCTCTGTGTATGTTGACAAGTATTTTAGTTCCGCTTTAAATGTTAAAAATGCTCTTTTACATATAGAGTTTAGCTAAAAATATTTTGGTTAATATTTTTTTGTATATTTTTTTCAGCTCTTTTCAGTATAAAAATTGTCAAAATGAGTAAGTTGGCCTACAGCTGTTGTTCTTACCAAAATGATATAGCAGTTTCAACATTTTGAAATATCCTGTTGCAATTCTCTGCATTTCTAATGAAATAGGCTAGATAAACAATGAACTTGCATACTTGTTTTGTTTCTAGCCATTGTTTTTTCTTTTACTTCAGACCCAACTGTAGCCCCATCCAATATGATGGCATCAACCAGAAATGCGGATGTCACAGTGAATTCCTTAAGGAAAATCAATATTTTCCTCCACTGTATAATGTGTGCTTGGTGTTGTTGTCAATGGACTGGTCATCTACATCACAGGCCTGAAAATGAAAAGCACTGTCAATACCATCTGGTTTCTGAACCTGGCTTTAGCAGACTTCCTATTTTCATTCTTCCTGATCTTTTATATAATTTACGAATACCGTGAGTTTGACTGGTTCGACTGGTACCTTTTGGTGACTCTATGTGTGTAACGAGTCGTCACACGAAGTGGGATCCATAAGCAGGCTTTTATTTATAGACTTTGCGATTAGCGCCAAGGTACGGGGCTTGTGGGAAATGTAGTGCATGTGAGTGAATGTGTGAGTGTCAGTATTCTGGTGATGGCACCCTCTGATGGCCATAAGAGGGAATCACGAAGTTCGTCTCTGTGACAATGTGCTTCTTGAGCAGCCTTTTGACCGTGTTGAATATGTTTGCCAGCACCTTCCTGCTGACAGCGATCAGTTTGGACTGCTACCTGTCCACCTGGGTGGTGGTGTGGTCAGAACCAAACGAACAGTCCTGAAAGCAAGGATAATCTGCCTCCTTATTTGGTTAGCGTCAGTCGCTTGCAGCCTGCCTTTAGTCATCTATCTGAAAATGCTTTCCATTTCTGCACAACAAACAAAGTGCATAAATGACATTCAGAAACTTGAAACAAACAAGAGGCTGGTAGTGTAGTGTTTTGTGGTTGTACCTAGGATAGCTAAGGCCATCAAAGGAGGGAGAGCGTTTTCACATTTGGCTCCAAAACTCTGGAATAGCCTTCCTGATAATGTTAGGGGCTCAGACTCGCTCACCCAGTTTAAATCTAGATTAAAGACGCATCTCTTTAGCCAAGCATTCACATAATGCATCTCATATCAGATCATTGCACATTACTATCTTTGCTTAATGTTATGAACAGCAGCTACGCTAATTATTCTCCATTTGCTTTTCTGTTTTCTGTGACTAGAGGGGACATCAGCTTCAGTTTGGATCCAGCCTCTTAAGAAGACCTCAGATGAACAACACCTATGAAGAGACGGCGCCAACTCCTGCGAGGACTTCAGAAGACGCAATCATCTGGATCAACATGCACATTCCCAAATTTCTATATATCCTAATTATTGTTAATGTAATTCATTTTTCCAGGAGCTCATTGCTTCTACCTTCAATTAAACTGCTAACAGTGATTGCAAATTAATTGCCTAAAATTACATTATTTGCTAACTGCATTCTTTAAATTGTATGTTGACATGCATTCTCTGTAAAGCTACTTTGAAACGATATGTATCGTGAAAAGCGCTATACAAATAAATGTGAATTGAATTGAATTGAAAGTTTTTCTTGGGTTCCGTTTCCTTCTTATGTTTAGTTTCTTTTCCCTTTGCTCTTGTTGTTAGTTGGCATATGGTTACTTATTGGTTAATTGACCGTTGTTCAGTCTTGTTTGCTTCCTCATTTAACCATGTGTTTAAAGTCAGCATTTTTTTTCTGGTCCTGTTTCATGTATTTTTTATTTTTATTTTATTTATTTTATTTATTTATTTTAACTAAATTTGCTTTAGTTTAGATCCTCAGCTCATATTCCCTTGCCTGTCCCATGATGGTATTTGTATTTCATTTTCATGGGTTTCTCAAGACCTCAAACAATCAATAGGCCCATCATTCTGAACTAATGTTTGTTTTACCTATAAAGAACTGAAATGTATTGATATGTTTGTTTTTGCTTTACAACATTGTTTGAATAAATCCAATGTGGAAAAATCAATAAACTATTTTTTTAACATAAAAAAAGTGATTTAGTTATTTCAAACTTTTTTTTTTTTTTTTTTTTTTTTGTGGCCATAACAACACCTTTATAGATTGTCCAGACAATAATATATATATATATATATATATATATATATATATATATTTTTTTTTTTTTTTTTTTTTTTTTTTTTTTTGTCCTCAACTACGATAAAAGTTAAATGACCAATATAATTGTTATTTCAACTTGAAAACACAGGTTGAAACAACTGCACTATATTTTTCATGGGTTTTAACTTCCATATATCACGAGAACGAGACTGAAGCAGACTATTCGGTCTCCATCCAGTCTATTTCCTGTCCTCGTGGTGATGATTAGGCAACAGACACCTTCACCTCCTCGGGAAAGTTCATTTTAATTAATAAACCAATCAGAACAAATTATTATCTTATTTCATTTTTACTTCAGACCTACTATTTTTGTGACTTCAGTTTAATCACTGAAACATAACTGTATGATTCAATTCACATTGGCTCTGTTATCCAAAACATTTAAGGTATATACATTTTTATCAGTTCAAATACAGACTGATTTGCTGTTACTGATAAGGACCATCAACAGACTTGATGAAATGATTACAGATGTATATGGCATCACAGTGGGTACTGGGCATATATATACAGCAGAGGCTTTCCTGCCACAGAAACAGACCCAAAAGCAGCCCTCACCTGTTTTCTCTTTCTTTCTTTCTTTTTTTTTTTTTTCATTGTGTAGAAGCCACAAGTTTTGGACCTGAAAGCATGACCCAAGGCACACCAAAACATACTACTATGCAGACTATGGGCTCAAGCTTTCAGATCTTTTTAATATGTATTTTCATTGCCACCTTCATAGTTTTTTCATTGGAAACGGGCTTGTCATATTTCTAACCGGCTGCAGAATGAAGACGACAGAAGACAACAGTGCTGTTGGAGTACGAATCAAACGCCTCAGAATGGGGAAGCAGCCCAAAAACGGAATCCGACGGCCTGGGTGAAGGTTAACGCGTGTATGCCTTTTCAGTGCCTCTGTGAAGTTCACTTAATTTCACTTGTTTAATCTGACTCCAATTTCAAATGATTCTTATTCTTAGGTTGTGTTTCCAATTAGAAATTAATCATTTGTTATGTATTAATTTAGATATTTGATTATTCTGGGTATCTCATATTTTCAATTATTCTTTCATTAAGGACCCATATCACTTAGAAAAGTCACTTCAGCCGTTGAGTGCTTTTCACGATCACAAACTCGCCAGTTCTGATCTTAGTCAGAGGGTGCAGAGTTTACTAATGCATTTGAGTCGAACCGCCACATGCTTGTTCATACAAAAACACAGTTCTCTTAGTTATGATACTGTGCCCACATGCTCCTTTCATTGAGCCTTTAGTTTTAATCTATCCTGACGCAGATTTGCGGAAATATGGACTCCAATAATCTACTGGTTATAATGATTTCAGAAGAATCCAGAGTAAATCAAATATAACATTTTATTTGTCAAGTAAAAATGTATCATGTCAATTTCATAGTTGGACAATTAGAAGCCAATTCAGAAATAATAAATGCATGACATCAGTGGAAATGCACATGCACACAGTGGTGGATTAGTGTTTAAGACACTTGTCCATCACTGTGTGGAGGCCTCTAGCTAGAAAATCCCCCCCTGACTGCTTTGCAATTTACCTTATATACAGACCAGAACAAAAGTATAAAAGTAAAAGTATAAAAGTGTAAATATAAATATTTACTACACCAACACCTGTTTTGGGGGGAGAGGAGTGGGTTTACAAAAGGCACCACCCAAAGAGAGGACAGAATTTTCCTTAGTATTTCAATGTTCTGCATAATACCACTGACTGCTGTGAAATTGAGACCATTTTACCAATCGCACTGAGACATTTAAAATGATACCAAACATAAAAAGGGAAAAACAATAGATACACAAGTTACATTATACGTTTTGAAGAACTTTCAGTGACTTGGGCGGGGTGGGGGGTTAGGGCAAGTGAACTAATAAGGGATCAATGGAGTACCAGTGATGAAGAGTATTTTGGACAGCATTGGTGTTGAGTATCTATCTGTTTTTTTCTAAACAGCTGTCTGAACCCCATTCTCTAAGTGTTCATGTGTGAGTATAAGAAGAAGCTGAAACAGTCTCTGCTGCTGGTGCTGGAGACAATGTTTGCAGAAGATCATTTTAGAGTAAGGCAGATGCAAAAGGATGAGCAGAACAACAAAACCTCAACTGAATTGTTAGAAAATGTTAATCTCTCAATGATTGAGACAGCCATATGAATCTCACCATTACAACAACCAGTGTAGTCTCTATCTTGAAACTTGTCAACAACTTATCATTTTGAAAAACAGCAATTTCATAATTCATATTTGTGTTATAGAACTCTTCTAATGATTACTACAACATTATATATATTTGTAAACCTTTTTTTATAAATATAAAAAACAACAGCTAATTTTGTTATGCTGATTTATGTTTTAACTTTATTCTGAATAAAACAAGCAATATATCAGTGTATCTTATGCTCTCACAGTATCTTAGCAAATTCTTATTGAAGGGCTTCATTCACCTAAAAATAAATAAATAAATAAATAAAAATAATAAGAAGAATCAAATGATAAATATAGCCTAGTAGGATTTCTGGTACATTTTCAAATTATGCACTTATGATAAATTAGAAAGATAATGGTTAACAATGTAAGCAGTTTAACTCAACATTTTTATTTTATTCATTTAAATATCCCTTAATTATTCTGTATATGCTAGATTCAAATAAATAAACAAATAAAAAATAACTGTCCTGTACAACAGTACTGTAATTTTTCAATGAAGATGAAGATTCAATGACAGAATACTTCTTCCAAACGAGATAAGCCAGCATGCGAGGCAGAGTGCTCATGACAACACAACAACAACCTACAATAAACAGAACTGAGGAGGAACTCAAAAGACGAACAGCTGTGATGAATAGTTAGTGACCATGGTGACTGATGAGTGGCGGCAAATGAACAAAGAAGATGCGTGACAAATGAAAACAAACTGAAAGTCAATGAAAACAGAAACTAACAGAAGATAACTGTGACATCACACCCCCCTCTGGCAAGGTGCAACCTTGCGCCGTAATGGAACAACAGAGGGAGGGCCAGAGGGGGCTTTGGAAGTGGACGAGATGGTGAAGGAATGTGAGAGGCGAGGAAGGATGATGGCAGGATGAGGTGCAGGGATGGTGACAGGATGAACCACAACAACAATCATCGCAGGTGGAGCCAGAAAATCTGTGGAAAGGGGCAATGCTGGTGAGGCCGAGAACAGAGGCTTCCCTGAAGGGCGGAAAGAGAAGGAACAGAGCATAGTGGATGGCCTGGATGTCTGTAGCGTGGGCAAAGTGTCGATAGACCAAGGGGGAGCCAGTGGAACAAGGGACCCCAGTGGAGTCACTTGGACGAGGGTTCCTGGAGGAGCCGAAGGTGGGACGAGCCAGGGCGGAGCCGGCAGGTCGACACACCGAGATGGAATGAGGTCAATATTGGCTCGACGTCCTGCCAGGGAATCTCCAGGGATGTTGCAGAGCTGCAAACTTCAAGCAGCGGCGGGGCTGGAGGACTGGCTGACCTCTGGGATGATGGAGGTGACAGAAGACTGGACATGACAATGGTGAGTAGGGTAACTTCCACACACATCAAAGAAATGCCGGGTGGGTTAGGGTGGAAGGCAAATCTTCCTCACTGATGTCCAGCAGCCAAGTCTTCGGTTCCTAATCCCTCGTTCACTGATGTCACGGGCTCACACCCCTGACTCAGACTCTTCTTATATGCTGTTTATGTTTATGCCACCTCAGTACTGACCGACAGTGTTCATGTTAGCAGCACAATGCATGTGTGTGATGTTGACACAGGAGCTGGCCAATAATGAGTCAGTGTTCTGATATAGAACCTGGAACTGCTGAATGTAAACGGCATAAGGGAATGACACAGAAGAGAGGATATTGTTGAATAAAGTCGTTATTTTTATTTTGTTTTTGAGCGCAAAGATTACGTTGCCTGTTTAGGGTAAAAAAAAAAAAAAGGATTATCCACAGTATTGACAATGAATGGTGTTTCAAGGTAAACTGGGCCCCCTTTAATGGTCATTGCATTATTGCGAATTCTGGGGTGATGAGTGAGAGGTGGGAGGGCCAGTATCTGGTCCTGGAACGAGATTTCTATTGGCCCTCCAACCACCCACAACCCACCTCTCAAGGAAATTCAGAGAGGCATGAGGGAAATACATTGAAAATGTTAAGAGCATTGGCAAATGCATTCCACCCAAAGAGCTGAAACCCCTCTTGCACACAATACACACACTGGTAATTTCAACAGCGGAGTGTGACCGTGGCTTTAGCCAGATGAACATATTAAATAACACAGCGAGATCAAGCCTAGAGCTTCAAAGCCTTTCAGCCCTTCTCTTTATCAAGTGTGTTGGCCCTCCACTAGAGAAATTTATGTTAGATCCTGGATTCAGAAAAGCCACTGCTTAGACAATTGCAGAGCACAGACCAGAAAATCTGAGCAACAAGTTCATGGCTGTGAACCACTGTGGAAAATATTGTAATGTAGTGGCATATTTTCACAGAAGCTGTTTTGCTTGTTTTGCTTCAAATGATGCCTCTGTCATGCTTGGAAGTTTATGACTATGACTATGACCATTGTGGAAAAAATATTGTAATGTAGAGTAAGTTAAAGTTCAAGATTGACAATTGCATGTTTAATTGCATGTGTATTTGTTTTGATGGCAAAATATAAAGCTTATATCTTGTAAATAAAAATGTGCACAAAATCTTTGACACATTTTGCAATCATTGTGTAAGGTTAGACCCCCGTCGTAAATAAGTTGGCCTAGAGCTGTTGTTCTTAACAGAATGATATATAGCAGTTTCAATTGAACAAAATTTTGAAATATCCTGTTGCAATTCTCCACATTGCTAATGAAATAGGCTAGATAAACAATGAACATGCATACTTGTTTTTGTGAGTTTCTAGCCATTGTTCTTTTTTTTTTCTTTTTTTTTTTTACCTCAGACCAAACTGTAGCCCCATCCAATATGACGGCATCAACCAGCAATGCAGATGTCAGAGTGAATTCCTTAAGGAACATCAATATTTTCCTCCACTGTGTGTTTGGGGTTGTTGGCAATGGACTCATCATGTACATCACAGGCCTGAAGATGAAAAGCCCTGTCAGTACCATCTGTCAATACCAAAGCGCTTTCCATTTCTGCACAACAAATGCAGTGCATTTATAACTTTCAGAGAAACATACAAGAGGCTGGTAGTGTACCGTTTTGTGGTGGATTTTCTCCTCCTGTTCATCATAATCTCTGCTTCATATGTGGCGATCGGAGTACGAGTTAACCGCCTACGTAAAAACAATCATCGTCACACAGCATGCTGCAGCTGGAGAACAGAAGAAATAGCAATAGTTTGTTCCCTGAAGGAAGCCCCAGTTCACAAAGGCTCGGTGGTCGATCTGGAAAAGTCTCAGGAGGTAGATGAAGAAGACTAAGGCTGGTGGATGGAAGGAACCAGGCCTGCAGACAAAAGTCTCAGACAGACGGACCACGAGTTCAGGTACTGGGGCTGGGACTCAGACTGATAACACACACACACAAGTAGAGTTATAACGGCAGCAGAGAGATACTGCAATCGAACGCCACACTAACAACACTAATCAACACAGACACAGAACAGGTGTAGACGCAAAAGCACGAATGCAGGCAGAAATGACAAACAGCTGAAACGAATAAGCAAGGATGAACAGAGAAGGGAAAAAGACAGAGAAAAAAGAAACAATCAAACCTGGCTCATGACAAGATGGTTTCTATAGTTACTCATTAGTTAATTGATTGTGTTCACCTTAGTCTTGTCTGCTATATATAACCTTTGTTATAAGGTTCCATAAAGAACCATGCTTTGAAAGACCTCAAGTGTTTAACAATTGTTTATTTTCATTATTATTATTATTATTATATTAGTATCTATATATTATTAATATTAGTATCTTGATTAATTGATTGATTTATTGACCTGATCTTATAATGTCTTGTATTCTCTAATAGGGTTTTACCAAACATTAAAACAGCACGTGTCAGTTACGTACTTTTATTTTTTATTGACTTGCAAAAACGGAAGTGCTCTAACAACAGTTATTAGCTGAATATATTAATAAATGACAATTGACATTGAACATGAATAAATATATAAGGAAGTAAAACACAAAATAGAAACACAAAATAGATGTATGCCTAATGAAGACCAAGTTCCAGTGAAATATCTTCACAATCCTTGGTGATGTCTTTAAGTACATCATTTTGGTGTGAGTGAATTGCTGTTTCTCTTTACAGATGATGAGGTTGTGGGGAGTGACAGCATCTGAAATACACAATTGATTTTGGAGTTACAATCTGTCTCTCCCATTTGTTTATGTAAAGATAATTATGTTTATGAAGACTAAAAGTGTTGAACTGAATTGACAGTATGAGCCCTTTACAATGTTTAAAGGAAAAGTCACGGGATAGCTTTAATGCTTTTTTTGTTTGTTTCCTTGTTTGTTTGATTGAACAGAGCTGGTCACACCTACATGTTCTGTTAAAATAATAAAAAAGAAAAAGACATGATTGGTAGGAAACCAGTTATTATTTGAAAGTTAAAATTTACAGAGATTTTAAGAAAGAAATCATTTACCTGTTGAGACTGTACAGTCTGTGGCTGAGCTCCAGAAACCCATGATGTGGCTTTGACAGTTACAGATTTGAAAAACAAAAATGAGGGAATAAAGAACCCTAAACTCTAACACCAAGAACCATTTAAGCATATAAAGGGTTCTTCAGGACCATATGGTTGTTATGTGTAAAGAACCTTTAAAGAACCATCGTTTTTTAGAGTGATAACCACCTGTGGTTCTTAGAATGATGGCAAACTTCAGCAATTCTTGCTAATGAAATATCTTGATAAACAATAAACATGCACACTTGTCTTTGTGTGTTTCTAGTCATTAATGTTTCATTTTTACTTCAGTTCAAACATAGCCTACTATGTTTGTGACTTTCAGTTTAATCACTGAAACATAATTTTATAATTCAATTCACATTGGCACTGTTATTCAAAATATTTATACATGTTTTATCAGTTCATACAATTAAATTGAATTCTAGCACCATGCTCTATGTTTGAGCTACAGGAACATTCTGTGGCAGGATAGGTTTTGCTGTACATGCCCACTTCCCACTGTGATGCCACACTTCTGTAATCATTTCATCAAGTCTGCTGAAGGCCACTATCAGTAACGGCAAATCAGCCTATAGATGTAGTGCGGGGTTTGCTGTCTGGTATAAAACCATCTGTCAGGAAGACTGAGAAGACATACCATGATCAAGACTCGGCTTGTCCCAGTTTATTAACAGCTCAAAAATGGGTAAGAACTGAATATGTGTATTATGTTTTTTAAACGCCTCTCAGAACGTAGTAAAATGCTTAAGATACAGAAAATAAAAATTTTAAAAATTTGCTCTCTCTCTCTCTCTCTCTCTCTCTCTCTCTGTTACTTTTTTCAATAATTTATAAAAGGCGGATATTATTGTTCACATGAATAAAACTGGACAATCCATAATTAAGCACAAATGTTAAATTACAGAATAGGAAATTATTAAATAAACTTTTTGTGCATGCAGCTGCATTTAAAAATATAACCTATAACTGCTGGAATGACAGCATTGTAATGTTAGACTGAACTGCATTTGGTCTTCTTTATTTAATCTGTTTTCTTTCTGTATTGCATCTAAAGATCAATTCACTCAACACCAACAGACGTCAACAGACACTTCGTCGGGTTTTGTCGGATCAGTGTGTTACCCGTCAGAATCTGTTGCCATCTGTCGGTGCATGTTTTCGCCGACTGAACACGCTGAATCGGATTTAGAATGTTTGATAGGTGAGGTGCTGTAATCTGGTGACTGTCGCCGTTGGTCTGCGTCTGTCAGTGCAGTGTGAATTGGTCTTTTTCCACAATTACACTGTAAAAACATTAAAGGGATAGTCAACCCTAAAATGGAAATTAAGTCATTATTTACTCACCCTGGTGTTGTTCTAATACTGCATGCCATTCTTTATTTTTTGGACTACAAAAGGAGAATTTTCAAAACATGTCCAGTTTGCACTCATCCATAATGACAGTGTCTAGTTTTTTTAAATATACACAAAAGTATTACATAATGTGCAAGCTTTTTATAAAAGCTTGATGCTGGTTGCTATTCACTGCCATTACACAGTTGTTGTTGTTGTTTTTTGTTTGTTTGTTTTGTTTTTTTAAATTCATCATTTGTGATCCGAAAAAGAAAAAGGGCATTCGACATTAGAATAACACCAGGCTGAGTAAATAATGAGTTAATTTAGTACTGCTAATAAGTGCCTTTTTCAATATTTAGCATGTTTTAAAAACTCAGTCAATTAGCCATTTTTGTGACATTGCTTTGATTCACAATTCACTCATTTTTCATAATTTGTTATCTTCCCACTAAAAATTAAGTGATGAAGTGACTGATTTCCACATTAATGACTTATTGCCACAATAATGGCAAAGCGTGAGGACAATGCTAAAAGTTTCTTATTCAAAATTATAAACAGACTCTTCATACATGACAAGACAAAACATATCTTTAAAGATTAAATCAGACAGCATAAATTATGTGAAGTACTGTAGTACTGTACATTTGTTGTTTTCCTCTTCTGTCGGTGTGTTTCATTTTGTTGATGCTTCAGAATATTTGCTTTGATCAAGATTTAAAAACAACAACACAAAAGTTTTATTTTAGGTTAATTTTGGTGTGTGAAACTGCATGCAAAAATGATGTTGCACATGAAACACCAAAATGTTAAGATGATGCATCAGAAACAGACCCAAAAGCAGCCCTCACCTGTTTTCTCTTTCTTTTTTTCATTGTGTAGAAAACACAAGTTTTGGACCTGAAAACTTGACCGGAGGCACAACAAATTATACCACTATACAGCCTATGGGCTTAGGATTTAGGGTATTTTTAATATGTATTTACGCTGCCACCTTCATTGTTGGTTTCATTGGAAATGGGCTTGTCATATTTCTGACTGGCTGCAGAATGAAGACGACAGTCAACTCTATTTGGTTTCTCAACTTGGCGATTTCAGACTTCATCTTCATATTATCCATGATGATATTACCTTTTATTGGCTACTTTTCATCCTTATGGTACGTTATCTCCATGATGGTAACACTAAACCTGTTTGCTAGCATTTTTTTTCTTGTAGTCATCAGTCTGGACCGATGTCTGTGCACAACAATGGTTGTTTGGGCTCAAAATAACCGAACTGTACTGAGAGCCAGGATCATCTGCGTGATTGTGTGGGTTTTATCCATCAGCTGCAGCATCCCTTCCTTCGTGAATGTGTTTCGTGCTAAGTTTCTGGGGCACATATATATTTTTAGTGGGCTTTCTCATCCCCTTCCTGATCATTGCATCTTCACACATTGCTATTGGAGTACGAATCAAACGCCTCAAAACGGAGAAGCAGCACAGGTCGTACCGGGTCATTATCGCTATCATCCTGACTTTTTTCGTATGTTGCTTTCCATACCATGTTTTCAGATTTTGTGTAATAAAAATGTATAATTGGAGTGCCAGTGATAGAAAAGTATTCATGACAGCATTTGAGATCAGTATCTATCTGGTTTTTCTAAACAGTTGTCTGAACCCCATTATCTATGTGTTCATGTGTGATGAATATAAGAAGAAGCTGAAACAGTCTCTGCTGCTGGTGTTGGAGACAGCATTTTCTGAAGAACATTTGATCTTTAGAGGAAGGCAGATACAAAAGGATGAGCAGAACACAAAAAGCACCTTTGAATCGTTAGATATGTAGAAAAACAGTCTCTAAATGATTGTGACCACTATAATCATATATCTCACCATTAACCACTGTAGTGCTTATTAATGATTTAAAAACAGCAATTTGGATGGGATTGTATTATGTTTCAGTTCTGTGCCTCAGTTTTCTCTTGTTTCTCTGTTTCTGTTAGTCTTTATAGGTTATAAACTGTTTGATTAAGTGGTCATATGGTGTTTCATGTTTCTTTGATTGGTTTGTTCTGACTATTTCAGCCCTGTTTTTCTTTCAGTTCATTGTAAGTTCTGCTTCACTTTGTTCAAGTTTGTTATTCTGTGTTTCTTTTGTTAATAAAATATAGACTGCTGCATTTAGATCTGTTTCTCCTCATTGCAACCAATTTGTGACAATGGACCCTTTTCACAGACTGTGATGATGTTTTAACGGTCATCAGCATTGTAAATCCAACAACGTTTTTTATATTTGTTTTTTTAAGTTAGTATTATGTACATTTTTAACACTGTACTTTGTATTATATTACCTTTTCATCAAATAACAAAAAAACTAGTTAATGCTGCAGTGAGAGTACAATGTGGAAGTGATGGTAAAATCGACATCTTTCTCTCTTCTGTTATCAGATTCTCTATATTTTTTTCCTCTTTTTGAAAGTCATGAAAACTTGTGTGGCAGTTTTCTATAGGTCTAAAATCACATTAGTAAGGCTGTTGTATGCTGAGCGGTAAGGGAAGAATGCCTCATTCTCACATTCTTTCTGAGAATTGTTGTGTTGTTGGGAACAAACTATGGTGGCCCAGTAGTGCACAACACAACGAAATAAAGCCACAACACAACGGAAATAAATGCTCCCAACCACTTGGGGCTCTCAGAGCTCGGTAATATTACTATTCCTTACACTGTTCTATAAAGTTGACAGTTTTACAAAGATCAATACCATGATTAGTTTTAAGTATGTAAGCATTGTATATCGACATGATATATTAATTAAAATCAACTACGTTCACAATAGCTTCATATTTATACTTGTGAATGATTTGACGCAATACCATGGTGCATGATAAAGGGAACATCCACCAATTCCACCAAGTGGTTAAAACGTATAATTTGTATTCATTAAAATTACTTTAACATTTAAAAACAGACATGTTCAAATTCCAAAGGTTGTTATTCCTGTTGGTAAGACTGACAAGCTTTGGAATTTGAATATGTCTGTTTTTAAATGTTAAAAGTAATTTTAATGAATTCAAATTATACGTTTTAACCACTTGGTGGGATTGGCAGATGTTCCCTTCATCATGCGCCGTGGTAGCATCAAATCATTCACAAGTATAAATATGAAGCTATTGAGCACGTAGGTGATATTGAATTAATATTTCATGTCGATATACAGTGGTTACATACTGTTTAAACTAATCATGGTATTGATATTACTGCCGACTCTATAGAACAGTGGCAAGGAAAACTAACTTTACCGAGCTCTGAGAGCCCCCTAGTGGTCGGGAGCATTTCCGTTGTGTTGTGGCTTTATTCCGTTGTGTTGTGGCTCGATTCTGTTGTGTTGTGGCTCGATTTCATTGTGTTGTGAACTTATGTTTGCTTTTTTAATTTCGTTGTGTTGTGCACTACTGGGCCACCGTAACAAACCCATCAAAGATGAGTTTCTCAGGATTGCAGGTCAGTGGCATAGAAATTGGTTTAAATGAGGCTAATCTGATAATTGATGTTCAGTTAATAACATCTTGCTGGATATCTTGAGGATTTCCAATGTGGTTGGACGCATTGATGACATGCATATTCCCATCATCGCACCTTCCGAAAATGAAACAGATTACTGTATGGAATGGAAGGATGCCAGGTGAAAGCGTAGTCTGAGATATATGCCATAACCACCACTACAGCTATTAAATAAACACAAATTATTCACAATTTACTTGGTCATATTTCCTACAAATACAAAACCAACAGTTATTCTTTTTCCTGTTGGAGTTTAACCCTCTGGGGTCTGAGGATTTTCGGGGCCCTGAGGAAGTTTTGACATGCCCTGACATTTGTGCTTTTTTCAGTTGTTCATAAACATATTAATGGAAAAAGTGTCATTACACTGTATTCAGCACAAACTAGGCTACAATAATATGTGAGGAACATGTATGTACATGTTTGTGTTTTTAACGTTTATGCGTGGTTATTGAAAAAACAAAAAACTTAAGTCACTGAAATAAAGCCAAAAAATATATATATATATTAAATCTGTGTCCACAAGACTTCTGGGTATTGGAGGTTGTAGACTGGAGTATTTTCTTCAAAGTGATGTAAAAAGTATCCTGCCTACTCGTTCATATAAAACAATAGAGAGATTTAAATTTTCTAAGACACTTTTTGTCAAGAAACACAGTATGCGTGAAGGCGTGAATCATCATGAATAATCCTGTGATTTACACCTGAGAAGACAAAAGATTTGCATAATGAGGTGTAATGACCTGCATAATAATGAGGCCTTTCAGTCAGGTAAGCTGTGAAAAAACCCTCTGTGATCATGTCTCAAGCTCTCATGGTGTATATCAAACATACAGAAAAGACAGCAATACTGTGAAATATTATTACAATTTAAAATAATGGTATTCTATTATATACTTTAAAATATAATGTATTTCATATATAATGTATTTCTGTGATGCAAAGTGTCTGAACAATGATGTTACTCAATTATGTAACACTTTTCAAGACAATAAATACACGATTAAGACGATGTATACATGTATTGGCTCAGAATTTGCATCTGAATAGCACTGGCTCTGTGGGCGTGGCCGCATTAGCGGATAATGAGCTGAATCACGGGCGTCTGACTTGTGTCTCTTTTCATACAGATTACATAAACACAGAATTTTTGTTTTCGATTTGACTTACACAATTTAAAAACCTGACATTTCAATGTTTCTTTAGACATAAGTCTAATTTTTTTGTGATTAGTATTCACTAAGTTACAATTCATTTTCTGAGAACTATCAGATTGGACTTCGTTCAGAGGGAGACGAGAGATCACGCATCATGTTAGTTTTCTTTATTTTGCAAAAAGCACAACATTTTGTTTTTACTCTGAGTGTACACAAATAAAAGAAGATATTCCACAGATTAAAATGGTGTATAACTCTTAATTGTATGTGCAACATTGACAGAGTATTTTGAGTCACTTTCACACTGGTAAGAAAAAAACCGAGGTGGTATCGCCAGCGTGACCGTTAACCCGAGGGAGTTAATATTCTTTCAATACTTGGTATTGTGGCCATCTCCTCTTCATCTGTCAGTAGTAGTGATAGAGGTCCAACCCCCATTTTGTCTTATTTCATTATTCAATGTAATTATGTGAAAATACATAGATTTTGACTTCACTGCATTTTCTTTCTTTTTGTAGTGTACTTGGGAGGTGTGGAAAATGTGGGACCAAAAAACTGAAAAAGTATGTTTTTCAGACCAAAACATACTTTTTTATGATTAGCCAATGTAGTTTAAAAGGATAATCCACCCAAAACAAAAAGCTCAGTCGGAGAAAGAGTAGAAACAGAAAAAAATCTTCCTACATATTGCATGCAATCAATGAACGCTGGTAGTGTGTCTGAGGTAAAGATGACAGTGATGCTACATTATTGTCAGAGTTATATACATTGCAGTTTAATACTTAATACATTTATAAAAAATAATTTTTTAAATATATTTCTTTTTTATATCTCACAATTATATAACTCATTAAATCACTAAATCTTCAGATGATGGAAAATAACTTGCGTGCTGACACATTTTGCAAACATTTAAACATGTCTATCTTTAAACGTTCTTTAAATATTTACAATTTTATCTCCATTATCAGTCATGGATCACAACTAGTGTAAATATGGATTTGTTGGTCTTCCTGGTTTTCCTTTTCTCAGTTTCCTTGTATTGTACAAACAGACCACAGCTCCAAGTTGTTTTCAGGTTATATCAAATCTTCTCATATTTACATTATTATTTATCATGGCTATTTATCTCACCTAGCTCCAGCATCAGTGAAATACTGTAATGTGAAATAGCCTGCTATATGTGGAGGAGACAATGTAAAATGTAGCTGAACTTTAGCTTCTTAAATTTAGCTTGATGCATATTTTAATTTTTAACAAGGATACATTAGTTTAAGATTATCTGGTTAAATTTGCTTCATGCAGAAAGCAGACATACAGTTTTCAGCATTAAAAGTACCATTAGACAAAAACAAAAAGTTAGCAGCGATTGATTAGATGTTATTGTTATTTTCAAAACTTATTAGCACAAAATGTATTTTATTGTAAAAAGAGTACTTTTTGACCATTCTTTTATTTCGTATAGCCTATCTGACCAAATCTTATTGAGAAAACACGTGGCTTTTTACTAATTAAGCTCCAGTCTCAGGCTGCGTTCTCCGGAGGTCGCATTTAAAGGCTGTATATGTCATCAAGGATGTCTTATTAAGAAAAGTAACCATAATAAAATTGAATGTTATTCCTCCCGAGGTTTAAAATGCTGTAATTTCGGTAACACTTTGCAATACAGTTGCACTAATATACATTAATTCATGCTAAACTAATGCACAGATAATCATGTTTTAATGTATGACTCATGAAGAACTAAACCATTAATTAATGATTACTGCATCAGCAACTAATAAAGTGCCTATATGATTAGTAATATATGAATTGTTATAAATTAAATGTGTCATATTGTATTAACTCCTTAATAACATATTTTATTAACTAATAGTGAAAGTTAATGTGTTAATTACCACAATGGGTTGAAGTCATGTACTTCAGGTTCCAGTTGTCTGCTTTAATTAATCATTAGCTAATGATTTGAAAATGTGTCATTATGTTATGACTTTACTTATTGAGGCACATGACTGTTAACTAGGGGTGTGACGAGATGTCGCGAGATTAAAATGTGACGAGATTTCTCGTCGAGAAGTAGTCAAAAGGTAGTCTTGTGATATTGCCATGACAGAGTGTTAGGATTATTAGGGAAGAATATGCCACCGCTACGTTTACATTACACCTCCACTGTCGTTTTGCTTTGTATTTAAATAAAAAACATTTAATTCAGTTGGATAACGGCCGCCGCTCCATATTTACGATCGCGAAAATGAAAATAAATGCGATGGCGCATTCAAACGCAATGTCAATACCCCGCAATTTGAAAGCGGCTCCCTGATGAATACAAATATCTCTCAATATTAAAGCTATTTAGGCTGGGCAGTGTAGTTGCAACCATTTCTCGGCTCTGTATCAAAGAAAAATTTGGTATTATTTGCACTTTGAATATTGAGAGAGTGTGATTATGGTTGCACTTATTGTAAAGTGTTACCCATTAAGGTTAATAAATGAGACCTTATTTAAAGTGTTACCATTTTTATTTATACTGTTTTTATTTCTATGATCAGTTTGTGGAAAAGAGTGCAGTTAAGAGGTCAAAAGTTGTAGAAGCTCATAAAAAAATCATACTGAAATCATACAGAAGAGAAGTCAGTCAGTTGAGTTAGTGGCAAAACCTTTTAGAGTGCTTGAGTATTGGTGTCTTTACTGCACATGATAATTCACACTCAGAAAGTAGAACTGAAATGACATTCAAGCTCAGTCGGAGAAAGAGTAGAAACAGAAAAAAATCTTCCTACATATTGCATGCAATCAATGAACGCTGGTAGTGTGTCTGAGGTAAAGATGACAGTGATGCTACATTATTGTCAGAGTTATATACATTGCAGTTTAATACTTAATACATTTATAAAAATAATTTTTTAAATATATTTCTTTTTTATATCTCACAATTATATAACTCATTAAATCACTAAATCTTCAGATGATGGAAAATAACTTGCGTGCTAACACATTTTGCAACATTTAAACATGTCTATCTTTAACGTTCTTTAAATATTTACAATTTTATCTCCATTATCAGTCATGGATCACAACTAGTGTAAATATGGATTTGTTGGTCTTCCTGGTTTTCCTTTTCTCAGTTTCCTTGTATTGTACAAACAGACCACAGCTCCAAGTTGTTTTCAGGTTATCAAATCTTCTATTTACATTATTATTTATCATGGCTATTTATCCCCACATGATAATTCACACTCAGAAAGTAGAACTGAAATGACATTCATCACAAGATGATTAGTTAAAACATTTCAAATACACCTGCAGAATATTTTTCTAGTCATGTATTTTGCCATTGAGGATTTCTTTAAAATAGTGTGTAAAAATCTTGTCTCGTCTCGTTCTCGTGAACTCAATTTCGAGTCTCGTCTCGTGAGCTACCTGTCTCGTCACACCCCTACTATTAACTAATTGTTAAGTAATATGTCATTATGGTTTTGACATCTACACTAAGCCATGGATTCCAATTTCCAACTATCTAAAACCATGATTCCACTCTACCAGATGAACTGCTGCATCCAGAACCTTGTTGTTCATGGCGTATGAATATGTCAGGTTAAGCTTGAGGTCAAGGATTCAAAGGCAGAAGGCTGAGAACATGTGGCCGGGAACTGCTATTTCGTAACACTGTGTCAAGACCAGACAAATAGAATAGAACCCATTATAATCAGTGATAGTGATGCTACACTGGATGCAGCACGACACAACACAACACAACAAAACAAAACATCACTTCAGTTATGAAGGACAAAAGGACTTGCAATGGTCTGTCATGTCCAGTGTAGACAGTTGTTGCCGCATGACTTGATAATTGTCGCATCCAGTTTAAACACAGTGTAACAGCAGTCAGTAGTTCAGATTCTGGTGTGCTGATATTTGTGTGCTGCTCAACTTACCCATCCTTCAAACACATTCTCTGACATTACACTTATTGCATGTGCAACTTTCAAATCCCATTAATGACATATTACTTAACAATTAGTTAATAGTCGTGCCTCAACAAGTAAAGTCATACCATAATGACACATTTTCAAATCATTAGTTAATGATTAATTAAAGCAGACAACTGGAAGCTGAAGTACATGGCTTCAAACCATTGTGGTAATTAAAGGATTAGTTAACTTTCAAATAAAATTTTCCTGATTATTTACTCACCCCCATGTCATTCAAGATGTCTGTGTCTTTCTTTCTTCAGTCGAAAAGAAATTAAGGTGTGTGATGAAAACATTCCAGGATTATTCTCCTTATAGTGGACTTCAATGGCCTCCAAACGGTTGAAGGTCAAAATGACAGTTTCAGTGCAGCTTCAAAGGGCTTTAAACGATACCAGACGATTGCTCACTTACAAAAAAAAAAAAAAAATATGTAAATGTATATGCTTTATATAAACAAATGGTCGCCTTCCAAGTGGTTTCGCCAAAACCGCACTTTCGTATTCTTCAAAAAGCTTACGCTGTATGTCCTACGCCTTCCCTATGTACTTAAGGAAAAAATGGAACTGGTGCCGCCTTCGTACTTTATTAGTTGCTGATGCAGTAATCTTTAATTAATGGTTTAGTTCTTCATGAGTCATACATTAAAACATGATTATCTGTGCATTAGTTAAGCATGAATTAATGTATATTAGTGCACCCATATTGTAAAATGTTACCATAATTTCTTTCATACTTTGCAGTCTAACAGTTACTTTTCTTAAAAGAGAAATGCAGCCTTTAAACGTGACCTCCGGAGGACGCTGCCTTCAAAATGAGACAGAGCTACTGGCTCCCTAAAAAGTCCCACAATGCACCATGAAAACCAGGGAGCACCGATGTGATGTTATGTATACCTCGTCCGCTGATGTCGTGGGCTGACACCCCTGGTCAGTCTCAAAATGGAGCTCCACATCCGGGGCGAGGGTCAGCTCTGTCCTCTCTCCCTGCTGACACGTTGTGGTGGGCGGTAGCTCTCCATCTGCAGGGGGCTCACACGAATACTCTGAGGTCGAAGGTGGTGATTCAGGCTCTGAGTCTGGCTGTGGTCTGGACTGGGGCTGGACACTCTCCAGACACCTAATGACGGTTTCCCTCCAGTTAAGTCCAGAACTGTCTGGGAGGTCAACATGTTGATGAAAATCAGCCCGATCCAGAACAGGTTCTCCAGGGTCTCGTCATCGAGAGGGCATGTGACGGCAAGCTCATAATGACAGTGACATGCATGGTAACAAAGGAGTGGTTAGAAAATCAAACAAAGGAAACAAAGTCTTCTTTGATAACTAAAACAAACTAAACATAACTGTGATGTCTATGGTCTCATCTTACCATGTTCTCCAATATTTGGATTTTATTTCATGTGTACAAATGTCTACATATCAAACAATCACATGGCATCCTTGTCCATACACACTAGACGACATTAAAGTATAAAAGCAGGGCTCTTTCTGGAACTTCACAAAATCTTCCTCTGAGATTCTAAAGGCAACAACCAAACCAAGGTGAGTTTTTGGATCAAAAACCTACTGAATAACTTTTCTAAAGTATCTTTGTTATTTGTCTATAAAATACATTAAGAATCCATAGTGTGCAGTATATGAGTGTAGACATTTAACTTTTCCTGCTTATTAATTTTTAGGTTCATTTCAGGTTCATCATGGCAATGCTGAGAAGTCTAATGCTTCTTTTTATTATCTTCTCCATGGGGAATGCAGAAGGTAACCAAAACATTTATTCTGTAAAACCCCTGCTATTCCATTTTAAATGTGCAATATTCCATTCACTAATATTTGCATGATTAATGAGGGATTTACAGTGTCAATACCCATAATTTAGACACATAATCACACAAACATAAAATAAGCTACATAAATGAATAATGAAAAATTAAAACATGCTTTGCTGTGAATATTACCCTAAATTGTCTGTACTGTATGCAGTTAATTTAGTTGAAAAATGCCCCTATGGATGGACAAATTTTGGACTCCGGTGCTTCAAGTTCTACTCTCAGGCGGTTAACTGGATCACAGCAGAGGTAATGTGTTAGTTACAACAAGGTGATTTGGTCACACTTTACATTAGATGTCTTTCTAAATAAATCAATAAGGTACAATGTACTTGTGTTGATGTTGTATTACAAATACACTTTTGCTGATATTGTTTTGGTGCAGTTTTGATGGTGTGTTTAGGTTTAAGGGTAAGTTAAGAGGTAGGGGAAGCGTCAACAGTGTAATCAATCTAATTACAGAAATTAATTACAGCTGTAATTACATGCAGGTATTTAAAAAAAAATAAGTACAATAAAAAAACATATATGTGTACAATAAGTGCACTAAATCAAATTATTAATTTAAAGGGTTAGTTTACCCAAAAATAATGTCATTTATTACTCACCCTCATGTCGTTCCACACCCGTAAAACCTTTGTTCATCTTCAGAACACAAATGAAGATATTTTTGATGAAATCCGAAGGCTCAGTGTGGCCTGCATTGACAGCAAGACAATTAACACTTTCAGTGCGCAGAAAGCTACTAAAGACGTATAGTTAAAACAGATCATGTGACTACAGTAGTTCAACCTTAATGTTATGAAGCGATGAAAATATTTTTTGTATGCCAGAAAAAACAAAATAATGACTTTATTCAACAATATCTAGTGATGGGCGATTTCAAAACACTGCTTCATGAAGCTTTAAAAGCTTTATGAATCTTTTGTTTTGAATCAGTGGTTTGGAGTGCATATCAAACTGCCAAAGTCACGCCCCCAGTGGTCAGCCACTGAAATTTCTAAACACTTATGACATAACAAAGCCTCATTTACTGAAATCACAGTAATACACATGCTCCAAACCATTGATTCGAAACAAAAGATTTGTAAAGCTTTGAAGTTTCATGAAGCAGTGTTTTGAAATCACCCGTCACTAGATATTGTTATGAAGTTGAATAAAGTCGTTATTTTTATTTTTTATTTTTTTGGCGCACAAGAAGTATTCTCATCGCTTCATAACGTTAAGGTTGAACCACTGTAGTCACATCAACTGTTTTAAATATGTCAGCTTTCTTGGCATCTGAAAATGTTAATTGTCTTGCTGTCAATGCAGGACTCACTGAGCCATCGGATTTCATCAAAAATATCTTAATTTGCTTTCTGAAGATGAACGAAGGTCTTACAGGTGCACTGTAAACCCTAACGCTCAAAATGCGTAATTCGTTTCAGTAGGACAAACTTAAATTAAACAAATTAGTTCAGTTAAATTAACTGTTATGAGTATTTAAAACTTTTACTTTTGAGTTCACAGCACTGACATATTTCAAGTAAACTACACTGTTTTGCCCATGCTTTGCCCATGGCACTCGAAAGTAAAAGTAAATGCTAAAATCTAGTGTTATATAATGTTTTTTGTGTAAGATTAATGGTAAGGGAGATTTAGTAGTGATTAATGTTTTGTTATGCTAATTTAGAAGAGTTGGTCATTGTAAAACTGAACAGTGAAATTAATTAAATGAAATTAGTTTGTTTCACTCAAATAATAATAAAAGTTCATTGTACTTAACAGAAAAAAAGTTGTGTGAACTCAAAATTTCATTGTAGCAAGGTGAACTTAATATGATTGAGTTGAGTTGCAGCAGATTTCTAATTCCCAGCATGCTTTGCATCAGACTGTATAAATGTTGAAATTAAGCGTTATTTTGTGTGTTTTTGCATAAGATTAACATAGGGAGACATAAGTTAGTGTTTAATGTTGTGTTATGTTGGGATTGACAGGGGATTCTGTTATGTTAGTTTTGTAGGGTTACCATTCTGGTGAAGAGTAGACCGTGTGGTTAGGTTGAGGATGGGCTGCAAAACTTTTAAGACCACATATATTGTATGTTGTTGGATTACATACATGCAAGTATATATTGGCAGTCTCTTTGATAGTTATAATAGCATGTGTTTTTTGCTAACTAACATTTAACCAAGATCTGAATGTGATGTTTATGTAAATTAACTATATGTACTTGAGTGGGGCGAGGCTGAGAACTGTGGGAGCGAAGGAATACCAGTGATGTGATTGTTAATGAGAGACACCTGTGCACCACACTGGCCTTGCTCCACTTCCATGGCTCTTGGCCCCGCCCCACTTGTCACAAAAAAATTAAGTTCTACTAACTTTAAAAAAAAAAATAGTTAACTTAAATGTTTCGAGGTAATAAGTTTCCTCAAATGTTTTGAGTATTCTGAACTTGAGTATTACAGTGTGTGGAACAACATGTGTCAGGTTGTGGTGGAGGAAGGAGCAAGGACTCAATGCAGGAAAGGAAGGGCTTTATTCAATAATAAAAATAAAACAAAAAACACAACAAAAACTACCCCGTGGGGGAAAACAGACTTGACATAAAACTGGACTTGACTTGACTTAAGGAAAACATGAAGGAATAAATGACAACGATCCAGCACAGGACTGCAAACACAAGGAGAATAAATAGGAGAGCAAACAAGGCAGGTAACGAGGGAGGACAGGTGGGGCAAATCAACCAATGATGAGGTAACAAGATGGGCGGGGTCAAGACAATAGACATGAGAGCACATGGCACAAAGAAACACATGACAAGCCATGTGCTCACACCAAACTTTCTGCTTCCCGTAGTGATGCTCGTGCTGCATTTGCATACTTTATCACAGCTGAAGTGATATAAATGCAATATTTTACTAATACACTAATGTTTCAGAGACATTTTCATTCAATACTTTATGTCCTGCTTACAGTGTCTGTTACAAGAATAAAGTTCAACATAAGCATATATTATTTAAATTCCAATGTAGCGGGGTCGATGTTTTTTTATCAGTTTTATTTTGATAAACATGACACAATATAACATTGCAACTACATGAAAAGAGCTTTAACGATTATAAAAACAGATTTTTGAGCATTAGTGGAACTGAAGGCGTGAAAATAAACACGAAACACACGTGATCGTTGTCATGCGGTGAATCGGCCAATCATAAAACAGCTGTGTCGTCATCAGGGGCACGTTCAAGCTCAAACCGGTGCGCAACGTTTTGCTACGTTTTCCGGGTTGAACGACATGTTTCCTGGAAACGGTGTGCAACGGTGTGCAACAGGTTTGAGATACGTTTTCTCTTGTTTGGTGGGTGTGTCAGAAATGTCAGCCCAATCAGTGGCAAGATGTATAGCCTAAACCACGCAGTATTAAAGAGACAGCTCACACAATGGGTATTAATGTAACATAAAAATACTATACTTATATATTTTGCTGGTGTATTGTGATGTGACACTTTAATAAACTTTTCTATAATCAGAGGAGTATAGTTGGTAAATATTACAATATCATATATATAGCACAACAACAGTGATCAGCAATAATGATAAGCCTATACAAACAATAAAAATAATATAGATCAACACTGTCTCGGAGGTAAGAAGTGGATTATCCTTCAATGTTTGTCTTTTCATCATGAAGTGAAAGTCAAATGTTGTATAACAATAATTAGAAGTTTCCACAAATCCCTTCACTCAGTTAGGTTGTTCTCTTTTATTCTGGACGGCAAGGGCAGTGACTGTAACATCGAGCGCATTTTGTAGTATTAAACACGTATTTATAACGATTTAATCAGGCTCCGAAAATACCTCAAAAAGAACACAAAGAATGGCCTTCTCAGCTGCCATAGTTTCAACTCTTGCGTCATCAGAACAGGGTGTTCAATGCGCCACCGTTTCCGTTTAAAAAACGTTTTGCAACGTTTTGTCGGGGCTGAACGCAGCCCAGGTCTCCTCTTGAGAAACTGCACTGGCTAACTCAGGCGGCTGATCTCGAATCGCTCTCGCGGTACTTTGATGCCACACGTCACAGTCACATGGCGCCGGCGCTGTCTCAAGTCGGACAAAATTTCTTACCGGCATGCACTGCTTCAAGTCAGCCTCCGATCAGTCTGTATGGCGCTGCATCAAGTCGAACAAGCCTAAAATCACAAGCCATGTGCTTACACAAGACGAGACATGAACACGTGACTATGAAAACTCATAAGGCACGTGTTCACACAAAACAAGACAACATGAAAGTACGCGGCAGGTGGAAACAACCGCGTGCTACACAAAACATGACAATACAAAGAGCGCCTGGAACACTCTCGAGACCGTACGCTCACACAAAAACAGGACAAGAACGGGAGTGTCAGAGCTCTGTCACGAAACCAAGAAATAAACTAGACAGAAGTGACAGAACCCTGACAACATGAGGGTGAGTAATTAATAACAGAATTTTCATTTTTGGGTGAACTAACCCTTTAAATGTTAAGTACATAGTAGTTAAAGTCACTTAATATAAAGTGGGAACGGTGATTTTTATTATTTTAAAGTAAACCTTTCTTTTCTACAAATAAATAATACAGAAACTGATACTGAGAAAAAAAAAAAATCAATCAGAGCAGACTTTGTTTGCAAATGACTAAAATGATGTTTAAAAAGTCACTTAGACTTTATGCTAAAAAGAAAAGATGTTGTATTAACTATAAAAAAAAACCATCTCTCTCTCTTTAGAGAAACTGCCAAAGTCTTGATGCCAATCTTGCATCTGTGCATAACAAACCGGAAAATGATTTTCTGCTGAGTCTGTTGCCTTCTTCTTCCACACGTTCTTGGCTTGGTGGTCATGATGGTGAGCAAGTAAGTTAAATTGCATGTCCTAAAGAGATCTTTTTGTTTGTCTAGACTGAAATTTCTGCTTTGCAAAGTTTCCTAATGAAGATAGTTAAAAACTTTATTAGCTTCTTACTGAAGTCTGAGTACAGTAGTGCACTCTTATAATCACTGTCTTTGCTCTTTAGGAAGGACAGTGGATGTGGAGTGATGGAACTGTGTATGACTACACCAACTGGAACTCCGGAGAACCTAACAATGGCCTTGGAGGTGGGGTCGAGAACTGTCTGGAGATCAGCTACGCCTGTGAGAATCCAGTCTGATTTTTAAATACTTTCAATTATACTTTACAATACTATACTTTCATATCATACAGTACATTTAATGGCTGATTTGGATTTCACAAAGTGCCTTAAGTTGAACATTCAGTTTTATTTTGATTGCAACACCACTATAATGATCAGAATCACTTTCTTTGTTCCACCCTACAGCTTCCCGTTTCTGGAACGATGCACCCTGTTCAAGCCAAATTGCCTATATTTGTGTTACAGACCCGTGAGATCATATGAAGTCACGCTGCTCTACAGTTACGTTGATTGTACACTGTCTAATCTTATCTTTACAAAACAAGTTATACTGATAATAACTTCATTTAAATCTTTAATCTCTTCTCAAAACCTTCTCTGAAACACAAGTGTTTTGAAATTTCAAACAATAAAAGCATTGATAAACCAAATCACGCATTGTAGAGTTCATATATAAAAATATAAGTATATTGTGCAGCAAGGTTTGAAAATATGATTATTAGAATGCATTATATGATGTCATCAAGGTTTACGCAAGCTGCACACAGCTGCTTCATCACTGACAAACACACAAATATTTGACCTCATTTTGTTTTCTGCCATACAAAATATGCCATTACTATTTCAGTGTAAGAAACCTCTGCAAACGATTCGGTGATTGAGTGAACTGTCTGAACGAATCAAACTGAACAATTTCAGATGAACAGTTTCAGATAATGAATGCTTAGTGCTAACTTCTAACAACAGTAGTCTTCTTTTGTTGTCACGAGAGAGAATATCTTATTAAATAATACCTAGATGCATATGTTAAAAGGTCTCCAGCATGCATGTGTGTAGTGCTGTGATTTTAATTGAATCATGCTGCAAAATGGACAAACTGTAATGTTCAATGAAGACAGAGAACCTCAAACTGCTCATTTTATTTATTATACATTTTTGAAAAGCAAGAGTGAAGAACAATGGAATTATATGCCAAAAACGTGAAATATAGTACAAATAAATGTGTGACAGACAAGTATAATGGTTCAGAATAAAAGCAGACCCAGTCGAAAAAGGTGAAGGCTGATTTTAAAAAGATTACAAGTTAATGTAATAACATTGACATAATGACGTTGATTAGTACATTTTACTGTGCCCTCTGTGTGTGTCAATGCAGGATTCCTCATGAAATTAAGGTAATAGCCCACAAAATGAGAAGATTGTATTGTATTATAGCAAGAGATCAGTGATTTTGCTGTTTTCATTGACAAGCGCCAGTGAATAGTTTACTTAAAATTATAACAAATTTTGCTCCAGACATAAGGCATATAAAATATATGCTTACTGATTTTATATTGTTTTATAGTGTTCGTTTGGGAATGATGGCTTACACAATTTAATCTACAACATACACATCTCAACATTATCATACTTTATGATATAGAATAAGAACACTCTCTGCATACCTTATGGTATTTTTATATGTGCCCCAGCTAATTTTTTTTAATTTATTTTCATATTTTTGAAATACTTTTGTATAAAAGGCTAAAATGACCCAAATACAGATTGTGGATTATTTAATTTTACAAAATGTCTCAACTTTTCTGGAAATGGGTCTGTAGGTAGATCATAGACAAACACTGAGCACTGAAATAAAAAAGGGTCAAGAACTGTCATAAATAATTCATTCAGTTTATTCAATAAATATATAAAAATCACTTTCAGTACTGTAGTCTTGATTTTGTTTTTTGGGTCTACTAGAAAAGGTTTTCATGCTTGAATGTTCAAAAAACATATTTTTCCACAAATGTCATGTTGTTGCAGCACCTCTCTTCTCAGTCTGTCAGTAATGCTCGATTTAGTTCCTGTCTCTATGAAGCCCCTCCTTCTGAAAAGCATAGTGTGCTCTGATTGGTCAGCTGGATTGGTGTGTTATGATTGGTCAACCACTTTGAGCGTTTTGGAAACGTCATGGTGGAATTTTGAGATTAACACGATCACCAGCTGAACCTACTGGATAGGAAAGGAAGCCTGTACATGTTCTGCCCTTTGCCATTCACCATGTCAGTCATCTGAAAGAATAAGAATCAAAGAGCAGTCAATTGTGATGCTAAAAAATAATTTTGTGACTTAGTTGTTTCAACTTACTTCTTTTTTGTGTGTGGACATAAACACATTTATATTGTCCAGGCAGCAGGAAAAATTAGGTTTCTTTGTCCTAAACGAAAGTAATTATTGTTGTTTCAACTTGAAATCACACATTGAAACAAGTGCTCTATATTTTTTATTTTTACTTTAACTTTCATGTATCACAAGAACAAGATGGAAGCAGACTAGACGGTCTCTATCCAGTCTGTTTCCCAATGACTAGGCAATAGACACCCTTCACTAAGGAAATGGTTTAATACCAATCTGATCAAATTATTATCTGAATTAGTGGAATTGTTGCAGTTTTGTATAACCACCTGAGGTTCTTAGAATGAGCAAATTTCATCAATTCTACCCATTGCTAATGAAATAAACAATTAACATGAACACTTGTCTTTGTGTGTTTCTAGTCATTGATGTTTCATTTTTACTTCAGACCAAACATAGCCTACTATTTTTGTGACTTCAGTTTAATCACTGAAACATAACTGTGTGATTCAATTCACACTGGCACTGTTATCCAAAATATTTAAGGGATATACATTTTTAACAGTTGCATTCGGATGCATTCAAATTGATCCATGAGCTACAGGAACATTCTGTGCCCACTTCCCACTGATGCCATATACATCTGTAATCATTTCATCAAGTCTGTTGATGGTCCTTATCAGTAACAGCAAATCAGTCTGTAGGGATGTATTATCAGGGTTTGCTGTCTGGTATAAAACCAACAATCTGTCAGCAACACTGAGAAGACATACCAAGATCAAGACCTGGCTTGTTCCAGTGCATTAACAGCTCAAAAATGGGTAAGAACTGAATATGTGTATTATTCATGTTTTTTTTAAACAAATCTCAGAACGTAGTAAATGTAAAACTGTTTAAGATACAGATACAGTGCCTGCTAAAACCAGATCATCACAAAATATAATATAATATAATATTAGTCTGTATATAATATAAGTCTGTGTAGAAATGTTCATGAATTTGAACATGATTGCTGATTCCATGAATACATTTGCCTTACAGTTTAAAAATGAGCTACACATAAGGTGATACACGGGGCAACTTTTTGAGCAATGTTGCTGGGCAATGTTTTCGTCAACAGGCAACCAGGTGAGACACAGGGCCCACGGCTGATCTAAAGTATCAGATAGAAATTTGTTGCCCATTCTCAATAGGAAAGTGCCCAAGCAACAAAAAAGTGTCACCTTTAGAGTGTTGTTGAATATATAAAAATAATTTGTTATATATATATATATATATTATATATATATATATATAATATATAATATATTCTTTTTGCTTATTTATAGAATAAATAAGCTAAAAGTTAGATTACCTGGGGGTATTAAAATATCTACAATCCCGTGGTGCCTTGAAAGCAATCTGCTGGACCTTTTGCATTTGGTCTTCTTTCTCAAATCTATTGGCACTGTGAATTGTGACTTGTTTTTTTTTTATTGCATCTAACCACCTTTACACCTTTATCCGTGTCCCAGGGTTTTTGACACTTGATTTACACGTTTCTGTCGTTTTTTCTGTCTGGAGAGGAGCGCGCATAGATGGTGCTTGAGAGCGCCGTCTGTGTGTTTGTCTATTGTTCACTGTGAGCGTCTCCCTATTGGGACGGTCCGTTCTCGTTTGGCACTCTCCCGAGGGAAAAGGTGTCTGCATCTGTGCCTGGTGATTCTAGCCCCGTGTGTGCTGAGGCAATACGGTGGCTGCAATCATAGGGCTCGCAGGTGAGCTCATTGGGAAGTTTGAGAGAATTGTATTCTCTCTCGGCTTTCCCGTGGCTGACGAGGATGAGTGGCTGGATGGCGGTGACGTCCGTGTTTTACATCATCGCGTCCGATAGCGAGCGCTCCTCTGGCTGCTGGGTATGTGGAGCTGCTGTGTTTTTGGGACGCGCTTTTCGGCGGGCTGCAGATGTCATGAGAGCGCGTTAAGAAAGGGGCTGCGCGTGGATGGCTGACGAATGGTTCCTTTCTGTCCTTGAATGTTGGAGCTCCCATAGACTTTTCCTTCCCGGTTTGATAGTGAGAGGATCTTTTAGGCTTTAAAGAACCCTAGATTCTATCCTTTTTCATGTAAAAAAAAGGAGTATTAGGATCTTCGGTCTTTTAGCCGCAGAAAAAAATCATAAAGTCCTTGTTTTCCTGTATAGATTTTCTGAGCATTTAGTTTATCAGGAGGCTGGCCCATCTCGAGCCGAGGCTTTGAGACAGGGCCAGATGTCCAGTATGGCCGCTCAGGCACCTCCTCTTTTCAGAGCGAGGAGCAGAGACGGGTGGACTCGAGGAGGAAGAAGCAGGTTTGAGGAGGTGATCGATCACATACACCAATAGCGCCTGTGATCGATTCCCTCTCGTTGCAGGGGCAACTTTGCATTGCCCTCGCCTCTTCTTCCTCCGTCTCCTGAGTTTGAGTTTCTCTACTTGCTCAGGTGCTTCTTTTACAGTTAGGCTGACGGCTGGGCCTTTGATATATTTTTTTCGGCCGGCCTCTGGCTTGATAGTGAAAGTGCTTTTAGGCTTAAAAGAACTTTTGATTTCATCCTTCTTCATGCATAAAAATAAGGAGGGAAAATCTTTGTTCTTCAAGCAGAAGGAAGGTAAGCTGGGTCTATATTTTTATGTCTATAAAAAGTGTAGACCTTGTTTTTCCTGTATAGTTTTCCTGAGCATGTAGCCAGTAAAGTTAGAAGGGGTTCTTTTGGGCAAAATAACTGTAGCATTAGGTTGGCTAGTTTTCAAAACATGCAGGCCGCTTTATGGCCGCTATTTTGTAGCCTCCTATGTTAGAGTAGCTTCTCAGCTAATACTTTAGTTTGGTTTGAGTTAGCACTCGTCACTTCAGTTATTTGTGTGCAGGTCGGCTTTATCAGCCGCCTGACACCGTTTGCTTGCAGTGCTTCATTTTCTCCTCATATTTGAGGGATTCAAATGAAGCCCAAGCTTTGCTTGGCCCAGTAGGCCTTAGCTAGCGGCTAGGCTAGAGCTAGGTTTAGGTGTTTGATTGTTACATCACCCTTATTATTACTATCCCTGTGAGGTTGTTTAGTTCCTAGTTCTGGCCTCCTCCTGAGGGAGTTGCTGGCTGTATGCCTATTTTCCCTTCGATGTGAAAATGTAGGTGCTATGGCTGAGGTTGACAGCTAAGGTTATAGGCTGTTATTAGCCTTCCTGGTGCTGTTTTTCCCAGGTAGTAGGCCCCTCTTTGAGAAGATAAGTTATGCAGTGTTGCTAGGCCCCACTTTTTAGAACTTTTGTCATGCTTATAATGTTTTCACATGAGCCCCTTGAATTATATTCAAGTTTGAGGTTACGATGCTAAATATTTTAGCTTTCGTTCTCTAGGGTTCATTACAGATCTCAGATCTGTTTTGTGAAATATTTATTCTGTTTGGATGGCATGTATTACAAAGCATTTTGCGTTTGCTTTGGGGTTCTAAGCTGTAGCCCTCACATATGTGAGCTTACTCTAAGTGCTGCCACAGGTTAGCGCCTGTTTCTGTGATAGCAGGCTGTGATTAGCCTCTATCTATGAACGTGGTGTTTTGTTGTACTCCCGGTTAGGGTTTGTGTTTCACTGAGTGCATCACCTGTTGAATTGCACACTCAGGTTGAGTGTAGAGAGTCTTATTCTGGTTAGAATAGTATGATCTCTGTTAGCTCCCAGTCGATCATGACCACAGCAGCTGTTTTGCATTTGCTGTTAGATTGTTGGCTCTTTGTTGTAGCCTCTTAATACAGTTTGTTTTTCGGGCGCTGTTGGTTTACGATCATGAGTTTGCTCACGTATCTTAGCACTGCGTCAGGCTTATGCTCACGTTGTTTGAGGTGGTAGGCCTTGTGGGCCTTCCTTAGACCATGATAGCATATTTATATGTACTGGGTACATTGCCTGAATGTGTAGGCTTAAGCTCAGGTTGTGTAGCTAGTTACCCACAGTTATCTTGTAGGGTCTAGAGCTGGTCCCCTTTGAGCGTGGGCCCCGTTATGACCACGGACTGGCGCCACATGGTTCTGAAAGTAGTAGGCTATGCTAGGCCTCCTTTTTAGTTTCATGGTGGCCCAGTTGGGTTGGTTATAGTTAGACTCTTTCCATGGCTCACTTTCTGACTCACATCGCCATCGGCCATGCCCGCCTCTGTTAGAGTTGGCCCTAGGTCAGGCCTCTCGTAGAGTTCTGTGGCGCATTGTGTAGTCCTTTTACTTAAATGTTCGAGTATTTGGCCTACTGGCTGGTCTGGTCATGTAGCTACCACTGGCTGATGCCATGTGTTCATGGAGGTTGAAGGCTCCAGGGCCTCCTTTCAGCTTGCATATTGGCACAGTTTTTGTGTGAGCTTCTATCTGGCTCATCACCATGGATGGGTCGTGATTGCCACTAGCTGACGCCATGTGTTTATGAGTCATAGGCTTTTCAGGCCTCCTATGTATCATGCTGGAGCTTGGCTTTGTACTCCTCTCGCTTAGAGAGTAAAAGGTGCTTTTACTGAGTACATTTTCTGAGTGACTTGCCTCTCAGGGTGAGTTCTTGTGTTAAACCAACTGTTTGTTCGGGTTTACACATTTTCTTCCCTGAGCATGGTCTCCTTTAGCTCTAGTTGAGCTAACTAGTTACCTTGCTTTTTACTCGGTTCTATTTTTGCTCCTAGAACTTTAGTGGCCGCTAGCTGACGCCGCGTGTGACAGGTAGGCCTTCGGGGCCTCTTTGGGAACATGCTGGCATGTACCTTTTTGTGTTTTCTTCTTCTCTGAAGACAGTAAAAGGATTTATGCCGCTGGCTGGCCAGGGCTCCGGCTGGCTCATTAACCTCCTTTGTTGTCTGTTTGTTCAGCCTGGAGCTTGATAACACCGCCACGGGCTGATGCCATGTGTCTGCTGAGGTTATAGGCCAATAGGGCCTTCTTTAGCGCGTGATGGTGTACGCAGTACTCCTCTTGCTTAAAGAGTAAAAGATTCTTCACCGAGTACACTGCTTGTTGGATTGTGTTGGACGGACTGTTTCGTGGGTACTCACAGTACTTAAATACTTGGTTGGTCATGCTTCCAGCATGCTGTGTTTTCAGGTGCATGGCCTTACGGGCCACCCTGGAATACCACCTTATGTGTTGAGTTTCTGTGGGATATTTAGTTCATTTGTAAGAACTTTAGATATGTTGTAGGCCCTTTTTCCGGCCTCCATGACTATGTGCTTACAATATGGTCTGCCTGTTAGGTTGAGCTTCGTACTTCCCTTTGGGTTGACTGTGTAATTGTGCTTAGCTCCCTAAGCTGGTCATTGGTTATAGACTTCTATGAAGTCTCCCGTTGAGACCAGCCCTTAGGCTGGTTTGTGCTCCCCTGTACCAGGGTTTTTCTAGCGCGCAGCCTCCTCAATGCTTTAATCAGACACTGAGTAGATCCTAGGATGAGCGGATTATACTCCCCTCAATACGAGGGTCTATAGCGCTCAGTTCTGCTCTCCGGGATGCCCATATCTGCACGTGGGTTTGAGTTGCTCACTGCTCTTTCGCAGTCGCTCTTACTTGCTCTCTTCTCTGAAGAATGCGCTTTGGAGATTCTGTGTATCAGACAGGGCTGGCCTAGACTATGTTTGGCTTTCGTTAGATTAGTATGGCCGCCTTGGTGGCGCTGAGGGTGACTTCGTTCCCCTCTAGTTACTGGCCAGGGTTCCTTTCGGTTTCCTGGCCACATTCCCTTTAAGGGACCACTTTCCATGGAATGCTGGTCCCAGATGCCTTGAGCAGCCTTGGAAGGCTTTTTGCGGTAGGCCTCTTTTAGGTTCAGCTTCGGCTGTTGGCCGTAGGGAATGCTGTCACTGAAAGCCTTGCGTGACCCGAGGGGGAGTTGCTCCTGGCTTTTATCTGGAACTGCCGGACTTTTGTCTAGTCACCGCCATGCACTCTCCTTTAGCATGGCGGTGTGGGTATATCGTCCTCGTAGCGGTAATATCGAGACTCTGCGTTGCCCTGCCATGCTTCGGGCTGCCTGCTGAACTGTCCCTCAAGACGAGTAGGTGTCGACTGCTTCCTCAGGCGCTCCCTTTATACTTCTGGGTTTGCGCTATGATGACGTCATAGGCTGTCGCCGGCCAATAGGATTGGAGTGGTGTGATTCTTTGGTATTCGGACACCTGTCACGAGTGACGGTTCCCCGTAGCGGTAAACGCAGAGTCTCGTTCCCTGTTCTCAGGGAACCATGGTTACATACATAACCTGAGACGTTTTTTGTCCTCAACTAGGATAAAAGTTAAATGATCAATATAATTGTTGTTTCAACTTGAAAACGCAGGTTGAAACAACTGCACTATATTTTCCATGGGCTTTAACTTCCATGTATCACAAGAACGAGACTGAAGCAGACTATTCAGTCTTCATCCAGTCTATTTCCTGTCCTCGTGGTGATGATTAGGCAACAGACACCTTCACCTCCTCGGGAAAGTTCATTTTAATTAATAATGGTTTAAAACCAATCAGATAAATAGATTTTTATCTGAATTAGATGAACTGTTGCAGTTTTTGCATGGTATATCCACCTGTGGTTCTTAGAATGACGGCACATTTCAGCAATTCTTGCTAATGAAATATCTTGATAAACAATGAACATGCACACTTGTCTTTGTGTGTTTCTAGTCATTAATGTTCCATTTTTACTTCAGACCAAACATAACCTACTATTTATGTCACTTCAGTTTAATCACTGAAACATAATTGTATGATCCAATTCACATTGGCACTGTTATCCAAAACATTTAAGGTATATACATTTTTATCAGTTTATACAATTAAATTGAATTCTAGCACCATGAGCTACAGGAACATTCTGTGGCAGGAAAGACTCTGCTGTACATCTATAATCATTTCATCAAGTCAGCTGAAGGCCTAACAGTAAAGCATATCAATGTAGTGCAGGGTTTGCTGTCTCTGTCAGCAAGACTGAGAAGACATACCAAGATCAAGACTCGGCTTTTTCCAGTGCATTAACAGCTCAAAAAATGGGTAAGAACTGAATATTTGTTTTATTCACATGACATAGTGCAAAACTGTTTAAGATACAGTCAATGCACAGTGCCTGCTTAAACCAATCAAATCAATATAATGTAATATAATATAATATAATAAGATTTAAACTATTCTATGGAAATGTATCTCATCATGAATACATTTGCCACATTTAAAAATGTAAATATATTTAAAAAAAAACAAACAAACAAACAAAAAAAACGTTTCAGACGTTTTTGATATTTTTGATATATTTTTACTAGTGGGTGCCGGACACTATATTTCATTTATGTTAGTGAGGATAGCAAAATAAACTGTCACATATTATACCCAAAAATTCTTCATACAGTGGACTACCAGTAAAATTGATAAAAACCAAAGACCAAAAAATATTCAGACACCTTGACCTGACCATGTTTTGCTCAAGTGTTATCTGACATAATTAAGATTAATATTTTCTGACACAGTTTAACTCGTCATATTTTATTACCATTTTTTTTTTAAACTATAGTGAGTAAACTGAAGTAATGAATGAAATGTAGGTGTCTGCATAAATTTTAGTTTGACTCTTTGTATATATATATATATACAGACATTTTTTGAAAATTCTCCTTTTGTGGTCTGAAAACGAAAGAAGGGCATACAGCATTAGAACAACACCAGGGTGAGTAAATAATGACTTCATTTTCATTTTCATTTTCATTTCAAGAAAGCTCTTGAATGCTTTTGCTTTTGACGTGCTGTAATTTGATGACTGTCGCCATTGATCTGCATCTGTCAGTGCCTTTTCCACCATTACACTGCAAAAGCATTCAAGAGAAAGTTCACCCTAAAATGAAAATTAAGTCATTATTTACTCACCCTGGTTTTGTTCTAATGCTGTATGCCCTTCTTTCTTTTTCAGACCACAAAAGGAGAATTTTCAAAAAATGTCCAGCTCGAGCTCGTCCATATAATGGCAGTAAATAGCGACCAGCATCAAGATTTAAAAAAACACAAACATATCAGAATGATCCTGTGCAGTGTTCAGGGGTATACGATGTAATTTGGTGAAATGACAGTCAGAATGACAGTTGACAGATGTGAATGTGATAATTTTTTGTTGCAACGAACACAACAGATATATTTACCTCAGAGAAAAAAAGTACATGGATTGTATTTCATGTCAAGTTTTAGTTCATCTTGATTTCTCACAACTTATGTGCTTTATCTTGGCGAGTTGGAGTGAACACAGTGAAATCACACAGTAGAAATGATGTTAAATACTGTTTTTATGTTAAATACCCTTATTGCTTGTCTGCTTATCAAAAAAGAAAGCATTTTTTCCCACTCCTGTCGATGCGTTTCTTTTTTGACACTTTTTTTCTTTTTTGACACTTTTTTTCTTTTTTCTTTTTTTTTTTTTTGACACTTCAGAATCAGACGTGGGTAGAGTATCCAAAAACTGAAGGCAACTCAAGTAAAAGTACAACTAGAAATATTTACTCAAAGTAAAAGTGAAAGTAATAATCATAATAGTTACTTGAGTAAGAGTAAAAGTATCCAGTGAAAAAACACTCAAGTGGCTAGTTAGGCTACTAGTTACTTTGTAACTATATATACTATAGGCCTATAATGTGTGTGTATAGCTACAGCAATACAATAGCATGTTATTTTTTAGATAGATATTTAAATTATTATCATAATTACATATATTTGCAACAAACACAGAAGAGACAAGCATTATTTCTGGCATTTGTAGCCCAAATATCATTGCATGTCCTCTTTGTATAATAATAACAGCTAACCGCTGAACATCTGAACACACAATGATCAAATACACATTAAAGGATCTTCTTTCGTCTGTTCTCCAAAATGTAATCAAATGTATATTTCTGCAGGCGCGTGTAAACTGGTTAACTGTACCTTCACAGAGGCATTAATTTTCAAGACGGAAAGGCCACCGGCGCCGCCACTGCGCAAGCGCGTGTTCATTTCATACTTTCTGAACAATGGTAGCTTATTTAATGTGTAAATTAAGATATATATGTCCATAAAAACAGTGAAGAAATGCTACATACTTTGTTATCGTGGCGTAATATTCTGTTTGGTTGTGAAATGTCGGCTATTATTGGCTGTATTTGAAATCAAATGAAATCAACAGCTACCTGTGGAATAGGCCCTTTTCACAATGATGTCAGTTAACTTCCTAACTATCCGCAAAGCAGTGGATCTGTTATTCCGTCTTACCTTCGTGCTGGAGACTTCTCGGGAAAATGCTTTAATAACTTTAAATGCAAATTGTTTATGTCAAGAATTTACATGATCGGATTCTTTTGGTAACGTTATTTATTATTTCCTTTCTGTAACTGCCTTGCTTAGGGTTTCCTCGAGCGGAAACTTTAGCAATGTTGTGTCCTTGAATTGCTGTCAGAGTTTTATCACAATGATTGTGTGTCCACACAAATCTGTTGGCCTATTTGGAATAACAAGAATATTGTCTTTAAAAACAAAATTTGTTTTAATCTTTATTTTTAGAAATTGGTAGGCTATGATAACGATATTGTTCTTGTGAGATTTATTTACAAGTAATGGACACCTGAAAGTAGCACATCCACATAATACTCCGAAGAATTAATAGTGTGAAGATTTTAGATCATTTTACATCATACCAGTTTAAACTGAACTGGTGCAATATAGATTGCATAATTTGTAAGAAGTGTATTGAAAATACAAAACAGAAGTATGCGTTTATTTAATGTTATTCAGTGGAGAAATAATTTGATTTAATTAATTTAATGCTGCTTTAACAATGAGTACTGTTGTAAATCCTCTATATATTTTTGTATGTGACAGTCTTGTTCTGCAACAAAGAGATTTACTATGGTAAAAATGCCATTTACAGGAGTCAGTTTTTACAACATTAACAGTCTTTATGTAGAAATAGTATTATACCCAGACAGCAACATAGTGTGGCCCATATCTGGTACATGTGGATTACATGCGGATCAGATGTCGCTGTCAGGGTATTAAACACAATTTTTATTATATATGTCATATTTATCTAAATAAAACTGAAAAATAGACTTTTTGATATTTAAAAAGAATAAGCTTATGTTGATCTTCATTGTACATACAGGCACTGAAATAAGTAGCCTAGTACATTAAGCATTGAATTAAGTTGTTGTTGTTTTTTTTCTGCACGTAAATGTCGGAAACGTGCGTTTATTTCACAAATAGTACTGACAAATACATATAAACAGTTTCATCTGCAATAAAGACAGCAAAGTTTGCAAGTTACTAAAGTGTATGGATTCAGTGCTCCATATTCAACTCCTCCTCTGATTTCAAGCAGCAAATCTCACTGATTGGTAAGTTCGTTTGAGATCTGCCAAACACCTCGCCTTGAATTTACATGAAATTAGGCGACTACAGTCATCCTCTAACCACATTTGTGGCATATGTACAACTATTGGGTGTCATTCAAGCGACACTATATTCCACTATGCTGACAGAAGTGAGTATTCACCATAGACTGTAAAAAAAGATGGACTCCGTGATGCCACTTCCTTCCATTGTAACAAAGAATACACTAACAAGAAGCGACACTTAATAGAACGTTCCATTGAAACACCGGCTCCCTGCGTTTCCGCCATTTTGGGGTGAAAGCGAGTCAGCAGTCCACTAGTTTCTATGGCAATATCAGCTGCTTTGTTAAAAAACAATATACATTAGAGCTGAAATCCAGCCTGAATGATGACAACACAGAATAAAATACTATCAGTGATCATCAAATCCTTTTTACAGTTTATTTTGCACACTTTGTGTTAAAGTCTTCCACTTTTTTCACAAAACCATTGCTCTCTAGAAACCCAGCCAGTTTTGGTTAAAATTCTTTAAAAGGCTTATTGTCACAGACATGCCAGGCTCTACTCTCACCCAATCATGACGCACTCCCTCACCAGAATACTAACCACGCACACCTCACACTCATCACCTTCCTCATGAGCTGCACTACAAAAGACACTCACAGGCCTCGTTAACGCATACCTACCTGCTATGCTTACCTCAAGGACTCCTCTAACGACTACTTACCTGTCTCCAGCGTTCACCAAGATCCCTAGTGTTCTCCTCGTCTTCTGTGAGTGTCTCTGTGTCTTGTCTGCTCCACTTCTGCCTGCCATCCACGTTCCCTGGGAAAAACAAGACAAGTATCAGTTTCAATAATATCATCTGCCACGAACTTTACCTGCATTCACTTACCTGCACTCTGCTATCACATCTGGTTGTTCAATAAAAGATCATTAACGTTATACCTGTGTCTGTGTCTCCGTCCCCTTCTGTACGTAACAGAAGACCGGACCAACACCATCTGAACAGCCACGATGAGCATTCTGGATCCGTTTCAAGACCTTGTGGATGCACTTTGCCGCACTCCCACCAGCACTTCCACGCCTACACCACCAGCGACCACTTCCGCATTTCCCGCTGCATCTCCTTCACCGCCTGCGATCGCCAGTCCCATGGCCAAACCGGCCCCCTTCTCTGGCTCGGCGGAGGACTGCAACGGATTTCTCCTGCAGTGTCTGCTGGTCCTGGAGATGCAACCGCACTTATATCCCGATGACAAGTCACAAGTTGCCTTCATAATCTCTCTCAACTTGACGGAAAAACGCTTTGCTGGGCTGAACCTCTCTGGTCACAAGATAATCCTGTTGTACAGTCATTATCAAGCTTCACTACCCATTTCAAGGAAGTTTTTGGAAAACCAGCCTGGGATTCATCTATCGGTGAGAGAAGGTTTAATGGTAGCAAGGTCAAGCAAGGTTTAATGTCTGTGTCTGATTATGCTCTCCAGTTCAGAACCCTAGCTGCAGCAAGTGGTTGGAACGAACAAGCCCTCATTACCACTTATCGTCAAGGACTGGATCCCCGTGTGCGGTTGCATCTCACTGCATACGAGGATACCATCAGGCTCGAGAAGTTTATCCAACTTTCCATCAGATTCGCCACTCGTATGCAGCTGTGTCTCGAAGAGCACCAGGACCAGTGGCTATTTCCATCCATCCTCCGCCAGCCTGAATCTGTCAGTCATCCAGAACCAGCCAACGAACCCATGCAAATTGAAAAGTCACGTCTTTCGTCTGCTGAGCGACAGAGAGAGGAGGCTGACCCAGAATCTATGTTTGTATTGTGGCCGCCTTGGGCATTACATCTCTGAATGCCCCACTCGTCCAGTGCGACCTATGGTGAGTGTCATCATGCCTACGTGAATAAGATGAAACCACTCACTATTGTTGTAAACCTTACTGCTGCTGATTTCTGTCTTCCAGTTAATGCTCTCCTCGACTCTGGGTCAGCTGGAAACTTCATCTCTGGAGCCCTCTGGAGCCAGCTCAAACTCAAGACAACAGCCACGCCGAAGATATATCAAATCCACTCGGTAACGGGAAAACCCCTCCGTCAAGTACGTTACATTGTGGGACCTCTTCAACTCCAAGTTGGCATTCTTCATCAAGAGGAGAGAGATTCATCTGCTGGTTCTGAAGGATTCAACATCTGATGTGATTCTAGGGTGCCCATGGCTAGAGCAGCACAATCCCATCATCTCCTGTCGGACAGGAAAGATTCTGAAGTGGGGTAACCGATGTTTCAATGATGTTCCTAGTCTTCCAAGTTCCGAAGAAATCCAAGTCTCACAACCTCATCAGAATATGTGAGGGGGATGAATGGAAGACAGCTTTTGTGACCCCTACTGGCCACTATGAGTATTGCGTCATGCCGTATGGACTTGTCAACGCCCCCTCCGTATTCCAGGACTTTATGCATGAGGTGCTCCGGGAGTTTCTCCATAAGTCTGTATTGGTCTACATCGACGACATCTTGATCTACTCCCGGAGCCTGGCCGAACATTGCCATCACGTTGCGGAGGTCCTCCAATGCCTGAGGGACTACAATCTGTTCCTGAAAGCCGAAAAATGTACTTTCCATCAGCCCTCAGTGCAGTTTTTGGGGTATAACATCGATCACAGTGGCGTCCGCATGGACGATAGGAAGGTCACCGCCATCAAGGACTGGCCCACTCCCACAACAGTAGAAGAGTTACAAAAGGTTCCTGGATTTCGCTAACGTTTACAGAAGATTCATTCAAGGATACAGCATCGTCACCACTCCACTCACAAACCTGCTGCGCAGTAAGCCCAAGTCTCTGTCCTGGACTCCAGCCGCAACGCAAGCGTTTGAAGATCTCAAGAAAGCGTTCACCACCGCTCCCTTCCTGGTTCACCCAGACCCAGACCTCCCTTTCGTCGTTGAAGTAGATGCCTCTACCACAGGAATGGGAGCGGTATTATCACAGCAGCAGGGGAAACCATGTAGACTCCATCCATGTGCCTTCCATGTGTCTTCTCCCGCAAACTCAACCTGGCAGAGGTCAACTATGACATCAGAAACCGGGAGCTTCTTGCCATCAAGTTCGCCCTGGAAGAGTGGAGGCACTGGCTCGAGGGAGCAAAACATCTGTTTGTGGTCCTAACAGAGACCATAAAAACTTGGAGTACCTACGAGATGCTAAAAGATTGAATCCTCGTCAAGCTAGATGGGCTCTCTTCTTCACCAGATTTAACTTTACCATTTCCTCCTGTCCTGGATCAAAGAACGTAAAGGCTGATGCTCTGTCTCGTATTCATAGTCCTGAAGAGAGCACCGACGACCCAGAGCCCATCATTCCTGAGCAACTCATTGTCAGCCTCATCACTTGGTCTGGAGAAACTCTCCCCGAGTCCAATGCCTCCACCAACACCCCGCCGGGTTGTCCCCAAGGTTTGCAATACATCCCACGGACATGGCACACTCCCCTCATCCACTCCTCACACACGTCGCTGGGCACTGGCCACCCAGGGGTCAATGAAACCCTCTCGTTGCTTAAACAACGCTTCTGGTGGCCCAACATGGCTTCGGACGTCAGGAGGTACGTGAAAGGGTGCAGGGAATGTGTCATCTCGAAAAGCCCTCGTCATCTTCCCTCCGGGAAACTCCCGTTCCAACTTGCCCATGGTCACATCTAGGAGTGGACTTTATTACAGACTTTCCAGTTTCCAATGGATGCACCTGTATCATGGTAGTGGTGGATCCGTTCTCTAAGTCCTGTCGGTTAATTCCCCTATGAGGACTTCCAACGGCAATGGATACAGCTGAATTAATGTTCAACTATGTTTTCAGATACTATGGACTACCCCCAGAAGGTCTGGCTGTCAACATGGGACATCAGGATGTGTCTGCCCTGCAGGAAGCTGAGTCCCAGATTCATTGGCCCCTTCACCATCACCCATCAGATCAACCCCCGTCACCTACCAATTTTACAGTGTTGTCTAATGTCCGTTAAAGCAAAAGTGTCCAAAAGTGGAAATTATGCGATAACGGACACAACAATGCATCATGTATTATAAGATCATTATGTTTGTAGCGTGATCCATTAAAACGTACAAATTAGCCTATTTCAATTCAGACCTAGTGGACTGATACTATTATTACTATTACTCCACGAGGTCTGAAATATATTGTTCGCTGCAAACATGATGATCTTAAATGTATTAAGTATTAATTTACTATTAATAAATGTGTACAGTTGCATAAAATGGAAATACTCAATAAAGTAGGCTAACTACACTAACTCAGATGGATGAATGGTTGGATTCCACAACTGGTAAAATAAAACATATAAGACAATACAACTTTTACTGTGGGAGCCATACAATACTGGTGACTTAATTAAAAAAAAAAAAAAAAAAAAAACTGTTCTATTGCACTTCTGATTTGGCAAAGAAATTCGCCGATTTTGGGTGCATAAGATGTGAAGGATTCTATTGGCCAGTTAGTATTTTCAGCCCATAATGGCGGCCGCACCATCTAGTGGCTGTTACCCAAAAAGTATCAAAGTGTCGCTTCTGGGGTTCTAAGCTCTTTGATTGTAATGAACTGAATGTAAAACGTACGACAATGGGCGTAGACATGTTACGCAAAAACGTCAGTTTGGAGCCTGGGCATGCGCAGAAGGAATCGTCAGTGGAGCCCGGAGGTGGAGTCGCGGTATCAAGCTTCCGCCCAGACGACTGCGTCATCATTGATGTATTTTAAATAGGCTATATAAATTATACACAATTTAAAATTCTGTTTCTAGCACGTTGGAAGTCCTGTTTGCTAGCATGAGTCAAAAAAGCTAACTGTCATGTCTGTAATTTAAAATTCTACCTATAAAATAATAGGCTATTCTGTTTCTAAAGCAATAATATTTTTGAAACGACAAATTCAGCAGCAAACTCAATATAATATGCCACTAGAAACAACAGTCCTCAGAGAAGCTGTCAGTCACAACTGTCAATCATGACGACATGCCCCGTTTCTAATAATTTATTTTTTTGTTTTGACTCAAATCCCGTTTGTTTGCATGAAGAGGGCGAGGTTTATGACCTGTACTGCATCCAGCCACCCGGGATCCACTCTTTGAGTCCAAACGGAAGCTGTGTGACGTCATGTGAAAAGGGTCTATTACTCACAGACAGTATCCGCAGTTCATCTAATAAAGATCTTCATCGCTGACAAACAATAACGACAGACTTTGCTCAGTCATTACAGAATGACCAAAACAGCATTTCAGATGCCGTCCCGTCACAAAGTCACAGTGTTTTTTGATGCACATCATGGAATAGCCAATATTCGTCTGTTTCCATCCATGATTATGCTCATTTTGGGATATCGCATTAAAAAAAATGCTGGATGGAAATGCCAAGATGCGCATAATTCTAAAAATGTGCATGAAAAAAACTTATGTGCTCAATTGAGTAGGAGATATTTTTTTTATGCAACATGAAAACATGCACATAAATTACAATGGAAACACTTGAACCGAATAAATTCCTTGATGCGCATCAAAAAGGAAGTGCCAAATCCTCTTAATATTGACTATATTTGATGCTTTTGACAATCTCTGACTATCGTTGTCTCGTCTGTTGACGCAACCCAGCACAGGTGGTTCACATGATTAGTTCATGCTTTCAAAAATCATTAGTTCATGCTGAATGAAGTATTAATTCAGGTAGGCCTATTAGTAGGCTATATGTTTATTCAAGCAGGCTACCCTTATTGTAAAGTGTTACCAGACAGCGCTCATATTGAATGAGCTAGCCTTTGTTTGTAAAGGTAACTTAATCTATTTTTGATTTCTGTCAGCTTATTTCCGGTGTTGTGCCAAATTCCGTGACCCAACGAGTTATGTGTGTGAGTGTCGGTGACGTCACAGCAAAAAGCGCAAAGCCTGAGACTTACTGGATGTCTGAGAGTGCATCTGTAGCCAGAGACGCAAAACAGTCCCGTAGCTTGTTTCGAACAATTTAAATTGCCGAAATGAAGCAAAAACAGGCAATCTAAAATATAAGTCACTCAATATGAACTCTTTGTTTTTTGAACTGTTGTATAAAAACAATATTTATATTATGCATTTAGATTATGCATTAAACATGATTTAGCCCAATCTTGAACATGATTAACAATGGACTGGTAACTAAAGTTCTAATTTGAACAACAATAATAAGATTCCTACTGAAAAATCACAGCTGTAATAACTATCTAAAAATTATGTTAAAGACATATAATTCAAGAAAATCATTCCATTCCCATTTCCAACTCCAGTGAGCTGTTAACAACTGAATTGCCGAGTCAGTGAGTTGAATTTGTGAACTGAATGAGTTGGATTTCTGAATTAATAATTCTAATAGATTCAGTTTATCTTTCCCTTTTCTTTGTGCAGATAATGCGACCAATGCAACAACCATGCCAGAACCCTTATCAAGCATTGAAATCTTCAATATATTCATATATTTTGTCGTCTTCGCTCTGGGTATCGTTGGAAATGGACTCGTCATATTTGTGACTGGCTACAAAATGAAGACGACTGTCAACTCCATTTGGTTTCTCAACTTGGCGATTGCTGACTTCATCTTCACCTTAGTCATCATCCTCAGCATTGTTACCTCCTTTAACAAGATGGTTTGGCACTTAGGTGACTTCATGTGCAAGTTTGTGAGCTTTGTGACGGTGCAAAACATGTTTGCCAGCATCTTTTTGTTGACCGCTATCAGTCTTGACGGATGCCTGTTCACTTGGGTGATAGTTAGGGCTCAAAACAAGCAAACTCTGGTCAAAGCCAGGATCATCTGTGCACTTGTGTGGGTTTTATCCATCCTCTGCAGCATTCCCTTTGTCATCAACCGCTTGGAAGAAGATAAAAAATGCATTTATAAATCAAGTCAAGTCACCTTCAAGTCTCTGGTCATATACAGGTTTATGGTGGGTTTTCTCATCCCCTTCCTGATCATTGCATCTTCATACATTGCTATTGGAGTGTGGGCCAAATGTCTCAAAGGAGGAAAGAAGCACAAGTCATTCTGGGTCATTATATCTGTAATCATGGCCTTTTTTCATATGCTGGTTTCCTTTTCATGTTCAACAGCTGTGTACTGTAATTGCCCATGAGAATGAGTGGAGTGACTTTTTAAAAGCCATAGGACCTTTTGTAAACTGCCTGGTTCATCTCAGCAGCTGTCTGAACCCCATTCTCTATGTGTTCATGTGTGAGGAGTTTAGGAAGAAGCTGAAACAGTCTCTGCTGCACTGTAAACCCGGATAGTACTACTAACTTTTAAAGAGTACGCTGCAATTAAAGTCTGTTAAATCAATGATCCAACTTAAAACAATTACATTTTCTGAACGAGGAGTTTAGTTTTATTTTTGTGTAGCTCAACATTTTTGAGTAAACCCTTGTCCTTTATTATTATATTTTAACTTAACTGAGCGATATAAAGTGACATCATCCATGACACGTCGTTGCTGATGTTACTGACGTAACCAAAGTTATCAGAAGAGTCCATTCAACATTAAACTGAGTTGCAGCAGATTTCAAGTTCCCAGCATGCTTTGCGTCACACTCTGTAAAGGCAGGAATACACCAAGCCGAAGTCAACAAACTAGTGGTGACCAAAGCAGACTGTGGGGTTTTGGCTCACGTCGGCAGCGTCTGTGTCCAAAGTTGCCTTGACACACCAAACCGACGCTTGACAGCATGTCCGTTCTGTGCCTGCATAAGAAGAAATGCCTTTCCGTACCAGCAGGTGGCAGTAGCTGAACAGCCAATCAGAATGATCAGATGGCCCGACGGACCAACGAGCTCTGACACCGATTCAACATGTCGAATTGGCTGGAAAAAAAGCAGACGAGGACTGACTTTAACCGACAATGCGGAACACACTGAGAAACTTAGTCGGCCGACGAACAAAAACTGCCCGACGGCCGACCGTCAGCTTGGTGTGTTCCTGCCTTAAGGGGGAATACATTTTGGAATTGAGTGTTATTTTGTGTGTTTTTGCACAAGATTAATACAGAGGAAGATGTGTTATTAATGTTCAGTTATTTTGGTATGTAAAGATGTTTCTGTGATGTTGAAGTTTTGTAAGGTTACCATCATGGTGAAGAGTAGTGCCTGTAGTTAGGTCAAGAATGGGCTGTGAAATGTCAAGACTATAAATACTGCAGTTCATGCAAGTAAAAAATGATAGTCTCTTTGATGATTACATTGGCGTATACTAGTGTGATGTTGCTAACTAACACTTATCTGTAAAGATTAGATTAGGTGTTAGTATATTTGATATTTCAATTAAACTCTAATTATTTAGATTAGAGTGCAATTAAACTCTAATTAGATATTATTATATATCTAATTATTTAATTTGTGTAGTATTAAATAATTTTTGAGTTGCTTATTTAAATGTTTTGAGTATTCTGAATTTATTTGTCAGGGTTCTGCCCTGACAGCCTTGTTTGTTTTGTTTTTGTTTAATGTGTCTTTGTTTATGTTGTGTCTGAGCACATGGCTTTGTCTGTGTTTGTGTCTGCCATGTGCTCCTCTGTTCCCACCTTGTTTGCTGTCACCACGCCCTCTTGTTTAGTCATTGTTCAGTCCTCGTTTGTTATGAGTGTTCTCACCTGTTCCCTATGTTCCCTGCTCCCTTTCTTGTTGAGTCCTCGTTAGTCTAAGTGTTTTCACCCCTTCCTCGTGTTCTTTGCCTCCTTTATATTGTGCTCTTCTGCTTTTCTTTATACATGCTTCCTCTTATATCTTTCAGAAATATGATGTCTCCTATCACTGCTGACAATACACAATTTTATCTTTCTGTCAAGTCCAGCAATGGAAATTCTATTTTAAATTTTATTTCTTGCCTGGAGGAAGTTAAAATGTGGTTGTCTGAAAATTTCCTAAGAATGAGCCGAACGTCTGAATGTCCCACTAATGAGTTGTGACAGTACTAGACTGTTTCATTACAGAGTGACCTTGGACAGACTTCAGATTATGCAATTGAATATGCAATTGGAATTCCTGAGTTTCCACTGAGCAAAATAAGCAAAAATAGCATCTCCTCCTCTCTTAGCCTTAAAAGGATATTTAATTGAGTGTTAGAGGATGATAAGAAACACGAGTAACACTTTACAATACAGGTGCACTAATATGCATTAATTCATGCTTAACTAATGCACAGATAATCGTGTTAATGTATGACTCATGAAGAACTAATTGATTAATTAGATTAATTAGATGATTAATATATTAAGTAATATATGAATTATTATTAATTAAATGTGTAATAATGTATTCATTCCTTAATAACATATTTTATTAACTAATAATTAATAGTTAATGTGTTAATTACCACAATGGTTTGAAGCCATGTACTTCAACTTCCAGGTGTCTGCTTTAATTAATCATTAACTAATGATTTGAAAATATATCACAATGTTATGACACAGTGTTATGAAATAGCAGTGCCCAGCCGAATGTTCTCAGTGTTCTGCCTTTGAATTTGTGGACATAACCACACTTTTATAGATTGTCCAGACAACAAGAAAAGATTTTTTTGTCCTCAACTAGGATAAAAGTTAAATGACCAATATAATTGTTATTTCAGCTTGAAAACGCAGGTTGAAACAACTGCACTATATTTTCATGGGCTTTAACTTCCATGTATCACGAGAACGAGACTGAAGCAGACTATTTGGTCTCCATCCAGTCTGTTTCCTGTCCTTGTGGTGATGATTAGGCAACGGACACCTTCACCTCCTCGGGGAAGTTCATTTTAATTAATAAACCAATCAGAACAAATTATTATCTGAATTAGATGGAATTGTTGCAGTTTTTGCATGGTATATCCACCTGTGGTTCTTAGAATGACGGCACATTTCAGCAATTCTTGCTAATGAAATATCTTGATAAACAATGAACATGCACACTTGTCTTTGTGTGTTTCTAGTCATTAATGATTCATTTTTCTCTTCAGACCAAACATAACCTACTATTTATGTCACTTCAGAATTCGCAATAATGCAATGGCCATTACAGGGAGCCCAGTTTACCTTGAAACACCATTCACTGTCATTCACTGTGGATAATATTTTTTTATACCCTAAACAGCCAACGTACTCTGGGAGATACATACTTTTCAATTTTTTTTTTTTTTTTCACAAAATCTGAATGTCCTGCACCAATGGCAGCCATGTTGGATTTAGGGTAGGCAGGCTGACCTGGGAGTTACATCTAAATGTAACTAATTTGGATAAAATCCAAACTACATCAAATATTTCAAAAATTAATTTGGATATGTTTTACTTAATTCCAGATTATATAGAAAGTGACATGAAATGATTTTTTTGCTGATCACTTTCCAGTCTTGCCTGTTTAAGGGTTAAATTGCTCTCTATGGAGGAATCAGATACCTCTCGGATCTCATCAAAAATATCTTAATTTGTGTTACAAAGATGAACAAAGGTCTTACGGGTATGGAACGACATGAAGGTGGGTGAGTAATTAATGACAGAACTTTCATTTTTGGTTGAACTAAAACACGTGTCACACATGTGACTGACGATAAGAGGTGAGGTGCCTGCTGCAGTGTCTACAGACTAAAAAAAAAAAAAGATCTCGTAAATGCCAAAATCACATATGTTGCTTCCCTAGAGTTAGGGTTGCAACATAATAAGGCGCTTGTCCATTTTTGTTGGACTTTGGGACTTTTTGGGGGGGCTCCCTTTGATTGAGATCTTTTAGTGAGTATGGTTGTTTGAGTATGTTTGTATATATGCATGAGTTTGCCCAGTTAGGTGGGTGAGAGTTCCAGCTGTGTTGAAGATTCAGTCCTTCTATCAGTTCAGTCTTTTGGTATTTTTCCTTTTTAATTTTCAAGGTTATTCTGGGTGGAGACTTGTTCTCTGTCGAGGGGTAAGCAGTTCACAACTGTGTGACTGTTGATTTTATGACCTACAGTTTTTGCTTTTAAAGTCGCCTTATGCCTGGTACCCCTTTAGAAGATAGATAGGGGTTAGAAAATGATAGGCAGGTATATGTGTGTCTCTCGTGTGTTTTGTATTATTATGTTTTGGCTCAGCATCCATGCTCACTTTACTTTCTTTAAGGAACTGAAAGGGGAATACATAAGTTAGGTGAATTAAACATTTTTGAGGCACTTCTGTGTTTATTTGGTCCATGATCCTAACTTTAGTTAGTTGGCAGCTTTTGTGTGAAGTTCCTTTGTGGACTTTAGTGTGGTCAAACTTTAGTTGGTGTCTCATTTTAGGTTGAGGGCCGGATGGGAAATAAATGTAACCATGTGTGGGGCGATTTTTTTAATTTTTTTTGGTTAAACCTTAGTGAGCTGACAGTTACATTATTACTGACCATACAAACTACACATTAATTTGCAAGAAAAAAAAAAAAAAAAAAAAACACTGCTCTATGTGTCACAGAGACGGTCTCTGTGGTCCCCTCCGATCACCACCTGAGGGCGCCGTCACCGGAATACTAACCAACCTAAGAACTACAACTCCCATCACACACCTGGACTGATTCCTCCTCCCACCTGCAGTGCATTCTCTGGACTATAAAAGGACTTCCATAACCCATCATGCTTCGCGAAGTCTTGTTTTGCATTGCAATCATTACTGAGCGTTTTCCCTGTGTGTTGATATCCTGTGTATGACCTTGGACTGCCTGACTACCTCGTTTACCGTTTGCCGCCTGCCTTGTATTACCCCTGCCTGTTCTCTGGACTATTCTGCTCTGTCTGCCACCTGTCCTGACCCACTGCCTGGTATTGACCCTGTCTCAGTCTGTTCTACGTTGTTCCTGTTGCTGTTCTCTGACCATTGCCTGTACGACTACGATTACTTAATAAAGCTGCATATGGATCCCACTGAGTCTGCTGCCCCGTTACAGAAGACTTCGCCAGACACCGATCCAGCAGCTATGCATCGTCTGACCACCGAGCTGTCTTCTCAGGCCAGCGTACTGGCGATCCATCAGCAACAACTCATGCGACTAACCTCCGTAACAGAGGAGCTGGTTAAGACGCTACAGAGCATGCGGACGCCGGCCGCCGATCCCCGGCCGCCATTAACCACGCCGCCCACGCCAGTCGCCACGCCAGCCGCTCCCGCTCCAGCCGCTACCAGCAGTCCACGCTTAGCATTCCCCGATAAATACGATGGTTCACCGGCAAGATGTAAGGGATTCCTTCTACAGTGTTCCCTGTTCCTGTCTCAACAGCCTGCCCTCTACCCCACTGACGAGAGCCGCATCGCTTTCATCTGCTCACTCCTCACGGGTAAGGCTCTCGACTGGGCAACTACCATCTGGGCTAATGGTCAGTCATCATATTCCTCCCTCGATTCCTTTCTACAAAGCTTTCGTCAGGTGTTTGAGCACGCCGAGGGAGGGAAAGAGGCTGGTGAGCTTCTGTTAGCGCTCCGTCAGGGTAAACAAACCGCCGCTGAATATGCTCTGTCTTTCCGCACGCTTGCTGCTCAGACGACGTGGGTTGATGACACCCTTAAACTTCTGTTCCGAAAGGGTCTCAACATGGATTTACAGTCCGAACTGGCTTGTCGCGATGAGGGGAGATCGCTTAATGGATTTATCGACCTCGCTATTCGGATTGATAACCTCATTCGCTCTAGACGCCCCGTTAGGAGTCACACACCCACTGCTGCGTCCAGTTTCCCGACTACCGAACCAGAACCCACGCCTATGCAGAGCGGTACCACTCACCTGTCAGTTGAGGAGAGAGAGAGACGTATGCAGCAACGTCTGTGCCTGTATTGTGGTCAGCCCGGCCACATGCGAGCTTCCTGCCCCACGAGACCCACCAGTCGCGGTGCCACAGCGGTGAGTGTGTACTCCAATTCCTCCACTATCAAGATTACAGCTACATTGAAATACCATGATCTAACGATTCAGACAGAGGCCATGATCGATTCGGGGGCCGCCGGTAATTTCATGGATATCGATTTCGCACGGGCTCACAACATACCATTAATTCCATGTGATTCTGTGTTGGCAGTGGCAGCGTTAGACGGACGCCCCCTAGGGACCGGTCGGGTGCAGTACACCTCTGATGACGTCACGCTCCTGATCGGCTCTCTGCATAAAGAATCACTCCGGTTTTTCCTCATTGAATCCCTCAACATTCGCTCATTCTTGGTTCCCCCTGGCTCAGAGAACACAACCCACAGATTTCTTGGACAGACAATCAGATAACTCAATGGTCCGCCTCTTGTCTACAAGCTTGCATCCAGACACCACTCGTCCTGTCATCCCTGAACCATCGCCACCTGAACAAACTGCCATCCGAGTACCAAGATCTCAGCGAGGTGTGTAGTAAAGCCCGGCCGCTCAACTTCCACCTCATCGTGAGAGCGACTGTGCAATAGAGTTGCTACCAGGTACCACGCCTCCTAGGGGGCGCATTTTCCCCTTTCCCAGCCAGAGTCTGAGGCAATGAAGAGCTATATTGACGAGGAGCTCGCCAAGGGTTTTATACAACCATCCACGTCACCCGCTTCTGCTGGGTTTTTTTTCGTCAAGAAGAAGGACGGAGGATTAAGACCCTGCATCGACTACCGAGGGCTCAATGATATCACCATTAAGTTCCGATACCCCCTGCCTCTGGTTCCTGCTGCTCTAGAACAGTTACGTTCAGCATGATTTTTCACCAAGCTCGATCTACGCAGTGCCTACAATCTCATTCGTATCCGCGAGGGGGACGAGTGGAAGACCGCCTTTTCAACCGCAACTGGACACTATGAGTACTGGGTTATGCCCTTCGGGCTGGTCAATAGTCCGTCAGTGTTCCAAGCTTTCATCAATGAGGTCTTCCGGGATATGCTGAACAAATGGGTGATCGTTTACATTGACGACATTCTCATATATTCAAGCTCCTACCCTGAACATGTGCAACACGTCCGTGCAGTCCTCCAGCGCCTTATCCACCACCAACTATATGTAAAACTGGAGAAGTGCGAGTTCCACCAGACGTCAACTTCCTTCCTGGGCTACATCATCAGTGCGGAGGGAGTCGCCATGGACGAGGAAAAGGTTCAGGCAGTATTGAATTGGCCCTTGCCCGCCACAGTAAAGGAGCTGCAACGCTTCCTAGGCTTTGCTAACTTCTATAGAAGATTTATCCGAAACTTCAGCCTGATTGCCGCTCCACTCACGTCTATGTTCAGGAGAACCAACCACAGGCTCGTGTGGACCTCCTCTGCTACTGAGGCCTTCCAGAAACTCAAGGAGCTGTTCACCTCGGCACCCATTCTACGTCATCCTGATCCCGAGAAAGAGTTCATTGTGGAGGTCGACGCTTCTAGCACTGGAATCGGGGCGGTGTTATCCCAGAGACAAGGCAGCCCTCCTAAGTTGTTCCCCTGTGCTTTCTACTCCCGCAAACTTACCCCTCCAGAACAGAATTATGATGTAGGCAACCGTGAACTACTGGCAATGAAGGCGGCTATGGAGCATTGGCGGCATTGGCTGGAGGGAAGCAAATATCCATTCACCGTGCTGACGGATCATCGTAACCTTGAATACCTGAGGTCAGCTAAGCGTTTGAACCATCACCAGGCCAGGTGGGCTCTTTTCTTCACACGCTTCCAGTTCAAGGTGACTTACCGTCCAGGGTCTAAAAACACCAAAGCAGATGCACTCTCACGTCAGTTTGAGTCCAGCCTGACACCTCCGTCCAATGAGCCCATTCTTCCAGCCACGATTCTCGTCGCACCCGTTCAGTGGGATCTCATGACAGAAATTACTGAGGCTCAACGGCAGGAGCCTTCTCCACCCGACTGTCCAGCCTCCCTCACCTATGTTCCTTCCACACTTCGTCAGCGAGTTATTCAAGAGGTCCATACGTCTCCCAGCACGGGACACCCAGGTACGGCCGCAACCGTCCAGCTGTTAACCAATCGTTTCTGGTGGCCCACCATGTCCGCAGACGTCATCACCTACATCCAGAACTGTACGGTTTGTCAGACCACAAAGTCTCTCCGCCACTCACCCGCAGGCCTTCTCCAGCCCCTGCCAATTCCACAACGCCCTTGGTCCCACATTGCCATAGACTTTATTACCGATTTACCCAGCTCCCAGGGTCATACCACCATACTCACTGTAATTGACCGCTTCTCGAAGGCCTGCCGCTTCATTCCACTACCCAAACTTCCTACTGCATTAGAGACAGCCGAACACCTATGTAATTATGTCTTCCGCTTCTATGGCTTGCCCGAGGACATCGTCTCTGACCGCGGCCCCCAGTTCACTTCCCGCCTCTGGTCTTCCTTCTTTCAGAAACTCAACGTCAACATCAGTCTCACCTCTGGGTACCATCCACAGGCCAACGGACAGGCCGAGAGGCTTAACCAAGAGCTCATAAGATACTTACGTTCATACTGCCACCGTAACCAGTGGCTACTACGCAGCGAGGAGGTCTGGAATGAGGCCCACGTTCATCTGCAGAGGGCGGTACGCCGAACCAAGGAGCAGGCCGATCGGAGTCGTCGACCCCAACCTCCATACCAGCCTGGACAGATGGTCTGGCTTTCCACCAGGGATCTCCGTCTCCGCCTGCCATGCAGAAAGCTCAGCCCTAGGTATGTGGGTCCATTCAAAATTCTCCGACAGATCACTCCAGTTTCTTTCCGTCTAGACTTACCTTCTGAATACCGTATCTCACCCACTTTCCATGTTTCTCTGCTCAAGCCCGCAGGTGGTCCGAGAGGAGGGGAGGACCTAGAGGAGACCCGTGACCAGAGACCCCCTCCTGTCATCGTGGAAGGCGAGGAGACCTATCAGGTCAACGAGCTTCTAGACTCCAGACGCCGGGGTCGTTTCTTGCAGTATCTGGTTGACTGGGAGGGGTTCGGCCCGGAGGAGAGGTCCTGGGTCAATGCAGACGACATCTTGGACCCAAATCTCATCACTGAGTTTCACAGGACCCATCCGGAGCGTCCGGCCCCCGGCCTCGTGGTAGACCCCGGCGTCGTCAGCAACCTCGCTTCAGGAGCCGCTCGCAGGGAGGGGGCTCTGTCACAGAGACGGTCTCTGTGGTCCCCTCCGATCGCCACCTGAGGGCGCCGTCACCGGAATACTAACCAACCTAAGAACTACAACTCCCATCACACACCTGGACTGATTCCTCCTCCCACCTGCAGTGCATTCTCTGGACTATAAAAGGACTTCCATAACCCATCATGCTTCGCGAAGTCTTGTTTTGCATTGCATTCATTACTGAGCGTTTTCCCTGTGTGTTGATATCCTGTGTATGACCTTGGACTGCCTGACTACCTCGTTTACCGTTTGCCGCCTGCCTTGTATTACCCCTGCCTGTTCTCTGGACTATTCTGCTCTGTCTGCCGCCTGTCCTGACCCACTGCCTGGTATTGATCCTGTCTCAGTCTGTTCTACGTTGTTCCTGTTGCTGTTCTCTGACCATTGCCTGTACGACTACGATTACTTAATAAAGCTGCATATGGATCCCACTGAGTCTGCTGCCCCGTTACACTATGAAAACTGCATTTGTATAATTTCAAGATTTACAGAAAAAAAAAAAAAAAAAAACAGCATGGTCTGACTTTATAGCTTTGTGAAATTATACTACATACGACACCTGCACAAAACTAAAATAGCAGATGGACTGAATGAAAATGCAAATTCACTATTAGTAGGTGGCGCTTGTGGAACAGCAGCGATATTGCATTTCCTTGGTTACTGCTGTACACAAAGCAGCGCTGCACTTATAAAATAGGCTACTTATATGGAGATCGGAACTTCCCTTCTAAGTTACATTCATATAAAACCCAATTCAATATTTATATTTTTCTTCCTATATTTCACAAATAGTGAGCTAAGCCTGGTACAATATTTGCTCTGCTGGCGCTTCTGTGTTCTTCTCTTTGTGTCCGTATTCAGCATTTGGCTGTGTTAATGTCAGACTTTGTAATTTTCCACACAAATGACAGTTTGGGAAATGATTGCAAAGCAGTTTGTTTGCAAGTCCAGAATAGATATTGGCAAAAATAAAACTAATAACCATTCAAATTTATGGCCGGTGGACCATGCATAACTGTTTTTTATTATTGTTCAAATCATCCCCCAGGCCGGATTGGACACCTTTGTGGGCCGTATGTTTGACACCTGTGGTGTAGACTAATGTCTAGTATAAGCTTTTTATAAATTTGTCATTACTGAGAATTTGCATTCAAAAGTGCTTGTCTGGAGTGAGTAATATTCTGTGTTTATAGTCCTTTGGGTTTCTAGTTCTAATTCTGTTTAATGCTTTAAAAGCTTTGTTTGAGAGAGCATTTTTTGCTGCTTATTATTTTTGTAGCTGTGTGCTATATTACTTCTGGTGAGATTCTGAAGTGTGCATATGATGGACACTTTCCTATCCCATGAGTCTCACAGAGTCACAGCCAGCACCCACTAAGACCCTGTCCCAAATGGCGCACTTCATGTGGACTTTCGGTCTCATGGACTTAAATTGCGCGTGCTCGCAGAGTCTACGAGTCCGTAGGCCGTCCCATTCAGCATTTTAACGCTCTGAAGTGTGCTCAGCAGCGCCTCCTTTGTACCCTTGAAGCGGTCTTCAGCGAAGCCCACATAGATGCAGGCTCTGCGCACTTTAACTACCCAGGAATCCTTGCGAAATGCCAATCAGACAACGGATGGGAGGAGATTGATGACATGGATGAGAAGAAAATATTTAAGTGTAGGTATTATTACGGTTTTTATGACCTAGGTGTACATTTTACCAGTTGTTACCTACAGTTTATACAAACATTATGGTCATCGACCAGTGGTTGATATCTCAAACATAATAATAGCACGTTTAATAATACGATCGCATTACGATTCATTAAATAAATAGAACCGAATTTCAGGGCTTTACTGAGTCATATGTAAACCTAGTATTTATATTTAAACCTGTAAAATCATCTGAAACTCACGTACATGTTTATTATGTGTTAAAATTGTAATTGTTATTTAAATAAGCATGTATATATTAAGCAAAAGCAGGCTGTGTAGTTGACATGGAGATATGTTGCAAAACAAAACAAAAAAACCCGTTCTCAATGCTAAATATTATAATATTTGTATACGATATTTGTGATATTTATCTAATAAAGGGACTGATGAGATTATCTTTCAGTTTATTCGGCTCTGTATGGAGAGGTAAAATGGTAAAAACAACAATAGGCAGCATATTCCCCGAACCTGCAGCTCCTGTCAAAAAACAACCAGACCGTTATTTCCGGCGTGACGATCGAGTCTGTCCCAAAAATACCTCTCAATGCGCCCTCGTGGACTCGCGCCAAGGGCCCTATAGGTCTGCACTACATGACGTCACCAAAGTGTGGACTCTGAGGAAGTCCACAAGTCCGGAGTGTGACACCTTCATCTCCTCGGGAAAGTTCATTTTAATTAATAATGGTTTAAAACCAATGAGATAAAATTATCTAAATTAGATGAATTGTTGCAGTTTTTGCATGGTATATCCACCTGTGGTTCTTAGAATTACAGCAAATTTAATGAAATGTCTTTGCTAATGAAATATCTTGATAAACAATTAACATGTAGCCACTTGTCTTTGTGTGTTTCATTAATGTTTCATTTTTACTTCAGACCAAACATAACCTACTATTTTTATATACTATTTGTGTCACTTCAGTTTAATCATTGAAACAGAATTGTATGATCCAATTCACATTGGCACTGTTATCCAAAACATTTAAGGTATATACATTTTTATCAGTTCATACAATTAAATTGAATTCTAGCACCATGAGCTACAGGTTTGGGCAGGGTCTGCCAACAAACTGCAACAACCTGAGAAGACATACCAAGATCAAGACTCGGCTTTCCCAGTGCATTAACAGCTCAAAAATGGGTAAGAACTGAATTATTCACATATGTTTATTTTTTATTTATTTTATTTTTTTAAATGTCTCTCAGGATGTAGATGAGGATAACAAAATAAAGTAAACTGTGACATATTATACCCAAAAATTCTTCATACAGTGGACTACCACTAAAATTGATAAAACCCAAAGATCAAAAAAATATTCAGACGTTTTAAAATGACCATGTCTTGCTTAAGAGTTATCTGACATAATTAAGATTAATATTTCTGACATAGTTATCTGGATCTTGTCATATTTATCTGAAGAAATTTATATATATATATATATATATATATATTTTTTTTTTTTTTTTTGTTGAAAATTCTCCAAATATTATATATATATATATATATATATATATATATATTCACCTGAACAGACGGGATCAACGGCGACAGTCATCAAATTACAGCACATCAAAAGCAAAAGCATTCAAGAGAAAGTTCACCCTAAAATGAAAATTAAGTCATTATTTACTCACCCTAGTGTTAATACTGTATGCCATTCTTTGATTTTCAAACCACAAAAGGAGAATTTTCAAAAAAAAAAAAAAAAAAAAAAAAAAAAAAATATATATATATATATATATATTAAATATATGGCGAAATAATCACCATAAATTCCAAATTTCCAGCACGTGATCTGCAGTCACGGGTCTTTCATGTGGAGAACTCTCCTCATATTAATGCATAATGATGCATTTAAAAGTTAATGGCCATTTGGATATTTATAAAAGTCCACATTGGTATTTGCAGATGAAAAATAACACAGCCATTATATATTTTCTATCAGGTTGAACTGATTAGTCACTCAAACCTCTCAGTGTCGATCGCGCATATCCACCATCCCTGATAGAACACGTACATCTCTGAGACGTCTATTTGATGTGTGTGTTTATGTCTGGAAGATGTATTTTTTAGAGTGTTAGCTCATCTGCAATATGTCTATAGGACGTTTCCTATCAGATGACAGAAGATGTCTTTAAGATGTTTATGATTTAGAATGTATGTAAAACTGACATCTTAAAGACTATCAGATGTTTGTAAACAGCAGATGCTTTCCAGATGAAGTGATCTTTAACAGACGTCTTGCAGATGTACGTGTGCTATCTGGGATGTTTTGTAGTTTTTTTAACACTTTTTACTCGTGTTTGTAGTTCTGAACTGGATCCTCGTCCAAAGCGCAATGGGTTGTGGAAAATATTAGCCTATAGTGTGCGCACTTCGAAAATCTGCGGGAAATAGTAGACCATCCAGGGACTTTTGGCATACTCTTTTCAACATACTATGCTTTGGTACACACTTATTTTAATCTCACATACTATTTAGGATGGATAGTATGGACATTGGAACACAGGGTTGGTATTTACTAGTTGCCATATCGACAATATAGAAAAAATGCACCAAAATTTAACAATCTTTGGAAGATATCTCTGAACATTTATTTAACAATAGCAAAAGTAAGTTTCTTACTTAAGCTAATTTTTCATCTATATTTTACAAGCCATCCTGTTAATAATACCTTCAAGTACACATGAAATCAAAATTGACCTTATTTACTTTGTTAGTGCATATTACTAGTGTTGTGGTAAACAATCCGTGCAAGTTAATACACAGAAAAAAATTGTTTGTCGCGGTAATCTTTAATCAAAATCTGAAAAGTTACTTCCGGTCTGGAATGGCGTTCCTTCTCTGATGACGTCAGTTTGACGGCTTGGGTTGAAAACACGTAAACCACTAAAGTAAAACTGCCCTATTCAATTTTCCATTTTACTTGGAAATACGTCGCAACACTGGAGAAAAGTCGTTTGCAACTTCCGGTTCACCTTAAAATTAGACAAAACTGATATTATTTTAATCTCCAATATCTTGTTTAGCAGGTCGGGTAGTTTTTTTAATGCTTCACTAACTATTAGAAGACACTAACCAGGTTTAATTCCAGTTGCGCAGATAGGGATCGTTGTAACACAGTGGTACAATGTGCCCCACTATTAGAGCTATACTATTCTATACAGTTATGATACAACTGGCATAATCAACTTTTATGAATTTCTGTAGATAAACTATGAAAAAAAAAGATGAATAAAGACTGGGAGGAAGAACCTGAAGTCCTGAACATCCAGAAAATATTATTTCAAGAAACATTCAGCATTTGTACCAGTACAAGCTCGTCTATGTTTCGTGTTCTATGAGAGCTGTGTGTTTTGTTCAGCTCTGTTTTTCTGAATGTCTGAATATATTTCTTCATCTGTTTGCATGTATTGCTTTGACCTATGCTGTATATGTGTGTTTTGCAGAATGTTCATTGTCAAACTACAAAATTATTTAAATTTGAATTTCTAAAAAATTGCTATTATTTTATATGAAAAAAATAATTATTGTCTTTTATTGACAAAATATTTTAGTTTGTCATGTATATTTTTTTAATTAAGTCAGATAAAATTTTTAGCTGTCATATGGTCATGTTACAATGTGCCCCACCTATGGGGCATGTTGTCACATTTCACTTCCCTTCTTTCGGGGTAAATAAAGAAAAAAGTATACACTGTATTAATGAAACAAAGCCACACATTTGTACCAGACATGTGTGAAATTAATATGGAATAAAATAAATTCTCTGAACCCTAAGTAGATTTACACAAACTGAGAAAGTCAAAAAGCATTAGGTTGTGCCCCGCTCTCCCCTATGTCTTTATTGATTTATTACGTTTGAATAACTAAATTAATGCTATGCCATTTAAGTGACTATTTGATTATAAACTAAGTATTACACTACTGATGCTCAACACACCAGCAAATGACATCTCACAAGAAGTTTTCGAGCTGGCTTATATTATTGTGGAAGTTCTAAAAAACTCTCTGTGCATATAGTCCATTACCTCCCTGAAGAGCCTCACACGATTGCATTCACGAATGCAAGATAATTTAGTATTGTTTCATCTGCGTGCTCTGAGGCACAAATAATTATTATGAAACAGTTATGTGGTGATGCACTTAGAAATTTTTGCGGGGCAATTTATTATAATAGTATTAATTTAATATAAAGGTAGCCTTACCTAATAGTTATAACAATAGACTAGAAGAATGTAACAGGTCTACATTAATTGGAAATGCCAAATCCTCTTAATATTGACAATATTTGATGCTTTTGACAATCTCCGACTATCGTCCATACATGATCATTGTCTCATCAGTTGACACAACCCAGCACAGGTGGTTCACATGATTAGTTCATGCTTTCAAAATTCATTAGTTAATGCTGAATGAAGTATTAATTCAGGTAGGCCTGTTAGTAGGCTATATGTGTTTATTCAAGCAGGCTACCCTTATTGTAAAGTGTTACCAGGCAGTGCTCATATGGAATGAGCTAGCCTTTGTTTGTAAAGGTAACTTTGATTATTTTCGATTTCTGTCAGCTTATTTCCGGTGTTGTGCCAAATTCTGTGACCCAACAAGTTATGTGTGTGAGTGCCGGTGACGTCACAGCAAAAAGCGCAAAGCCTGAGACTGACTGCATGTCTGAGAGTGCATCTGTGGCCTACTGTCTTCACCTAGACCCATCTCCCATGTGTTGCTCAGAGACGCAAAACAGTCCCGTAGCTTGTTTTAGAACAATTTACATTGCCGAAATGGAGCAAAAACAGGCAATATTCTGTCTAAAATATAAGTCACTCAATATGAAATTCTTGTTTTTTGAACTGTTGTATAAAATCAATATTTATATTATGCATTTAGATTATGCATTAAACATGATTTAGCCTAATCTTGAACATGATTAACAATGGACTGGTAACTAAGGTTCTAATTTGAACAACAATAATAAGATTCCTACTGAAAAATCAGAGCTGTTGTAACAAGTAGTCACACGACGTGGGATCAATGAGCAGGCTTTATTAGACAATGTTCGTAGTAAGACAGGCAAACAACAGCAGACAGGTACAGCAGAGGGCAGACAGAATTGTAGTCGTAGAACAGGCAGGAGATCAGGGCAGGCAGATATCAAACATAAGTCCAAGACAGAGCAAATATTCCAAAGGGTAGGCAGCAGAGAATCGTACACAGGAAACAGACTGGGTCAACAACAGGCAGGCAAACACAATGACAAATGCTCAGAAATGCAAACCGTAGTAATACAAGACCTTGACCTGAGTGTGAGGATGTGAGCGGCTTAAATAGTCCAGGTAATGAGCTGCAGCTGGGTGTGAGTGATTGCTGATTGGTGGAGTGAGTGCGGGTGATTGGCAGGGAGGATTATGGGAAACGGAGTCCGGGAATGACTGGAACTGTGACAGCTGTAATAATGATCCAAAAATGATTTTAAAGACATAATTCAAGAAAATCATTCCATTCCCATTTCCAACTCCAGTGAGCTGTTAACAACTGGATTGCTGAGTCAGTGAGTTGAATTTGTGAACTGAATGAGTTGGATTTCTGAATAAACTTTCTCTTTTCTTTGTGCAGAGAATGTGACCAATGCAACAACCCAGACAGAACCCTTATCAAGCATTGAAATCTTCAATATATTCATATATTTTGTCACCTTCGCTCTGGGTATCGTTGGAAATGGGTTCATCATATTTGTGACTGGCTACAAAATGAAGACGACCGTCAACTCCATTTGGTTTCTCAACCTGGCGATTGCAGACTTCATCTTCAACTTCACAATCATCTTCTACATTGTTATTGCCTTTAACAGGATGGCTTGGCCCTTCGGTGACTTCATGTGCAAGTTTGTCAGCTTTGTGCCGGTGCTAAACATGTTTGCCAGCATCTTTTTGTTCACTGCTATCAGTCTTGATGTATACCTGTTCACTTGGTCGACTCTGGTCAAAGCCAGGATCATCTGTGCACTCATGTGGGTTTTATCCATCTTCTGCAGCATTCCCTTTGTCATCAACCGCTTGGAAAAATATAACCGATGCACTTATAATACCTTCAGTATCTTCAAGTCTCTGGTCATATACAGGTTTATGGTGGGTTTTCTCATCCCCCTCCTGATCATTGCATCTTCATTCATTGCTATCGGAGTGCATGCCAAACGTCTCAAAAGAGGAAAGAAGCTTAAGTCTTTCCGGATCATTATATCTGTGATCATGGCCTTTTTCTTATGCTGGTTTCCTTTTCATGTTCAACAGCTGTGTACTGTAATTGCACTTGAGAATAAGTGGAGTGAATTTTTAAAAGTAATAAATGACATAGGACCTTTTGTAAACTGCCTGGTTCATCTCAGCAGCTGTCTTAAACCTATTCTCTATGTATTCATGTGTGAGGAGTTTAAGAAGAAGCTGAAACAGTCTCTGCTGCACTGTAAACCCGGATAGTACTACTAACTTATAAAGATTAAAAGTCTGTTAAATCATTGATGCAACTTAAAACAATTACATTTTCTGAACGAGGAGTTTAGTTTTATTTTTGTGTAGCACAACATTTTTGAGTAAACCCTTATACTTAAATTATCATTATTTTTTTAAGTTTACTTGATATCAGACATCATTTTGCAGCAGATGTTATCAGAAGAGTCCATTCAATATTAAACTGAGTTGCAACAGATTTCAAATTCCCAGCATGCGTTGTGTCACACTCTGTAAGGGAGAATAAATGTTGTGTTATTTTGTGTGTTTTTGTACAAGATTAATACAGGGGAAGGTGTCTTATTGTTTAATGTTCTGTTATTTTGGTATGTAAAGTTGTTTCTGTGATGTTGAAGTTTTTTAGGGTTACCATAATGTAGAAGAGTAGTGCCTATAGAGTGAATGGGCTGTGAAATTTCAAGACTATAAATATTGCATGTTGATTAACAGTAAATGCAAGTAAATAGTGATGGGCTGTTTTTCGATTTCAAGAACACAGAGAATGGACTTGCGTTCTCATGGAGTCCAGTCGTGCCAGCTGACTCTGAAGGATGTGAGGACAGAGAACGCATCATTTGAGAATTGAGATGTGCTGCGATCTTGTTGCTCAACTGACCATCCCAGCATCTTATAAGAGGCTAATACACAATAAATGCAACATAACCTCACAAACAAATGTCATAACCTATGAAAAGATTTCTTTCATATTTTTATAGAGATTGTTTTCATATAATTTTATCTCTTTTTATTTTACCACGTGTATTTATGAAAATGAGTAGCCTTTGTGTTACATGCTTTGTCAATGTTAAGATTCTTTTTTATATTCCAATAAAAAAACTGCAGGCTTCCCTGTCTCCTTCCCTGTGTACCACCAGAGGCAGAGCTTTAGCATTAGCCGTTATGCTTTTTGGCTAAAGGCTGCAAGCTTGCCTTCCAGTGACTTTGTCGATACCAAGAACAAATCTGGGTACTTTCATGCGTCCTCTGTTCTTGCATTCTTGAGTATTGGAATTAAAGTTCAACGGTTGATGATGACGTAGAGCAAGAGCACAAGGACACAAGATCACATATTGTCTCTTTGATGGTTACATTAACGTATGCTAGTGTGATGTTGCTAACTAACACTTATCTGTAAAGATTATGTGTTAGTATATTCAATATTTCAATTAAACTGTAATTATATGTGTGTATATAAAATAATTGAGTTGTTTATTTAAAAGTTTTGAGTATTCTGAATTTATTGGCTTTTACAACCACTGCATCAAATTGAAAAATAAGAAACATTATGTATGGAAAACATAGTTTTAAGTACAGTGGATTTAAACATTAAATAAAAGTAAAATTTATTAATTCAGTTTGACTTAAATGAACAAGGGCCTGAGCACCGATGGTGTGAGGACCCTATTGTAATTGCTCAGCCAATTTCTTCTTCTTCTTCTCTTCTCTGAATGAATCACATTTTTGAGGGCCTAAACATGCTCGAAAACTCATGAAAGTTTGCACACGCATCAGAAATGGTGAAAATTTACATCTGATATGGTTTTCAGAATTATGTGTGGCAAAACGGCTCGATAGCCCCACCTACAAAATTTCAATTAAGCGCCCTTCACGCTACGTTTCACGTACAGTTATGAAATTTGGTAGACAGATGTAACAGTCCAATACCTACAAAAACACCCTGGTTCAAAATCTGTAAACCCAACAGGAAGTGAGATATTTGAGTTTTCTCTGCAAAATTTGGCAGTTTTTGCTATTTCCAGACATTGTACTTTAACGAACTCCTCCTAGATCTTTAATCAGAACATCATATTAATCTAAAGGCCTTTGCGACGTTAAATTGCGAAGATCAGCGAAGAGTTTTCACTGAAGGGCGTGTCCGTGGCAGCCTGACAAAATTTGATGTTTCGCCATGAAACAGGAAGTTGTTGTAACTAGGGCATCTAATGTCCGATCTGCCCCAAACTTCACATGTTTATTAGTCCTGGCCTGAAGACATCTACATGGCAATATTTAGTTACAGTCATAGCACCACCTGCAGGCAACAGGAAATTATTACTTGTTTTACACTATGATTGACTCCTCATAGAGATTTAATCAGATCAACATCATATATGGTCAGTCTAATCTTATGATAGGTTAGGGCCCCAAAGCAGATGAAAGTTGTTTAAAGATTATAAAATTGCATTTTATAATGACCTCAGTATTTTAATATAATTAATATAATATAATATAATATAATATAATATAATATAATATAAACAGTCCTTTTTTGTTTGTTTGTTTGTTTGTTTGTTTGTTTATTTGTTTGTTTCAAAATGTCTCAAAATTAGGATTCTCTTCATCTATGTTTTTGTGAGAATTATGACCCCCTGAATGAGTTTGATAGTAGCCTATGCTGTGGCTAATGGGGCTAAAGCTAACATTACACACTGTTGGAGAGATTTATTAAGAATGAAGTTGTGTTTATGAATTATACAGACTGCAAGTGTTTAATAATGAAAATAACGACATGGCTCTGGTCTCTGTGAATACAGTAAGAAACAATGGTAACTTTAACCACATTTAACAGTACATTAGCAACATGCTAACAAAACATTTAGAAAGACAATGTACAAATATCACTAAAAATATCATGATATCATGGATCATGTCAGTTATTATTGCTCCATCTGCGATTTTTCGCTATTGTCCTTGCTTGCTGACCTGCATAAAATCTGTCAGACATTAATACTAGCTTGTCTAATGCCTTGAATGTGGGCTGGGATATGCAAAAGTTGGGGGCGTACATATTAATGATCCCGACTGTTACGTCACAGTCTGTGTTATGTTGAGATTCACCTGTTCTTCAGAGGGCTTTTGCATAAATCAAATTTACATAAGAAGGAGGAAACAATGGTGTTTGAGACTCACTGTATGTCATTTCCATGTACAGAACTCTAATTATTTAACTACGCCGAGGTAAATTCAATTTTCAATTCTAGGGCACCTTTAAAGATTATCTTTCACTGTATTATGTTTGATTGTATACTGACTGTATAATGTACATATAATGTATAATGTACTGACTATATAATGTATACACTGTATATATTAACTGACAGGTAAAACTTCTAAGAACGTGAGACTGAAATGCAGGTTCGTGAGTGTGATTTGCTGTTTGTCATGATGACGCCTAAAGTCCCTGCCAAAGGTTGTAGTCCCTTTTAGCAACTTGTTAGCAACCTCCATGTTTAAGTCACAATAAAGGTTTAAAACATCACAAGGGTTATAACTGGTGTGTTTTATTTCATAGATCAAAACATGAAAATATTTAGAGGCTTTGTTACCTACAGACCTTATTTCAGGCGATTTAGCCAAATACAAAAAACCCAAAGAATTTAGGGCGATGGAACCGGAAATGCTAAAATGATAACTCACTTCCGCGTTCTGGCCTACAAAGTGATGTCATACCTGCACCATTCTATTAACGTCTGGAGCTGCACAGCCGAATCATGAGAAGTTATGCAGGTAGGCTATTGGGAAGCAAGCAAGGACAATAGCGAAAATGGCAGATGGATCGATAATAACTGTTCATGATGCATGATATTATGATATATTTAGTGATATTTGTAAATTCTTTCTAAATGTTTCGTTAGCATGTTGAAATGTACTGTTAAATGTGGTTAAAGTTATGATTGTTTCTTACTGTATTCACGGAGACCAGAGCCATGTCATTATTTTCATTTTTAAACTTGCAGTCTGTATAGTTCATAAACGCATCTTCATTCTTTCTAAATCTCTCCAACATTGTAGCTTTAGCTCCATTAGTGCAGCATTATCAAACTCATTCAGAATCAAATGTAAAAATCCATAAAAATAATTACCATACCTGATATGCTGCATCACAAACACTTTGTAAAGATCCATTTTGAAAGTTATATTAGCTGTGTGAACTTATTCTATTGTTTATGCAATGTTTATTCTCACCCCAAAAAAGGCAGTTAAAACATGGTATAATAAAAAATCTATGCGGTATTTTGAGCTGAAAATTTACAGACACACCTTAGACTTATATTACATCTTGTGAAATAGTGTTCTAGTGTTCTAGTGTTCTTTAAATAGTAAAAAAAAAAAAAAAAAAAACATAATACAGGTCAATAAACATCAAATTAATATTGAAATGTGAAATAATAACTAGAATTATATTTCTAATAAATCATGCCATAAAAATGGTTTATTTCCTAAGAATGAGCCAAACGTCTGAATGTCCCACTAATGATTTGTGACAGTACTAGACTTTTTCATTACAGAGTGACAAAGGCTTCAGATTATACAACTGAATATGCAATTGACCCTTCGCTGGGAGTTTGATTGACAAGCGATCTAACCAGTCATAACGCAGAATCTGCCATTTTGTCCGACAAAGCAGTCAGGAGTTAGATTAACCTTGGTGGACTTGAACTTGAAAAATTGTGTGTTTTTACGTCTTTGAAACAACATTCTTATCATGTTCATTCATGTTTATTTGATGCTTTAAATTAACTAGTAGGAAGAGATGATTGGTTCACGAGCCGTTTGATCTGAGGCGCTACAGCAATCTGTCACGACACATTAAAGAGCCACAAAACGGTTTTTATTGTTCGAATTTCTTTACACAACTTGAAAGCTGGGACTTTGATTAATATAAGTAGCTCTGTCTTATCTGTTGACGTGTTGTCAGTGTCCACTTTTCTCTGCAATGTATTTTTCACTGCGTGTGGCGGGGCAGCACCATGGCTTATTGGACAAAGCAACAGTAACTATGGGTGGCTGGTCTTTGTGAAGGGTCAATTGGAATTTCTGAGTTTCCAGTGAATATTAGAAAAAGAGCACCCCCTCCTCTCTTAGTGTCAAAGTTTACTTCGTTCATGGACTCCATTTCCCATCATCCTCCTTGTGTCATCACCTGCACCCACTTCCTCATCTTCTCCCCATCAGCACGGATTGCCTGCACCTGTTCCTGATCATCTACTCACCCTTTATAATGGACTCACTCCCTGCACTCCCTTGTCGGTTCTTATTGTTAAAGTGTGTATGGTTGTTCTGTCTCTCTTTCGTTGATTAAATACCCTATTTTGTGGAAGTGCGTGTACGTCTCATCTCTACCACACCAACACCGTAACACTTAACCTTAAAAGGATATTTAATTGAGTGTTAGAGGATAGGTAAAGAAACACATACTCACTTATTATTTACTTATTATTTACAGAGAAATCTGGTAAGCTTAATAACCTTTTCACTTAAGGCTCTTTTTAGTTTAAATGTTTAGCATTTTTACGGTTTCTGCATTATGTTTTTTATTCATTTACACTAAGTATTTTTTTTTTTTTTTGTATTTCTTGAAGTATCTTTAGTTTTCTCACATTTACTTCCTTGATGCTTTCCAGATGAATTAAGTGGACTATAATTTGTTCCTTCAATAGTCCTTAAACATCATGGGTAGGACCCTATATACGTTAAAATTATTTCAGTTCAGCTTTAAATGTTATAAAAATTGCTTTTACATATAGAGTTTAGATAAAAATATATTTGTTAATATTATTGTCTTTTTTTTTTCAGCCTCTTAAAAAAAAAAAAAAAAAATGTCAAAATGAGTAAGTTGGCCTAGAGCTGTTGTTCTTACCAGAATTATATAGCAATTTTTAATGAACAACATTTTGAAATATCCTGTTGCCATTCTCTGCATTTCTAATGAAATAGGCTAGATAAACAATGAACCTGCATACTTGTTTTGTTTCTAGCCATTGTTTTTTCTTTTTACTTCAGATCAAACTTTAGCACCATCCAATATGACGGCATAAACAAGCAATGCAGATGTCACAGTGAATTCCTCTAGGAAAATCAATATTTTCCTCCACTGTATAATTTTTTCGGTGTTGTTGGCAATGGACTGGTCATGTATATCACAGGCCTCAAAATTAAAAGCACCGTCAATACCATCTGGTTTCTGAACCTGGTGGTAGCAGACTTCCTGTTTTCATTATTTTCATTCTTCTGCTTCTTGAGCAGCCTGGTGAATATGTTTGCCAGCACCTTCCTGCTGACAGCGATCAGTCCACCTGGGTGGTGGTGTGGGCCAGGACCAAACGAACAGTCCTGAAAGAAATTATTCTGAAAGGATAATTTGCCTCCTTATTTGGTTAGCATCAGTCACTTGCAGTCTGCCTTTAGTCATCTCTCGGAAAACACTTTCCATTTCTGCACAACAAAGTGCATAAATGGCATTCAGAAACTAGAAACAAACAAGAGGCTGGTAGTGTACCGTTTTGTGGTTGGTTTTCTCCCCCCGTTCGTCATAATCTACGCTTCATATGTGGAGATCAGAGTACGAGTTAAGCGCCTACGAAAAAAAAACTAAAACCCTTCCATATTATCCTTGCTGTAATCCTGGCCTCCGTCTTCTGCTGGCATCCCTTTTTTTATTGCTAATGAAATATCTTTTTAAATAATGAGCACATATGTCTTTGTCTGTTTCTATTCTGATAGATTTTATGTTGGTCTCAGCATTGAAGAAAAGGGGACAGAGGGTCTTTTGTCCTCTGTTGAAGCTGTATGCTACAGGTGCTGGTCATATACAGGTGCTGGTCATATAATTAGAATATCATCAAGAAGTTGATTTATTTCACTAATTCCATTCAAAAAGTGAAACTTGTATATTATATTCATTCATTACACACAGACTGATATTTTCAAATGTTTATTTCTTTTAATTTTGATGATTATAACTGACAACTAAGGAAAAGCCCAAATTCAGTATCTCATAAAATTAGAATATTACTTAAGACCAATACAAAGAAAAGATTTTTAGAAATCCTGGCCAACTGAAAAGTATGAACATGAAAAGTATGAGCATGTACAGCACTCAATACTTAGTTGGGGCTCCTTTTGCCTGAATTACTGCAGCAATGCGGCGTGGGAGTCGATCATGCTCAGTGGAGAGCCCAGGTTGCTCTGATAGTGGCCTTCAGCTCTTCTGCATTGTTGGGTCTGGCATATCGCATCTTCCTCTTCACAATACGCTATAGATTTTCTGAGTAAGACTCTTCTTACTCAGTTTTTTTTTTTTTTTTTTTTTTTTCTTGTACACTGTAAATGTAATTAGTTGAGTTTACTTAGAAAGCTTAATTAAACTGTTGGGTTTACATAAAAAACTTAAGGAAACCGATTGCCTTAAATTTAGCAAGTAAGTTAACTCATCATTTTGAATTGATAAAACTAGCTACCACACAGTACAGACTGAGTACTTAAAAAATCTTGAGGATTGGTAATTCAATTTTACAAATTGAGTACTTAGTTCAGTCATGTTAAAAATCTTGTTCACATTATGTAGAAACTGCCTTAAATTTCTCAAGCATTTTTTACTCAAAGTTGCAACAATGGACCATACATTTATTTGTATTTATTAAACTGGAGATACTGTTGAAAATAATAAAGTTTGATGTCACCATCATGGTGGAAAGTGTTTGCTTTAGTTGGGCTCTTGACCTTGACTTTTAACATTAGTGTTTCTCTGGCTGTCATAACTCAGTGTTTGTAAGACACAGCTGTTATGGTGGAAAAAGCCAAAAGAAATACGGGGATTGATCTGTTATATAGTCTGGACCGATGACTGTGCACATGGATGGTTGTTTGGGCTCAAAATAATCAAACTGTATTTAGAGCCAGGATCATCTGCATGATTGTGTGGGTTTTATCCATCAGCTGCAGCATCCCTTTCTTCATGAATGTTTTTCCTCCTACATTTCTGGTCACATGTATATTTTTAGTGGGCTTTCTCATCCCCTTCCTGATCATTACATCTTCACACATTGCTGTTGGAGTACGAATCAAACGCCTCAGCATCCTGACTTTTGGTTTCCATACTGTGTTTGCTGCTTTTGTGCACTAAGAATGAACAGAAGTGCCTGCTATGAAGTATTTTGGACAGCATTGGTGTTCAGTATCTATCTGATTTTTCTAAACAGCTGTCTGAACCCCATTCTCTATGTGTTCATGTGTGATGAGTATAAGAAGAAGCTGAGACAGTCTCTGCTGCTAGTGCTGGAGACGGTGTTTGCAGAAGATCATTTTAGAGTAAGGCAGATGCAAAAGGATGAGCAGAACAACAAATCCACAATTGAATTGTTAGAAAATGTTAATCTCTCAATGATTGTGACACCATATGAATCTCACCATTGCAATAACCAATGGATTCCTTATCTTGAAACTTGTCAACAACTTTAAGAAAACGTACTCGGTTACTAATGTAACCTCGGTTCCCTGAGATATGGAACGAGTACTGCGTATGGGGAAAGGTCTCCTTTTTCCCCGTTACTGAAGCCTTTTTCTATAACGCAGTGTAACTGCATCGTCATTGGTTCACTCATAGACAAGTTGTTGAACCAATGACGGCGTGGCATAGCTTCCATATCATTTCGCCATAGGATTTCAGGTCATTCAGGTCAGCTCTCGCTCGTCCGACGAGGGAGGAAGCGCTGAGAGGGAAATGACCTGTGCTCTGAATGGAGTTGAGAGCACCTTAGGGACATAGCCATGCCTAGGTTTCAAAAGGACTTTAGAGTCGTTGGGCCCGAACTCAAGGCATGCAGGGCTCACAGAGAGGGCCTGCAAGTCGCCAACACGCTAGACCGATGCTAGTGCAAGTAGCAGAGCAGTTTTGAGCGTCAGGAGCCTGAGGTCAGCTGAACGCAGTGGTTCAAAGGGTGGCCCTTTGAGAGCTCTGAGGACCAAAGAGAGGTCCCAGGTGGGAATGGTGATAGGACGAGATGGATTCAATCACCTAGAACCTCTCAAGAAATGCACCACAAGGCTGTTTCGTCCCACAGACTGGCCAGCGATAGGAGCGTGAAACTCTGCGATGGCTGCTACGTAAACTTGAAGCGTTGAAGGGGTGCGACCCATATCTAAACGCTCCTGGAGGAAAGACAGTATCGGTGATACGTCACACTCCACTGGGTCTATGTTGCGTGCGGAGCACCAGTCAACAAAGACCGACCATTTCTGGGCGTAGAGACGTCTCATGGACGGGGCTTTCGCCTGAGAGATGGTATTTAGCACGTCCCCTGGGAGGTTAGCAGGATCTCATCGAGGTACCAGAGGTGCAGAGCCCAGAGTTCTGGCTGAGGATGCCAGATCGTCCTGTTCGCCTGAGAGAGGAGGTCCCGTCTAAGGGGGATCGGCCACGGAGCTTTCGTGGAAAGCCTGAACAGCTCTGAGGACCAGACTTGGCTCCTCCAGAGCGGGGCCACTAGGAGGACTCTGTGCTTGTCTTCCCCGATTCGTCTGATGACCTGAGGGATCAGAGTGATCGGGGGAAATGCGTAAAGGAGGGTGCTGGGCCAGACGTGGACCAGCGCATCTTCCTCCTTTGAGAAATAAATTGGGCAGTGAGAGTTGTCTTCTGAGGCGAAGAGGTCTACCTCTGCCTTCCTGAAGAACTCCCAGATTGTGAGAACCGTCTGGGGGTGGAGCATCCACTAGTCTGAGGGGACGTTGCTTCGAGATAGCATATCTGCTCTCAAGTTCGTTCTCCCAGATATGTGAGTCGCTTTGAACGACTGGAACCGCGGTAATGCCCACTCCAGAAGACACTTCGTCAGAGCGCATAAGCAGCTGGACGAAAGACCGCCCTGGTGATTTCTGTATGACACCACTGTCATGCTGTCCAACTGGACTAAGACGTGGCGTCCCGTCAGGTGTGTCTGAAACGTGTGGAGGGCTTGGATCACTGCCAGCATCTCGAGGCAGTTGATGTGCAGATAGCTTTCCTCGTGAGACCACGAGCCGAAGGCCGGTCTGCCCTCGCAAAGAGTGCCCCAACCCGTGTTGGACGCATCTGTCGAGAGCACCGTACTTCTGGACACCGCCTGTAGGGGTACTCCACCCACAACCCACCTCTCAAGAAAATTCAGAGAGACATGAGGGAATACATTAAAAATGTTAAGAGCATTGGCAAATGCACACCACCCAAAGGGCTGAAACCCCTCTTGCAGACAATACACACACTGGTTGTTTCCACAGCGGAGTGTGAGTGTGGCTTTAGCCAAATGAACATTTTAAATAACACAGCGAGATCAAGCCTAGAGCTTCAAAGCCTTTCAGCCCTTCTCTTTATCAAGTGTGTTGGCCCTCCACTAGAAAAAAATGTCTCCAAAAATCTGAGCAATAAGTTCATGGCTGTGAACCACTGTGGAAAATATTGTAATGTAGTGGCTTATTTTCACAGAAGCTGTTTTGTTTGTTTTGCTTCAAATAATGTCATGCTTGGAAGTTTATGACTATGAACCATTGTGGAAAAAAATATTGTAATGTAGTGTAAGTTAAAGTTCAAGATTGACAATTGCATGTTAAATTGCATGTATATTTGTTTTGATGGCAAAATATAAAGCTTATATTTTGTAAATAAAAATGTGCGTAAAATCTTTGACACATTTTGCAATCATTGTGTAAGGTTAGACCCCCGCTGTAAGTAAGTTGGCCTAGAGCTGTTGTTCTTACCAGAATGATATAGCAGTTTCAATGAACAACATTTTGAAATATCATGTTGCAATTCTCCACATTGCTAATGAAATAGGCTAGATAAACAATGAACATGCATGTCAGTACCATCTGTCAATACCAAGCGCTTTCCATTTCTGCACAACAAACGCAGTGCATTCATGGCATTAAGAAACTAGAAACATACAAGAGGCTGGTAGTGTACTGTTTTGTGTTGGTTTTTCTCCTCCTGTCCATAATCTCTGCTTCATATGTGGTGATCGGAGTACGAGTTAAGCGTCTACGTAAACTAATAACAATAAACTAAAACCCTTCCATATTATCCTGGCTGTAATCCTGGCCGCCTCCTTCTACTGGCTTCCCTTTTATGTTCACAAATTCCTTGAAGTGTGGTTGCGAGAAATGAATGTGACAAAACCATCAGACGAGCTGACCAGCTTCAAGGTTTTCGACCAGATAGGGCTCTTCATAATCAGTCTTGCCTACTTGAACAGCTGAACTGCCTGAATCCCTTCTTGAACGTATTCATGTGTGAAGATTTTCAGAAAAAGCTCAAGCAGTCTTTAGTGATGGTGTTTGAGAGTGCATTCGCAGAGGAACACCTGGCTCTCCTCTCACAACATTCCCAATCCAAACGCAAATTTGAATTAACAGAGTGGAACAGGAATAGAAATGTCCCAATCTTCAAAATTTGAGGGTTAAATGAAACATTCACAGAATCCTGTATTTACATTTATTAAATTACATTAACAAAAAAGGAAACTGTAATGTAATTTAATGTATAAAGAAGCTGTATAGACAAAATAGAGTATTGTTTTTTGTGAGATTGGATGATGGAAGCTGATGTGCCAACAACAAAAAATTATAGATTTGCTGTGCCATAAATGTATAAATAGCTGAAATGCATGCCTTAATAACAACCACAAATTGGTAATTATATTGTGTAGGCCTATTTGTAACAGTTATGATCTATGTGTGGACTCTATGTTGTTTTTCCTTGGGTTCTGTTTCCTGTTTAGTTCCTGTTCCATTTCTCGACCTGTTCCTGTTCTTGTCGTTACATGTGTTATGTGACAGCAGAAGACCCAGAGGCAAAAGGAGCTTGTTAACAGAATTTATTCAGAGTCTCAAACAACACTTAACGTAAACAGACTGCCAGGCGTCATCACACAGCACGCTGCAGCTGGAGAACAGAAGAAATAGCAACAGTTCGTTCCCTGAAGGAAGCCCCAGTTCACAAAGGCTCGGTGGTCAATCTGGAAAAGTCTCAGGAGGTAGATGGAGAAGACTAAGGCTGGTGGATGGAAGGAATCAGGCCTGCAGACAGAAGTCTCAGATAGATGGACCACGAGGTACTGGGGCTGGGACTCAGACTGATCTCACGCACTCTCACACACTCTCACACACTCTCACACACTCACAGAGTTATAACGGCAGCAGAGAGATACTGCAATCGAACAGCACATTAACAGTGAGACAATTACCCGACACAGGCACGAACAGACAGCAGGGAGAAATAACCAGAACAATCAACACAGACACAGAACAGGTGCGGACGCAAAAGCGCGAACGCAGGCAGAAATGACGAACAGCTGCAACGAATCAGCGAGGATGAACAGAGAAGGGAAAAAGACACAGAACAAAGATGACAAGATGGTTTCTATAGTTATTCATTAGTTAATTGATTGTGTTCACCTTAGTCCTGTCTGCTAAATAGAACCCTTTTCATAAGGTTCCATAAAGAACCATGCTTTGAAAGACCTCAAGTTTTTAACAGTTGTTTATTTTCATTAATATTATTATATTAGTATCTATATATATTATTAATATTAGTCTCTTGATTAATTGATTTGATTGATTGATTGATTGATTGACCTGATCTTATAATGTCTTGTAGTCTCTAATAGGGTTTTACCAAAAAAATACAAAATAAAAAAAAATTAAAACAGCATGTGTCAGTTACGTACTTTTATTTTTTATTGACTTGTGAAATCGTAGCAAAAATGGAAGTGCTCTAACAACAGTTATTAGCTGAATATATTAATAAATGACGATTGACATTGAACAAAAAACACAAAATAGAAAAACAAAATAGATGTATGCCTAATGAAGACCAAGTTCCAGTGAAATATCGTCACAATCCTTGGTGATGTCTTTAAGTCCATCATTTTGGTGTGAGTGAATGACTGTTTCTCTTTACAGATGATGAGGTTGTGGGGAGTAATAGATAATTATGTTTATGAAGGATAAAAGTATTGAACTGAATTGACAGTATGAGCCCTTTACAATGTTTAAAGGAAAAGTCACGGGATAGCTTTAATGCTCTTTTGTTTGTTTCCTTGTTTGTTTTGATTGAACAGAGCTGGTCACACCTACATGTTCTGTTAAAATAATAAAAAAGAAAAAGACATGATAGGTAGGAAACCAGTTATAATTTGAAAGTTAAAATTTACAGAGATTTTAAGAAAGAAATAATTTACCTGTTGAGACTGTACAGTCTGTGGCTGAGCTCCAGAAAACCATGATGTGGCTTTGACAGTTACAGATTTGAAAAACAAAAATGAGGGAATAAAGACCCCAAAACTCTAACACGAAGAACCATTTTAGCATATAAAGGGTTCTTCAGGACCATACGGTTCTTATTATTGTAAAGAACCATCGTATTTTAGAGTGATAACCACCTGTGGTTCTTAGAATGATGGCAAACTTCAGCAAGTCTTGCTAATGAAATATCTCAATAAACAATGAACATGCACACTTGTCTTTGTGTGTTTCTAGTCATTGATGTTTCATTTTTACTTCAGTTCAAACACTGAAACATAATTTTATAATTCAATTCACATTGGCACTGTTATCCAAAATATGTAAAGGATACATGTTTTATCAGTTCATACAATTAAATTGAATTCTAGCACCATGCTCTACACTGTTAGAAATTACCAGCATTTCACAATAATTAACAGTATTATTTTACAGTAACTTGTTGTAATTAAATTTCCCTGTAATATCCCAATGAATACCTGTAAAAACTACAGTATCCTTGGATTTTACAGCATTTAACTCTTATTTTACAGTAAAATCTTGCAATCTAAAACCTGCTGTTATATCACAACAAGGTCTGTAATATCACAGCAACACAGTGAAAAAAATTAAGGATTTCACAGCTTTAAACAGTATTATTACAGTGAAATTTTGTATTGAAATATGCCCTGGGAAGTCACATGACATAACCGAACTGTTTTGAACTGAAGGCGCCATCGCGTCGTGTCCCTCTTCTATTCCGGGCTGAATGGAGAAGGTGAGCAGCATGCATGTTTGCAGCACTTACACCCATGTTATTTTAATGTAATTATAATATTTACTTTCAAATAAACGTTTATCGCATGACACAGTTCACATTTTGTTAGCAAGTGCCCGGAATTGTTGAAAGTTCTCTCACAGCATTTACTAATAGTTAGTAATGTTAGTAATGACGAGAGTTTCGCTATATGTCACTATCACCGTTTAGACAAATCTGGTGTTTGAAAAGTTTATAAAACCAATGATGGGACAAACATTACTATTTATGCGTGCACATTTCTGTAATTAGTCAAGGTTATCATAGATTAGCAGGGCTAACCGTTAGCTGTTTAACTTTAATAACTTAGTGATTCAAACGGTCCATGAAAAAATATTTTTCCAGCCGATATCCTAACTGGAGTGGTTCAAGTCATGTCGGAAAGAACCGACATGAACGCCACCACAATGTCGTAAATACCAGTGGGAAGTTCGTAATTTTCTTTAAGCTCCGATCTGTACGAGTTGGGGGCGTGTCAGTCAGAAACATGGCGAAATACCACAATACTTACAGGTATTTAGCAATGACATTGTCAGGCTTTTCTATTTACAACGAAGTAAGCTGATTCCCAGCAAAAAATATGATAGCATCACAATATAAAAATGTAATATGTAACAATAAAGTTTACAATGCCTTCATAAATTAATTAAAAAACATAAAAAGCAACATCCAACTAATGCACATTCTTTGCTCTACATTTTCTAGAAGCAGATTGTTGTTATTTTGTGTAATTAATTTAGAGAAGGCACACCGCCATCATTCTCCGACGAAAGTGACTTGAACGCACCTACCGTCGTACACACGACTTCCCACCTCGTAAATACGAACTTCCCAGGAGGACTTGAACGCACCATTAGTCTCATGTCGTGTTCGACAACGGGATGGTTTTAACACTAGGGTTCCCACTTGTCCTGATATGAATGAATAATAATTGTAAAAGTTGGAAATGCACTTTACATTGAGTGAGCAATCTCAAAGTGCTACAAAAAAAACCCACTATATAATATATACCACTATTTTTGACATAGGGCTAAAATTAAATTACAATGATCGTAATCTGCATTCAAACTGAAATTCTTATTGTTGGTTGCCTTTGTGAAATTTCTCCTTTTTCTTTCCTTTTCTTTCCAGGTCATCAGAGGGCAAGACTACCTATCCTGTTCAGTGTCAGGCTAAGAGTGAGGAGAAATAGATTAGGTAGGTGACTAGTTAACATGCACCACAATGTTCTGAACTGTTTTACAAAATTCGTTTTACAGTTGAACTTACTATGGGCGCAGTGATTTTTAATTAGTTTGATAAAATACACAGGTGGCAGACCATCATGGATTACTGTGCAACACTGGACAACCCCAAGATCCGTGATGTTCTGGCCTGCTATGATCCAGACTCTGACAAGGCTGCCTGCATCCTGCTGCTCCTAATGTTGTACTTCAAAAAGCCGAAAGAGAGTTTGATGCTTGAAGTTGATGTAAGATTTTTTATTTAAATATTTAAAATGCAAAATGAGTGATTACATAATCAACATTTACCTTGCATGATTTACTACCTCTGACCAATGAACAATATTTATCCTTTATCCTAAATCCATGCTATTGTGTGTTAACTATGTTACAGCCATGTGCCACTGCTGTGGACGTCAATACTGCAGAACTCCCCGGCACCCCCTGCTTGATCATTCAAGGTAATGTTACTTTGATCTAGAATCAACATTTCTAACTCATTATTTTGTTTTCATTCTAGAAATCTACATGACCACAATAAATAATAATAATTATAATTATAATAAGAATTACATTTGTATAGCCCTTTGTATCTTAAGCAGATCGCAAAGTGCTTATAACACATAATGTTGTATCTGTTAATTTCAGGTGACATGATGAAGCCGTCTGGATGGCTTATATCCATCGAGGGACATGTTGTGATGGGCCCACACCCTTTCATTTTATATGGAATAGCTGCTTTCTTCAGCAGCTATTACGTATGCAACCTTGAGTATCCTGCCGCTGGATCTTCGACGCTGGAGTTCATTCAAAGGTATTTTATAAAGATCACATTTAATCTTGTAATTCACATTATAGTACAGGCTTCCAACTCAATGATTGTCTTGAGGTCGAAAATGCTGACAAACAAGGTACCTGAGGCTAACCTGGTGAGATCATCAGTCTGGGTTTCTACACATTATGCTGACAAATACCTGCCGGTCCAATCACAGCTATTTATTTTGTTTTGGGGCAGGCTATGTGATGATGATTTCGAAACGTGTATTGCGAAATGCGAATGTATTGAATGATGAAATTTTCTTTAAAAGCAGAACAAATGCTCTCAGGCCCTTAATTGAAAAGGATGTGTTTGTCATACTTTCAACTAGGGCTGCACGATTAATCGCATGAGATTGTCACGCGCATTTTGACAGTAAAGCCGGTTCCCTGATTACCGCTAAATCGCCATCAGCTGCTTTCAAATGGAGCGGCATTTAATAGACAGAGCCGTAGATCACTGACAAGCCATGTAATATAGCGTTCATTATTGAAGGCGATTCATCTGCGATAATGAACGCGATTTTGCGTGGCTTGTCAGTGAACTAAGCGGTAATCAGGGAACCGGCTTTACTGACGAAATGCGCATGACAATCGCATGCGATTAATCGTGCAGCCCTACTTTCAACAGGGTTTGGTTTTAATTTACCAAATGGCCAATTGCGTGAAGATGCATTTCAGTGGCGGCGCACGTCGATATGGCCTCTCATAGTAGAAAATCAACCACTTTGCCTCAGGCAAACCTAACCTGAGGCACCTTGGCTAAAAATGGCAAAAAAAAAATTATGGTGAGAGTAAGATCTAACAAGTTTGGATTATAAATCTCTTAGGGTTTGATGTGGGGAAAAAGCACAGCAAAAAGCACACCTTGATAAATGATGTCTGCAATACAAACTGTAAGTCTATTTAAAACTGAAACTATCTTTGCTTATTAACAGGTGCTTCCTGGGCATCAATCCTGAAAGAGGCTCAAAGACCAAGAAGCAGACAACAATGAACCCTCATGTGAGCACCCTTTTGAGGAAACTTATTGACTTTGAGTGGGCATCATAGTTTTTTTTGCAGCGGTAGTTGTCAGGCTCAGTTTTGAGTAGCCTTGTTCTTTTTGTAATTTTCAAGACAACTTTGCACTACAAGATTTTTACACAATGCTGTTGCATGTGGACTATAATGTTTGAGACTGAGAGGAGCGCCTGACCCCTTTACAACATTCCTTCATCGCTCTCTCACTTGCTCTCTTATCTTGCCATGAATAGTTGAATTTTGAGACAGGTAGTTGAATTGCAAGTTTGCACAATTTCTCTGCATTTTATGTATTTTATGCATTTTAAGATGGGTTTTATGACTAGAAAGTTGAATTTCTTGAAGTTCTTGGGATCTGCTGTACATTGAAAAATATTTATTTGTTAATAAATATGCCATTGGGCTAATGTTGACTTTACCTCAGAGTTGTTTGTTGGGGGGAGGGGGTTAATTGTACAATGATTGTAAATTCACAGTAAATTATTGTCAACTTGTGCATTACTTTCACAGTACACACTGTAAAAGTACAGGGCCTTGTTGTAATGATGTACAGCAAAAGATTGTAATTCCCCAGTAATATACTGTAATATCACAGTAATTGCTTTGTCATTGAAGCTGTGAAGTTACAGTATACAGTTGTGCTTTTACAACAATGCATTGTAATATCACAGATATAAAATTACAGTAAATTGCTGTGAGTATATTTCACAGTATATTGCTGTAATCCTTACTGTGAAAGTCATGCAAAATTTATCCAATAATTTATTGTAAATTTACAACGAAAAATTTTTGCAGTGTATGTTTGAGCTACAGGAACATTCTGTGGCAGGAAAGGTTTTGCTGTACATGCCCACTTCCCACTGTGATGCCACACTTCTGTAATCATTTCATCAAGTCTACTGAAGGCCAGCATCAGTAACAGCAAATCAGCCTATAGATGTAGTGCAGGGTTTGCTGTCTGGTATAAAACCTTCTGTCAGGAAGACCGAGAAGACATACCAAGATCAAGACTCGGCTTGTCCCAGTTCATTAACAGCTCAAAAATGGGTAAGAACTGAATATGTGTATTATATTTTTTAAACGCCTCTCAGAACGTAGTAAAATGCTTAAGATACAGAAAACACACAGTGATAATATAATATAATATAATATAATATAACATTCTTTAGTCTGTATTTAAATGTATCTCATGAATACATTTGCCATACAGTTTAAAAATTTGCTCTCTCTCTCTCTCTCTCTCTGTTACTTTTTTTAAATAATTTATAAAAAGGGGGATATTATTTTTCACATTAATACAACTGGACAATACATAATTAAGCACAAATGTTAAATTACAGAATAGGAAATTATTAAATAAACTTTTTGTGCATGCAGCTGCATTTAAAAAATATAATCTATAACTGCTGGAATGACAGCATTGTAATGTTAGACCGAACTGCATTTGGTCTTCTTTATTCAATGTGTTTGCTTTCTGTATTGCATCTAAAGATCAATTCACACAACACCAACAGACGTCATCAGACACTTTGTCGGGTTTTGTCGGATCAGTGTGTTACCCGTCAGAATCTGTTGCCATCTATCGGTGCTTGTTTTCGCCAACTGAACACGCTGAATCGAAATTAGAATGTTTGATAAGTGAGGTGCTGTAATCTGGTGACTGTCGCCGTTGGTCTGCGTCTGTCAGTGCAGTGTGAATTACACTGTACTTACACTGTAAAAACATTAAAGGGATAGTTCATCCTAAAATGGAAATTAAGTCATTATTTACTCACCCTGGTGTTGTTCTAATACTGCATGCCATTCTTTCTTTTTTGGACTACAAAAGGAGAATTTTCAAAATATGTCCAGTTTGCACTAATCCATAATGACAGTGTCTAGTTTTTTTTAAATATACACAAAAGTATTACATAATGTGCAAGCTTTTTATAAAAGCTTGATGCTGGTTGCTATTCACTGCCATTACACAGTTGTTGTTTTGTTTTTTGTTTTTTTTTTTTTTTTGGAAAAAAAAACCCACTTTTTTTTAAATTGACCATTTGTGATCCGAAAGAGAAAAAGGGCATTCGACATTCGAATAACACCAGGGTGAGTAAATAATGAGTTAATTTAGTACTGCTAATAAGTGCATTTTTCAATATTTAGCATGTTTTCAAAACTCAGTCAATTAGCCATTTTTGTGACATTGCTTTGATTCACAATTCACTCATTTTTCATAATTTGTTATCTTCCCACTAAAAATTAAGTGATGAAGTGACTGATTTCCACATTAATGACTTATTGCCACAATAATGGCAAAGCGTGAGGACAATGCTAAAAGTTTCTTATTCAAAATTATAAACAGACTCTTCATACATGACAAGACAAAACATATCTTTAAAGATTAAATCAGACAGCATAAATTATGTGAAGTACTGTAGTACTGTACATTTTTTGTTTTTCCTCTTCTGTCGGTGTGTTTCATTTTGTTGTTTCAGAATATTTGCTTTGATCAAGATTTAAGAACAACAACAAAAAGGTTTTATTTTAGGTTCATTTTGGTGTGTGAAACTGCATGCAAAAATGATGTTGCACATGAAACACCAAAATGTTAAGATGATGCATCAGAAACAGACCCAAAAGCAGCCCTCACCTGTTTTCTCTTTCTTTTTTTCATTGTGTAGAAAACACAAGTTTTGGACCTGAAAACTTGACCAGAGGCACAACAAATTATACCACTATACAGCTGGACTTTGGCTTTGAGACATTTTTAATATGCATTTTCACTGCCACCTTCATTGTTGGTTTCATTGGAAATGGGCTTGTCATATTTCTGACTGGCTGCAGAATGAAGACGACAGTCAACTCTATTTGGTTTCTCAACTTGGCGATTGCAGACTTCATCTTCATATTATCCATAATGATATTTCGTTTTTTTGGCAACTTTTCATCCTTATGGTATGTTATCCCCATGATGGTAACACTAAACCTGTTTGCTAGCATTTTTTTTCTTGTAGTCATCAGTCTGGACCGATGTCTGTGCACAACAATGGTTGTTTGGGCTCAAAATAACCGAACTGTACTGAGAGCCAGGATCATCTGCGTGATTGTGTGGGTTTTATCCATCAGCTGCAACATCCCTTTCTTCGTGAATGTGTTTCCTACTACATTTCTGTTCACATATATATTTTTAGTGAGCTTTCTCATCCCCTTCCTGATCATTGCATCTTCACACATTGCTATTGGAGTACGAATCAAACGCCTCAAAACAGAGAAGCAGCACAGGTCGTACCGGGTCATTATCGCTATCATCCTGACTTTTTTCGTATGTTGCTTTCCATACTATGTTTGCTGTTTTTGTGCAATAAAAATGTATAATTGGAGTGCCAGTGATAGAAAAGTATTCATGATAGCATTTGAGATCAGTAGCTATCTGGTTTTTCTAAACAGCTGTCTGAACCCCATTCTCTATGTGTTCATGTGTGATGAATATAAGAAGAAGCTGAAACAGTCTCTGCTGCTGGTGTTGGAGACGGCGTTTTCTGAAGAACATCTGATCTTTAGAGGAAGGCAGATACAAAAGGACGAGCAGAACACGAAAAACACCTTTGAACCGTTAGATAGACAGTAGAAAAACAGTCTCTAAATGATTGTGACCACTATAACCATATATTTCACCATTAACCACTGTAGTCCTTATTAATTATTTTTTTAAAAAAACAGCAATTTGGATGGGATTGTATTTTGTTTCAGTTCTGTGCCTCAGTTTTCTCTTGTTTCTCTGTTTCTGTTGGTCTTTATAGGTTACAAACTGTTTGATTAAGTGGTCACATGGTGTTTCATGATTCTTTGATTGGTTTGTTCTGTCTATTTCAGCCCCGTTTTTCTTTCAGTTCATTGTAAGTTCTGCTTCACTTTGTTCAAGTTTGTTATTCTGTGTTTCTCTTTTGTTAATAAAATACAGACTGCTGCATTTAGATCATTTTCTCCTCATTGCAACCAATTTGTGACAATGGACCCTTTTCACAGACTGTGATGATGTTTTAATGGTCATCAGCATTGTAAATCCAGCAATGTTTTTTTATATTTATTTTTTTTAAGTTAGTATTATGTACATTTTTAACACTGTACTTTGTATTATATTACCTTTTCATCAAATTACAAAGAAATAGTTAATGCTGTAGTGAATACAATGTGGAAGTGATGGTAAAATCGACATCTTTCTCTCTTCTGTTATCAGATTCTCTATATTTTTTTCCTCTTTTTGAAAGTCATGAAAACATGTGTGGCAGTTTTCTATAGGTCTAAAATCACATTAGTAAGGCCATTGTAGAAGTAAGACTCCAGCTGAGTTCTGCTCTCCGTGATGCCCATCTCTGTGTGTGGGTTGCTCACTGCTCTTTCGCAGTCGCTCTTACTTGCTCTCTTCTCTGAAGAATGCGCTTTGGAGATTCTGTGTATCAGACAGGGCTGGCCTAGACTATGTTTGGCTTTCGTTAGATTAGTATGGCCGCCTTGGTGGCGCTGAGGGTGACTTCGTTCCCCCCTCTAGTTACTGGCCAGGGTTCCTTTCGGTTTCCTGGCCACATTCCCTTTAAGGGACCACTTTCCATGGAATGCTGGTCCCAGATGCCTTGAGCAGCCTTGGAAGGCTTTTTGCGGTAGGCCTCTTTTAGGTTCAGCTTCGGCTGTTGGCCGTAGGGAATGCTGTCACTGAAAGCCTTGCGTGACCCGAGGGGGAGTTGCTCCTGGCTTTTATCTGGAACTGCCGGACTTTTGTCTAGTCACCGCCATGCACTCTCCTTTAGCATGGCGGTGTGGGTATATCGTCCTCGTAGCGGTAATATCGAGACTCTGCGTTGCCCTGCCATGCTTCGGGCTGCCTGCTGAACTGTCCCTCAAGACGAGTAGGTGTCGACTGCTTCCTCAGGCGCTCCCTTTATACTTCTGGGTTTGCGCTATGATGACGTCATAGGCTGTTGCCGGCCAATAGGATTGGATTGGTGCGATTCTTTGCTATTCGGACACCTGTCACGAGTGACGGTTCCCCGTAGCGGTAAACGCAGAGTCTCGTTCCCTGTTCTCAGGGAACCATGGTTACATACATAACCTGAGACGTTTTTTGTCCTCAACTAGGATAAAAGTTAAATGATCAATATAATTGTTGTTTCAACTTGAAAACGCAGGTTGAAACAACTGCACTATATATTTTCCATGGGCTTTAACTTCCATGTATCACAAGAACGAGACTGAAGCAGACTATTCAGTCTTCATCCAGTCTATTTCCTGTCCTCGTGGTGATGATTAGGCAACAGACACCTTCACCTCCTCGGGAAAGTTCATTTTAATTAATAATGGTTTAAAACCAATCAGATAAATAGATTTTTATCTGAATTAGATGAACTGTTGCAGTTTTTGCATGGTATATCCACCTGTGGTTCTTAGAATGACGGCACATTTCAGCAATTCTTGCTAATGAAATATCTTGATAAACAATGAACATGCACACTTGTCTTTGTGTCTTTCTAGTCATTAATGTTCCATTTTTACTTCAGACCAAACATAACCTACTTTTTATGTCACTTCAGTTTAATCACTGAAACATAATTGTATGATCCAATTCACATGGCACTGTTATCCAAAACATTTAAGGTATATACATTTTTATCAGTTTATACAATTAAATTGAATTCTAGCACCATGAGCTACAGGAACATTCTGTGGCAGGAAAGACTCTGCTGTACATCTATAATCATTTCATCAAGTCAGCTGAAGGCCTATCAGTAAAGCATATCAATGTAGTGCAGGGTTTGCTGTCTCTGTCAGCAAGACTGAGAAGACATACCAAGATCAAGACTCGGCTTTTCCCTGCATTAACAACTCAAAAATGGGTAAGAACTGAATATTTGTTTTACTCACGTGACATATTTTTTAAACGCCTCTCATGGTGTAGTAAATGCAAAACTGTTTAAGATACAGTCAATGCACAGTGCCTGCTTAAACCAATCAAATCAATATAATATAATATAATAAAATTTAAACTATTCTATGTAAATGTATCTCATCATGAATACATTTGCCACAATTTAAAAATATAATATATATATATATATATATATATATATATATACACACACACACACACAGTCAAACCAAAAGTTTTTCAGACGTTTTTGATATTTTGATATATTTTTACTAGTGGGTGCCGGACACTATATTTCATTTATGTTAGTGAGGATAGCAAAATAAACTGTCACATATTATACCCAAAAATTCTTCATACAGTGGACTACCAGTAAAATTGATAAAAACCAAAGACCAAAAAATATTCAGACACATTGACCTGACCATGTTTTGCTCAAGTGTTATCTGACATAATTAAGATTAATATTTTCTGACACAGTTTAACTACTGTCATATTTTATTACCATTTTTTTAAACTATAGTGAGTGAACTGAAGTAATGAATGAAATGTAGGTGTCTGCATAAATTTTAGTTTGACTCTTTTGTGTATATATATATATATATATATATATGTGTGTGTGTGTGTGTGTGTGTGTATTTATATATATATATATATATATATATATATATATAAATGTCTATATATAGACATTTTTTTGAAATTCTCCTTTCGTGGTCTGAAAAGAAAGAAGGGCATACAGCATTAGAACAACACCAGGGTGAGTAAATAATGACTTCATTTTCATTTTCATTTCAAGAAAGCTCTTGAATGCTTTTGCTTTTAATGTGCTGTAATTTGATGACTGTCGCCATTGATCTGCATCTGTCAGTTCAGTGTGAATTGGCCTTTTCCACCATTACACTGCAAAAGCATTCAAGAGAAAGTTCACCCTAAAATTAAAATTTAGTCATTATTTACTCACCCTGGTGTTGTTCTAATGCTGTATGCCCTTCTTTCTTTTTCAGACCACAAAAGGAGAATTTTCAAAAAATGTCTAGCTCGAGCTGATCCATATAATGGCAGTAAATTGCGACCAGCATCAAACTTTTAAAAAAACACAAACGTATCAGAATGATCCTGTGCAAAGTGTTCAGGGGTATACGATGTAATTTGGTGAAATGACAGTCAGAATGACAGTTGACAGATGTGAATGTGATAATTTTTTGTTGCAATGAACACAACAGATATATTTACCTCAGAGAAAAAAAGTACATGGATTGTATTTCATGTCAAGTTTTAGTTCATCTTGATTTCTCACAACTTATGTGCTTTATCTGGGTGAGTTGGAGTGAACTGTGGTGCTAACAGAGCCTCACAAACACACAGTCGAGCACGGAAGACCAACAGCCAAGGTCAGGATTTTCATTAAAATAATACATTAAATTTCGATTTTTCACCCCAAAACAATTGATTTGTTTTTTTATCAAATACCCCCGAAAACTTGGAACGTATGGCACGTGTTGTTTAGGATCATTCTGTGATACTTTTGTGTCTTTTTTCAAAAGCTTGATGCTGGTCACTATTTACTGTCATTATGGATGAAAGTGAGTGGGACATTGTTATGTTTTTAATTCTCCTTTTGTGATCCAAAAAAGTAAGAAGTGCATATTAGAACACAAGGGTGAGTAAATAATGACAAACATTTTCATTTAATGGTGAACTGTCCCTTTAAAAATTTTTAAAGTTTAAATTTTAAATTTTTAGAGTTTAAAACCTATACTATAACTATACTAACCTATACTATACTTTACTATTGAGTTTAGAACCGTTAATAAGAGCATTTTTCAATATTTATCATGTTTTCAAAACTTTCAAAAAAGTTAGCCAATTTTGTGACTTCATTGCTTTGATTCACAATTCAATCATGATCATGTCTGTCACAATTCGTAATACGGATTTCCACATTAATGACTGATTGCTACCGTAATGGTCACATAAAACTTTAGGATAATACCAAAAGTTTATTTCTTCAATAGTTTTAACAGACTCCTCATACATGACAAGACAAAATATATCTTTAAAGATGAAATCAGACAGCAGAAATGACGTGAAATACTGTTTTTATGTTAAATACCCTTATTGCTTGTCTGTTTATCAAAAATGAAAGCATTTTTTTCCACTCCTGTCGATCGTTTCATTTTTTATTTGACACTTCAGAATCAGATGTGGGTAGAGTATCCAAAAACTGTAGGCAACTCAAGTAAAAGTACAACTAGAAATATTTACTCAAAGTAAAAGTGAAAGTAATAATCATAATAGTTACTTGAGTAAGAGTAAAAAAGTATCCAGTGAAAAAAAACACTCAAGTAGCTAGTTAGACTACTAGTTACTTTGTAACTATATATACTATAGGCCTATAATGTGTGTGTATAGCTACAGCAATACAATAGCATGTAATTTTTTAGATAGATATTTAAATTATTATCATAATTACATATATTTGCAACAAACACAGAAGAGACAAGCATTATTTCTGGCATTTGTAGCCCAAATATCATTGCATGTCCTCTTTGTATAATAATAACAGCTAACCGCTGAACATCTGAACACACAATGATCAAATACACATTAAAGGATCTTCTTTCGTCTGTTCTCCAAAATGTAATCAAATGTATATTTCTGCAAGCGCATGTAAACTGGTTAACTGTACCTTCACAGAGGCATTAATTTTCAAGACGAACAGGTCACCGACGCCGCCACTGCGCAAGCGCGTGTTCATTTCATACTTTCTGAACAATGGTTGCTTATTTAATGTGTAAATTATGATATATATGTCCATAAAAACGGTGAAAAAATGCTACATACTTTGTTATCGTGGCGTAATATTCTGTTTGGTTGTGAAATGTCGGCTATTATTGGCTGTATTTGAAATCAAATGAAATCAATAGCTTCCTGTGGAACAGGCCCTTTTCACAATGATGTCAGTTAACTTCCTAACTATCCGCAAAGCAGTGGATCTGTTATTCCGTCTTACCTTCGTGCTGGAGACTTCTCGGGAAAATGCTTTAATAACTTTAAATGCAAATTGTTTATGTCAAGAATTTACATGATCGGATTCTTTTGGTAACGTTATTTATTATTTCCTTTCTGTAACTGGGGGGTGTTTCAAAACTTTAGCAATGTTGTGTCCTTGAATTGCTGTCAGAGTTTTATCACAATGATTGTGTGTCCACAAAAATCTGTTAGCCTATTTGGAATAACAAGAATATTGTCTTTAAAAACAAAATTTGTTTTAATCTTTATTTTTAGAAATTGGTAGGCTATGATAACGATATTGTTCTTGTGAGATTTATTTACGAGTAATGGACACCTGAAAGTAGCACATCCACATAATACTCCGAAGAATTAATAATGTGAAGATTTTAGATCATTTTACATCATGCCAGTTTAAACTGAACTGGTGCAATATAGATTGCATAATTTGTAAGAAGTGTATTGAAAATACAAAACAGAAGTATGCGTTCATTTAATGTTATTCAATGGAGAAATAATTTGATTTAATTAATTTAATGCTGCTTTAACAATGAGTACTGTTGTAAATCCTCTATATATTTTTGTATGTGACAGTCTTGTTCTGCAATAAAGAGATGAATTATGACAAAAATGCCATGTACAGGAGTCAGTTTTTACAACATTAACAGTCTTCATGTAGAAATAGTATTATACCCAGACAGCAACATAGTATGGCCCATATCTGGTACATGTGGATTACACACGGATCAGATGGGCCGGATCTGGACCGACATTATGTTGCTGTCAGGGTATTAAACACAATTTTTATTATGTATGTCATATTTATCTAAATAAAACTGAAAATTAGACTTTTTTGATATTTAAAAAGAATAAGCTTATTTTGATCTTCATTGTACATACAGGCACTGAAATAAGTAGCCTAGTACATTAAGCATTGAATTAAGTTGTTTTTTTTTTCTGCACGTAAATGTCGGAAACATGCGTTTATTTCACAAATAGTACTGACAAATACATATAAACAGCTTCATCTGCAATAAAGACAGCAAAGTTTGCAAGTTACTAAAGTGTATGGATTCAGTGCTCCGTATTCAATTCCTCCTCCGATTTCAAGCAGCAAATCTCGCTGATTGGTAAGTTCGTTTGAGATCTGCCAAACACCTCGCCTTGAATTTACATGAAATTAGGCGACTACAGTCATCCTCTAACCACGTTTGTGGCATATGTACAACTATTGGGTGGACGTCATTCAAGCGACGCTATATTCCACTATGCTGACAGAAGCGAGTATCCACCATAGACTGTAAAAAAAGATGGACTCCGCGACGCCACTTCCTTCCATTGTAACAAAGAATATACACTAACAAGAATACACTCATAGGCATTCAGTCACTGTACGGTCTCGTTAACGCATACCTACCTGCTATGCTTACCTCAAGGACTCCTCTAACGACTACTTACCTGTCTCCAGCGTTCACCAAGATCCCTAGTGTTCTCCTCGTCTTCTGTGAGTGTCTCTGTGTCTCGTCTGCTCCACGTCTGCCTGCCATCCACGTTCCCTGGGAAAAACAAGACAAGTATCAGTTACAAGAATATCATCTGCACGAACTTTACCTGCATTCACTTACCTGCACTCTGCTATCACATCTGGTTGTTCAATAAAAGATCATTAACGTTATACCTGTGTCTGTGTCTCCGTCCCCTTCTGTACGTAACACTTATAAACACTGAATTATTACCAACATATGAAATTAAAATTAAGGACATGCATCAGAAGAATTGTTGGACAATAAATATACGAATATAACAGCTTGATTTTGCAGTGTTGTCTAATGTCCGTTAAAGCAAAAGTGTCCAAAAGTGGAAATTATGCGATAACGGACACAACAATGCATCATGTATTATAAGATCATTATGTTTGTAGCGTGATCCATTAAAACGTACAAAACAGCCTATTTCAATTCAGACCTAGTGGACTGATACTATTATTACTATTACTCCACGAGGTCTGAAATATATTGTTCACTGCAAATATGATGATCTTAAATGTATTAATTATTAATTTACTATTAATAAATGTGTACAGTTGCATAAAATGGAAATACTCAATAAAGTAGGCTAACTACACTAACTCAGATGGATCAAAAACGAACAATTGAATATATATCAGCATGATAACAACTATGAACTTGAATGACCAAAACCATCTTTCTGAAAATTGTATTTGAAGCGTAATTTATTTTTTTGTTTTGACTCAAATCCCGTTCGTTTGCATGAAGAGGGCGAGGTTTATGACCTGTACTGCATCCAGCCACCAGGGTGCAATCAAAGAGCCCACAGCTTCACTTTTCAGGACGTATGAGGCACACCCGGGATCCACTGCTTCGAGTCCAAACGGAAGCTGTGTGACATCATGTGAAAAGGGTCTATTGCTCACAGACAGCATCTGCAGTTCATCTAATAAAGATCTTCATCGCTGACAAACAATAACGACAGACTTTGCTCAGTCATTACAGAATGACCAAAACAGCATTTCAGATGCCGTCCCGTCACAAAGTCACAGTCTTTTTTGATGCACATCATGGAATAGCCAATATTCGTCTGTTTCCATCCATGATTATGCTCATTTTGGGATATCGCATTAAAAAAATGCTGGATGGAAATGCCAAGATGCGCATAATTCTAAAATGTGCATGAAAAAAAACTTATGTGCTCAATTGAGTAGGAGATTTTTTTTTTATGCGACATGAAAAAATGTGCATAAATTACAATGGAAACACTTGAACCGAATAAATTCCTAGATGCGCATCAAAAAAGACATGTGACTTTTCGATGGCATGGCATGACCAATCTCGTTGCACAGCATCTGAAATGCTGTTTTGGTCATATTGTAATACCTGAGCAAAGTCTGTCATTAAAGTGGTTTGATATAGGCTAATTCCCTCCCTGAAGCGCCTCACACGATTGCATTCACAAATGCAATATAACATGACAGCATTTAGTATTCATCTGCACGCTCTGAGGCACAAATAATTTATTATATGAAAATTAGGTTACACTTTATTTTAATGTGTCCCTATTACAGCATTTAAGTACTCTACATGTACTTACTATAGCGGCAGTTACATGTAATTATGCCTAATTTATAGTTAAATATAGTGGGTGGTTACCGAAAATTATTATCTTTACAGCATGTCAGTTTATGCGGCAATGCGCTGTGAAATTATTGCGGGGCAAATTTATTATAATATTAATTTAATAATAAAAGTAGCCTTACCTAATAGTTATAACAATAGACTAGAATGTAACAGGTCTACATTAATTGGAAGTTCCAAATCCTCTTAATATTGACTAAATTTGATGCTTTTGACAATCTCTGACTATCGTCATCTCGTCTGTTGATGCAACCCACAGTCTATGATGCAACCCAGCACAGGTGGTTCACATGATTAGTTCATGCTTTCAAAAATCATTAGTTCATGCTGAATGAAGTATTAATTCAGGTAGGCCTATTAGTAGGCTATATGTTTATTCAAGCAGGCTACCCTTATTGTAAAGTGTTACCAGACAGCGCTCATATTGAATGAGCTAGCCTTTGTTTGTAAAGGTAACTTAATCTATTTTTGATTTCTGTCAGCTTATTTCCGGTGTTGTGCCAAAATTCTGTGACCCAACGAGTTATGTGTGTGAGTGCCGGTGACGTCACAGCAAAAAGCGCAAAGCCTGAGACTGACTGCATGTCTGAGAGTGCATCTGTAGCCTACTGTCTTCACCTAGACCATCTCCCATGTGTTGCTCAGAGACGCAAAACAGTCCCGTAGCTTGTTTCGAACAATTTACATTGCCGAAATGAAGCAAAAACAGGCAATCTAAAATATAAGTCACTCAATATGAACTCTTTGTTTTTTGAACTGTTGTATAAAAACAATATTTATATTATGCATTTAGATTATGCATTAAACATGATTTAGCCCAATCTTGAACATGATTAACAATGGACTGGTAACTAAGGTTCTAATTTGAACAACAATAATTAGATTCCTACTGAAAAATCAGAGCTGTAATAACTACTTTACTATCTATTTTAAAGACATATAATTCAAGAAAATCATTCCATTTCCATTTCCAACTCCAGTGAGCTGTTAAAAACTGGATTGCTGAGTTGAATTTGTGAACTGAATAAGTTGGATTTCTTAATGAATAATTCTAATAGATTCCGTTTATCTTTCCCTTTTCTTTGTGCAGAAAATGCGACCAATGCAACAACCATGCCAGGACCCTTATCAAGCATTGAAATCTTCAATATATTCATATATTTTGTCGTCTTCGCTCTGGGTATCGTTGGAAATGGGCTCATCATATTTGTGACTGGCTACAAAATGAAGACGACCGTCAACTCCATTTGGTTTCTCAACCTGGCTATTGCTGACTTCATCTTCACCTTAGTCATCATCCTCTACATTATTACTGCCTTTAACAAGATGGTTTGGTACTTTGGTGACTTCATGTGCAAGTTTGTGAGCTTTGTGACGGTGCAAAACATGTTTGCCAGCATCTTTTTGCTGACCGCTATCAGTCTTGACGGATGCCTGTTCACTTGGGTGATTTTATGGGCACAAAACAAGCAAACTCTGGTCAAAGCCAGGATCATCTGTGCACTCGTGTGGGTTTTATCCATCCTCTGCAGCATTCCCTTTGTCATCAGCCGCTTGGAAAAGGATAAAAAATGCATTTATAATTTAAGTCAAGTCACCTTCAAGTCTCTGGTCATATACAGGTTTATGGTGGGTTTTCTCATCCCCTTCCTGATCATTGCATCTTCATACATTGCTATTGGAGTGTGGGCCAAATGTCTCAAAGGAGGAAAGAAGCATAAGTCATTCTGGGTCATTATATCTGTGATCATGGCCTTTTTCATATGCTGGTTTCCTTTTCATGTTCAACAACTGTGTACTGTGATTGCCCATGAGAATAAGTGGAGTGACTTTAAACAAGTAATAAATGCCATAGGACCTTTTGTAAACTGTCTGGTTCATCTCAACAGCTGTCTGAACCCCATTCTCTATGTGTTCATGTGTGATGAGTTTAAGAAGAAGCTGAAACAGTCTCTGCTGCACTGTAAACCCAGATAGTACTACTAACTTATAAAGAGTACGCTGCAATTAAAGTCTGTTAAATCAATGATCTTACTTAAAACAATTAAATTTTCTGAATGAGGAGTTTAGTTTTATTTTTGTGTAGCTCAACATTTTTGAGTAAACCCTTGTCCTTATTTATTATTTTTTAAGTTTACTGAGCGATATAAAGTGACATCATCCATGACATGCTGTTGCTGATGTTACCGACATAACCGACAATATCAGAAGAGTCCATTCAACATTAAACTGAGTTGCAGCAGAGTTCCCAGCATGCTTTGCGTCACACTCTGTAAAGGCAGGAACACACCAAGTCAACGCCAACAAACTAGTGGTGACGAAAGCAGACTGTGGGGTTGGCTCACGTCGGCAGCGTCTGTGTCCAAAGTTGCCTTGACACACCAAACCGACACTCGACAGCCGACGGCCAAGTAGCATGTCCGTTCTGTGCAACCTGGTCTCATGATAAAAACGTACCCGTGGGGCACGTTTTCGCGAGTCGCAAAATACGTACCAGTGAGTACATATCGCTGCAGTTTCGCTCTGAAATGTCCACTGAGCGGCGCCAAAAGCGTGTTCTTTTTTTTTTTTTTTTTTTGCCAGAGCAGATAATAGGGTGAATGCGGTACGTTTTTATGACGTTGCTTTTTAGACGAATCGCCGCGGTTCTCGATTTGACGTTTGCGCTCCGTTGCGTTTTAAAATAACTTCCCACCGACACTACGCCTAAACCTACCCGATAGCGTTAACAAAAGCAAACGTGACGTAAGAAGCGTCAGATCTCTCTTTGAGCAGGTCTTTCACGGGATTCGTACCCAGGCAGGGGGGCGTCGACTCCTCGCCGTAAGTCCAACTCCGTATCGGCCGAGCTACCGAGCAAGCTTGGTTACGGCCAAAAAAAGCGAAACGCGTAGAGCCGGAAAGTCCAAAGTACGTTCGTTTACAAATCGGGCACTCCGGTCGGATGCGTTTTGAGGTCGTGACACGATATTGTGCGAGGAGACGCCAAAACGAGTCTTTACGAATCGATAATCCGACCCCGGCCGTCGTCGAAACCGTGCGTGAAAACAAGTAAAAGCGAAGTGTATATCATAATGTTATGACACAGTGTTACAAAATAGTGAAATAGCAACTTGACATATTCATACGCCATGAACAACAAGGTTCTGGATGCAGCTGTTCATCTACAGTCGAATCATGGTTTTAGATAGTTGGAAATTGAAATCCATGGCTTAGTGTAGATGTCAAAACCATAATGACATATTACTTTTAACAATTAACAATTTAGTAATTTAGTTATTAGTCATGTGCCTCAATAAGTAAAGTCTTAACATAAGGATACATTTGCAAATCATTAGCTAATTATTAATTAAAGCAGACAACTGGAAGTTGAAGTATGTGGCTTCAACCCATTGTGGTAATAAACACATTAATTTACACTATTAGTTAATAAAATATGTTATTGAGGAATTAATACATTATGACACATTTAATTAATAACAATTCATATATTACTTAATCTATTAATCATATAGAAACTATATTAGTTGCTGGTGCAGTAATCATTAATTGATGGTTTACTTCTTCATGAGTCTTACATTAAAACATGATTATCTGTGCATTAGTTAAGCATGAATTAATGCATATTGCATGTACTGACTTATTTACTTTTTTTTTTTACTGAGAAAACTGGTAAGATTAATAACCTTTTCACTTAAGGCTCAACTTAAGGTTTTAGTTTAAATGTTAAGCATTTTTACGGTTTCTGCATTATGTTCCAGATGAATTAAGTGGACTATAATTTGTTCCTTTAACAGTCCTTAAACATCACCTGAAGCTCTCTGTGTATGTTGACAAGTATTTTAGTTCCGCTTTAAATGTTAAAAATGCTCTTTTACATATAGAGTTTAGCTAAAAATATTTTGGTTAATATTTGTGTATTTTTTTTTTTTCAGCCTCTTTTTCAGTATAAAAATTGTCAGAATTAGTAAGTTGGCCTACAGCTGTTGTTCTTACCAAAACGATATAGCAGTTTCAACATTTTGAAATATCCTGTTGCAATTTCTGTTGCAATTTCTGTTGCATTTCTAATGAATTTCTAATGATCCTGTTGCATTTCTAATGAAATAGGCTAGATAAACAATGAACCTGCATACTTGTTTTGTTTTTAGCCATTGTTTTTCTTTTTACTTCAGACCAAACCATAGCCCCGTCCAATATGATGGCATCACCCAGAAATGCAGATGTCACAGTGAATTCCTTAAGGAACATCAATATTTTCCTCCACTGTATAATGTGTGTTTGGTGTTGTTGGCAATGGACTGGTCATCTACATCACAGGCCTGAAAATGAAAAGCACTGTCAATACCATCTGGTTTCTGAACCTGGCTTTAGCAGACTTCCTATTTTCATTCTTCCTGATCTTCAATATAATTTACGAATACAGTGAGTTCGACTGGCCTTTTGGTGACTTTGTGTGCTTCTTGAGCAGCCTGGTGACCGTGTTGAATATGTTTGCCAGCACCTTCCTGCTGACAGCGATCAGTTTGGACCGCTGCCTGTCCACCTGTGGTGGTGTGGGCTAGGACCAAACGAAGAGTGCTGAAAGCGAAATATAATTTGCCTGCTTATTTGGTTAGCATCAGTCGCTTGCAGTCTGCCTTTAGTCATCTCCGTTTTCCCTTTCTGCACAACACGGTGCATTAATGACATTCAGAAACTAGAAACATACAAGAGGCTTCATATGTGGTGTACAAGTTAAGCGCCTCCGGAAAAACAAACCAAAACCCTTCCGTATTATCCTGGCTGTAATCCTAGCCTTCATTTTCTGCTGGCTTCCCTTTTATGTTCACGAATTCATTGAAGTGTAGTTGCATAAAATGGATGCGACAAAACCATCAGACGAGCTGACCAGCTTCCTACTTGAACAGCTGCCTGAATCCCTTTTTGTACGCATTTATGTGTGAAGATTTTCAGAAAAAGCTCAAGCAGTCTTTAGTGATGGTATTCTTTAACGTATAAAGAACATGTGTAGACAAAATACAGTATTGTTTTTGTTTGTTTGTTTGTTTGAGAACGGATGATGGAAGCTGATGTGCTGCTGTCAGCACATAGACACGGGACACAGAGGTAAGTGATGTAGCAGATTTATGTCAACAGCAGATTTATTGAACAACAACGGGTAAGCAGGCAGGGAATGTGAAAGTCATATGGGCCTTATCTGGTAGAGATTGTCCGTTTGTCTTTTCCAGGGGATCCAGAGGGAACAGCGGAGTGTGGAGATGGTGGAGATCTGGAGCGGTGGAGAACAAGGAGTGAACGCAGGAACAACAGGTAAGTAGATCACAGGTAAGAGTGTCGTGGAGCTTGTAATAGAAGTTGACATTGACGAGACCAAACAAGGGAGTGCAGGAGAAGTGAGTATTTATTGGAAGTGCTAATGATGTGCAGGTGCAGGGAATCCGTGTAACGAGAAGATGATGAGCTGACTGGGTGCAGGTGTGGATGAGGAGGGATGCTGGGAAATTGAGTTCAGGGACGGTGAAACAGATAGTGACCGTGACAGCCGCCAACAACAACAACAACAACAAAGGAATTATCGATTTACTGTGCTATAAATGTATAAATAGCTGACATGCATGCCTTATTAACTAAATGGCAATTGTTTTATGTAGGCCTATTTGTAACAGTTATGTTCTATGTGTGGACTCTGTGTTGCTTTTCCTTGGGTTCCGTTTCCTTCCTGTGTTTAGTTTCTGTTCCCTTTGCTCTTGTTGTTAGTTGGCATATGGTTACTTATTGAGTCTTGTTTGCATCCTCATTTAACCATGTGTTTAAAGTCAGCATTTTTTTATTTTTTTTTTGGTATGGTATTTTGATGGTATTTGTATTTCATTTTCATGGGTTTCCCAAGACCTCAAACAATCAATAGGCCCATCATTCTGAACTAATGTTTCTTTTACCTATAATGAACTGAAATGTACAATATGTTTGCCTTTGCTTTACAACATTGTTTAAATAAATCCCATGAGAAAAAAACAAAACAAAACAATGAGATATTTTAACATAAAAAATTATAATTTATTAATTATTAATTACTACACAGTAAAAATAATTTAGTGATTTAGTTATTTGAAACTTTTTTTTTATTATTATTTCTGGACATAACCATACTTTTATAGATTGTCCAGACAACAAGAAAAAATAAGATTTTTTTGTCCTCAACTAGGATAAAAGTTAAATGACCTATATAATTGTTGTTTCAACTTGAAAACGCAGGTTGAAACAACTGCACTATATTTTCCATGGGCTTTAACTTCCATGTATCATGAGAACGAGACTGAAGCAGACTATTCTGTCTTCATCCAGTTTCCTGTCCTCATGGTGATGATTAGGCAACAGACACCTTCATCTCCTCTGGAAAGTTCATTTTAATTAATAAACCAATCAGATCAAATTATTATCTGAATTATATGAATTGCATGAATTGCAGTTTTTGCATGGTATATCCACCTGTTGTTCTTAGAATGACGGCACATTTCAGCAATTCTTGCTAATAAAATATCTTGATAAACAATGAACATGCACACTTGTCTTTGTGTGTTTCTAGTCATTAATGATTCATTTTTTCTTCAGACCAAACATAACCTACTATTTATGTCACTTCAGTTTTAATCACTGAAACATAATTTTATAATTCAATTCACATTGGCACTGTTATCCAAAACATTTAAGGTATATACATGTTTATCAGTTCATGCATTTAAATTGAATTCTAGCACCATGAGCTACAGGAACATTCTGTGGCAGGAAAGACTCTGCTGTATATACATGCCCACTACCCAGTTGCAGTTCATTATTAGTTCATGTTAACTAATGTAGTTAACTAATGTTAACTTATGAACAAGTGTTACCATATATATATATATATATATATATATATATATATATATATACACAATTAGGAAGGTATTAAATAAACTTTTAGTGTGTTTCAAAATGTAAATTGCATTTGGTCTTCTTTCATGTTTGCATTCTGTATTGCAAAACACTTAGTTTTGTTGGATCAGTTTGTTATCCCTGTCTGTTGCCGTCTGTGAGCTTGTTTTCGCCGATTGAACATGCTACAGTAAATCGGAATTAAAATGTTTGATAAGTGACGTGCTGTTGATCCGCGTCTGTCAGTTCAGTGTGAATTGGCCTTTTCCACCATTACATTGCAAAAGCATTCAAGAGAAAGTTCACCCTAAAATGAAAATGAAGTCATTATTTACTCACCCTGGTGTTGTTCTAATGCTGTATGCCCTTCTTTCTTTTTCAGACCACAAAAGGAGAATTTTCAAAAAAATATCCAGCTCGAGCTGATCCATATAATGGCAGTGAATAGCGACCAGCATCAAGATTTTAAAAAAAAACACAAAAGTATCAGAATGATCCTGTGCAAAGTGTTCAGGGGTATAAGATGTCATTTGGTGAAATGACAGTCAGAATGACAGTTGACAGATGTGAATGCGATAACTTTGTGTTGCAATGAACACAACAGATATATTTACCTCAGAGAAAAAAAGTACATGGATTGTATTTCATGTCAAGTTTTAGTTCATCTTGATTTCTCACAACTTATGTGCTTTATCTGGGCGAGTTGGAGTGAACTGTGGTGCTAACAGAGCCTCACAAACACACAGTCGAGCATGGAAGACCAACAGCCAAGGTCAGGATTTTCATTAAAATAATACATTAAATTTAGATATTTCACCCCCAAAAATTTTTGATTTGTTTTTATTGTATATCTCTGACAACTTGGAATGTACGGCACATGTCGCGTGGGATCATTCTGTGATACTTTTTTAAAAAAGCTTGATGCTGGTCTCTATTTACTGCAAGTGGGGACATTTTTTTTTTTTATTCTCCTTTTGTGATCCAAAAAAGAAAAAAAACTTTGACGAGAGTTCCTGGAGGAGCCGAAGGTGGGACGAGCCAGTATCTGGTCCTGGAACGAGATTTCTATTGGCCCTCCAACCACCCACAACCCACCTCTTATTCATCACCCCAGAATTCGCAATAATGCAATGGCCATTACAGGCCCAGTTTACCTTGAAACACCATTCACTGTCATTCACTGTGGATAATAATTTTTTATACCCTAAACAGCCAACGTACCCTGGGAGATACATACTTTTCATTTTTTTTTTTTTTTTTTTTCACAAAATCTGAATGTCCTGCACCAATGGCAGCCATGTTGGATTTAGGGTAGGCAGGCTGACTAGGGAGTTACATCTAAATGTAACTAATTTGGATAAAATCCAAACTACATCAAATATTTCAAAAATTCATTTGGATATGTTTTACTTAATTCCAGATTATATAGAAAGTGACATGAAATGATTTTTTGCTGATCACTTTCCAGTCTTGCCTGTTTAAGGGTTAAATTGCTCTCTATGGAGGAATCAGATACCTCTCGGATCTCATCAAAAATATCTTAATTTGTGTTACAAAGATGAACAAAGGTCTTACACGTATGGAACAACATGAACATGGGTGAGTAATTAATGACAGAACTTTCATTTTTGGTTGAACTAAAACACGTGTCACACACGTGACTGACGATAAGAAGTAAGGTGCCTGCTGCAGTGTCTACAGACTAAAAAAGAAAAAGATCTTGTAAATGCCAAAATCACATATGTTGCTCCCCTAGAGGCAGGGTTGCAACATAATAAGTGGCTTGTCCATTTTTGTTGGACTTTGGGAATTTTTGGGGGGGCTCCCTTTGATTGAGATCTTTTAGTGAGTATGGTTGTTTGAGTATGTTTGTATATATGCATGAGTTTGCCCAGTTAGGTAGGGTGAGAGTTCCAGCTGTGTTGAAGATTCAGTCCTTCTATCAGTTCAGTCTTTTGGTATTTTTCCTTTTTAATTTTCAAGGTTATTCTGGGTGGAGACTTGTTCTCTGTCGAGGGGTAAGCAGTTCACAACTGTGTGACCGTTGATTTTATGACCTACAGTTTTTGCTTTTAAAGTCGCCTTATGCCTGGTACCCCTTTAGAAGATAGATAGGGGTTAGAAAATGATAGGCAGGTATATGTGTGTCTCTCGTGTGTTTTGTATTATTATGTTTTGGCTCAGCATCCATGCTCACTTTACTTTCTTTAAGGAACTGAAAGGGGAATACATAAGTTAGGTGAATTAAACATTTTTGAGGCACTTCTGTGTTTATTTGGTCCATGATCCTAACTTTAGTTAGTTGGCAGCTTTTGTGTGAAGTTCCTTTGTGGACTTTAGTGTGGTCAAACTTTAGTTGGTGTCTCATTTTAGGTTGAGGGCCGGATGGGAAATAAATGTAACCATGTGTGGGACGATTTTTTTTATTTTTTTTGGTTAAACCTTAGTGAGCTGACAGTTACATTATTACTGACCATACAAACTACACATTAATTTGCAAGAAAAAAAAAAAAAACACTGCTCTATGAAAACTGCATTTGTATAATTTCAAGATTTACAGAAAAAAAAAACAGCATGGTCTGACTTTATAGCTTTGTGAAATTATACTACATACGACACCTGCACAAAACTAAAACAGCAGATGGACTGAATGAAAATGCAAATTCACTATTAGTAGGTGGCGCTCGTGGAACAGCAGCGATATAGCGTTTCCTTGGTTACTGCTGTACACAAAGCAGCGCTGCGCTTATAAAATAGGCTACTTATATGGAGATCGGAACTTCCCTTCTAAGTTACATTCATATAAAACCCAATTCAATATTTATATTTTTCTTCCTATATTTCACAAATAGTGAGCTAAGCCTGGTACAGTATTTGCTCTGCTGGCGCTTCTGTGTTCTTCTCTTTGTGTCCGTATTCAGCATTTGGCTGGGTTAATGTCAGACTTTGTAATTTTCCACACAAATGACAGTTTGGGAAATTATTGCAAAGCAGTTTGTTTGCAAGTCCAGAATAGATATTGGCAAAAATAAAACTAATAACCATTCAAATTTATGGCCGGTGGACCATGCATAACTGTTTTTTATTATTGTTCAAATCATCCTCCAGGCCGGATTGGACACCTTTGTGGGCCGTATGTTTGACACCTGTGGTGTAGACTAATGTCCAGTATAAGCTTTTTATATATTTGTCATTACTGAGAATTTGCATTCAAAAGTGCTTGTCTGGAGTGAGTAATATTCTGTGTTTATAGTCTTTGGGTTTCTAGTTCTAATTCTGTTTAACGCTTTAAAAGCTTTGTTTGAGAGAGCATTTTTTGCTGCTTATTATTTTTGTAGCTGTGTGCTATATTACTTCCGGTGAGATTCTGAAGTGTGCATATGATGGACACTTTCCTATCCCATGAGTCTCACAGAGTCACAGCCAGCACCCACTAACACCAACACACCGTCACCAGATCTACACGCTCCACCCACTCGTTCACAGTCTCCTGAGTTCTAATCACCTGCACCTGCACATCATCAGACACAGGCAACAGACACCTTCACCTCCTCGGGAAAGTTCATTTTAATTAATAATGGTTTAAAACCATTATCTAAATTAGATGAATTGTTGCAGTTTTTGCATGGTATATCCAACTGTGGTTCTTAGAATTACAGCAAATTTAATGAAATGTCTTTGCTAATGAAATATCTTGATAAACAATTAACATGTAGCCACTTGTCTTTGTGTGTTTCATTAATGTTTCATTTTTACTTCAGACCAAACATAACCTACTATTTTTATATACTATTTGTGTCACTTCAGTTTAATCACTGAAACAGAATTGTATGATATAATTCACATTGGCACTGTTATCCAAAACATTTAAGGTATATACATTTTTATCAGTTCATACAATTTTGAATTCTAGCACCATGAGCTACAGGAGCATTCTGTGGCAGGAAAGACTCTGCTGTATGTACATGCCCACTACCCACAGCGATGCCATATACATCTGTAATCATTTCATCAAGTCTGCTGAAGGCCAGTAAGGCTAATCAATGTAGTATCAGGGTTTGCTGTCTGGTACCAACAAACTGTCAACAACCCTGAGAAGACATACCAAGATCAAGACTCAGCTTTTCCCAGTGCATTAACAGCTCAAAAATGGGTAAGAACTGAATATATGTTTTATTCACGTTTTATTTTTTATTTATTTTAATTTTTTTAAATGCCTCTCAGGATGTAGGTGAGGATAACAAAATAAAGTAAACTGTGACATATTATACCCAAAAATTCTTCATACAGTGGACTACCACTAAAATTGATAAAACCCAAAGATCAAAAAAATATTCAGACACTTTGACCTGACCATGTTTTGCTTAAGAGTTATCTGACATAATTAAGATTAATATTTTCTGACACAGTTTATCTCTGAGATCTTGTCATATTTTATCTGAATAAATTTGTATGACTAATATATATATATATATATATTTGTATATATGTATATATATATATATATATTATATATTTAGTATTATTTTTTTATTATATTTTTATTTTTATTTTTATTTTATTTTATATAATATATATATATATATATATATATAATAGATGCGGATCAACGGCGACAGTCATCAAATTACAGCACATCAAAAGCAAAAGCATGCACCTATGGGGCATGTTGTCACATTTCACTTCCCTTCTTTTGGGGTAAATAAAGAAAAAAGTATACACTGTATTAATGAAACAAAGCCACACATTTGTACCAGACATGTGTGAAATTAATATGGAATAAAAGAAATTCTCTGAACCCTAAGTAGATTTACACAAACTGAGAAAGTCAAAAAGCATTAGGTTGTGCCCCGCTCTCCCCTATGTCTTTATTGATTTATTACGTTTGAATAACTAAATTAATGCTATGCCATTTAAGTGACTATATTCTGATTATAAACTAAGTATTACACTACTGATGCTCAACACACCAGCAAATGACATCTCACAAGAAGTTTTCGAGCTGGCTTATATTATTGTGGAAGTTCTAAAAAACTCTCTGTGCATATAGTCCATTACCTCCCTGAAGCGCCTCACACGATTGCATTCACGAATGCAAGATAATTTAGTATTGTTTCATCTGCGTGCTCTGAGGCACAAATAATTTATTATATGAAAATTATTATCTTTACAGCACATCAGTTATGTGGTGATGCGCTTAGAAATTTTTGCGGGGCAAATTTATTATAATAGTATTAATTTAATTATAAAGGTAGCCTTACCTAATAGTTATAACAATAGACTAGAAGAATGTAACAGGTCTACATTAATTGGAAGTGCCAAATCCTCTTAATATTGACTATATTTGATGCTTTTAACAATCTCTGACTATCGTTGATACATGATCATCGTCTCGTCTGTTGACACAACCCAGCACAGGTGGTTCACATGATTAGTTCATGCTTTCAAAAATCATTAGTTAATGCTGAATGAAGTATTAATTCAGGTAGACCTATTAGTATTTATTCAAGCAGGCTACCCTTATTGTAAAGTGTTACCAGGCAGCGCTCATATGGAATGAGCTAGCCTTTGTTTGTAAAGGTAACTTTGTCTATTTTCGATTTCTGTCAGCTTATTTCCGGTGTTGTCCCGAATTCTGTGACCCAACAAGTTACAGTATGTGTGTGAGTACGGGTGACATGACAGCAAAAAGCACAAAGCCTGAGACTGACTGCATGTCTGAGAGTGCATCTGTAGCCTACAGTCCCGTTGCTTGTTTCGAACAATTTACATTGGCGAAATAGAGCAAATACAGGCAATATTCTGTCTAAAATATAAGTGACTCAATATGAACTTCTTGTTTTTTTGAACTGTTGTATAAAATCAATATTTTTATTATGCATTTAGATTATGCATTAAACATGATTTAAACAATTTTGAACATGATTAACAATGGACTGGTAACTAAGGTTCTAATTTAAACAACAATAATAAGATTCATACTGAAAAATCAGAGCTGTTGTAATGAGTAGTCACACGACGTGGGATCAATGAGCAGGCTTTATTAGACAGTGTTCGTAGTATGACAGGCAAACAACAGCAGACAGGTACAGCAGAGAGCAGACAGAATCATAGTCCTAGAACAGGCAGGAGATCAGGGCAGGCAGATATCAAACATAAGTCCAAGACAGAGCAAATATTCCAAAGGGTAGGCAGCAGAGAATCGTACACAGGAAACAGACTGGGTCAACAACAGGCAGGCAAACACAATAACAAATGCTCAGAAATGCAAACCGTAGTAATACAAGACCTTGACCTGAGTGTGAGGATGTGAGCGGCTTAAATAGTCCAGGTAATGAGCTGCAGCTGGGTGTGAGTGATTGCTGATTGGTGGAGTGAGTGCAGGTGATTGGCAGGGAGGATTATGGGAAATGGAGTCCGGGAATGACTGGAACTGTGACAGCTATAATAATGATCCAAAAATGATTTTAAAGACATATAATTCAAGAAAATCATTCCATTCCCATTTCCAACTCCAGTGAGCTGTTAAAAACTGGATTGCTGAGTCAGTGAGTTGAATTTGTGAACTGAATGAGTTGGATTCCTGAATAAACTTTCTCTTTTCTTTGTGCAGAGAATGTGACCAATGCAACAACCCAGACAGAACCCTTATCAAGCATTGAAATCTTCAATATATTCATATATTTTGTCACCTTCGCTCTGGGTATCGTTGGAAATGGGCTCGTCATATTTGTGACTGGCTACAAAATGAAGACGACCGTCAACTCCATTTGGTTTCTCAACTTGGCGATTGCTGACTTCATCTTCATCTTAGTGATCATCCTTTACATTGTTACCGCCTTTAACAAGATGGTTTGGCACTTTGGTGACTTCATGTGCAAGTTTGTCAGCTTTGTGGCAGTGCTAAACATGTTTGCCAGCATCTTTTTGCTGACCGCTATCAGTCTCGACCAATGCATGTCTACATGGGTGATTGTTTGGGCTCAAAACAAACAAACTCTGGTCAAAGCCAGGATCATCTGTGCACTTGTGTGGGTTTTATCCATCTTCTGCAGCATTCCCTTTGTCATCAACCGCTTGGAAAAATATAACCGATGCACTTATAATACCTTCAGTAACTTCAAGTCTCTGGTCATATACAGGTTTATGGTGGGTTTTCTCATCCCCTTCCTGATCATTGCATCTTCATTCATTGCTATCGGAGTGCGGGCCAAACGTCTCAAAAGAGGAAAGAAGCTTAAGTTTTTCGGGGTCATTATATCTGTGATCATGGCCTTTTTCATATGCTGGTTTCCTTTTCATGTTCAACAGCTGTGTACTGTAATTGCAGTCGAGAATGAGTGGAGTGAATTTTTTATTGTAATAAATGACATAGGACCTTTTGTAAACTGCCTAGTTCATCTCAGCAGCTGTCTGAACCCCATTCTCTATGTGTTCATGTGTGAGGAGATTAAGAAGAAGCTGAAACAGTCTCTGCTGCACTGTAAACCCGGATAGTACTACTAACTTATAAAGATTGATTAAAGTCTGTTAAATCATTGATGCAACTTAAAACAATTACATTTTCTGAATGAGGAGTTTAGTTTTATTTTTGTGTAGCACAGCATTTTTGAGTAAACCCTTATACTTAAAGGTCCTCTAAACAATGTCACGCGTTTTTAGGCCAAAACATTTTTTTGTCACATACAGCAAACATCTCCTCACTATCCGCTAGCTGCCTGTCCCCTGAACACAATATAAAAAAAACGTGGTCTCTGTAGTCGCCACAAGCTCCAAAAACGGCAACAAAAACAAACTGGTGCAGCCTGGACCACGAATCATAATAAACACGCTCCAGCCAATAACCGAAAAGAATGATTTTAAATGCGCATTCATGACTGTTTCAGGAAGCACGGATGGGAGGGGAGGAGGAGGCGGAGGAGGAGGGAGGGTCTAGCTAGCCTCTGTTTTGTTTGACAACACTTCGAATGTCAACAGGAAGTTACTCCACTCAGGATCGCTTAGAGAACCTTTAAATTATTTTTTTTTTTTTTTAAGTTTACTGAGTGATATAAAGTGACGTCATCCATGACATGCCATTGTTGATGTTACAGACGTTATCAGAAGAGTCCATTCAATATTAAACTGAGTTCAGATTTCTGAGTGAAGATTTCAAATTCCCAGCATGCTTTGTGTCACACTCTGTAAGGGGGAATAAATGTTGGAATTGAGTGTTATTTTGTGTGTTTTTGTACAAGATTAATACAGGGGAAGGTGTCTTATTGTTTAATGTTCTGTTATTTTGGTATGTAAAGGTGTTTCTGTGATGTTGAAGTTTTTTAGGGTTACCATCATGGAGAAGAGTAGTGCCTGAAGAGTGAATGGGCTGTGAAATTTCAAGACTATAAATATTGCATGTTGATTAACAGTAAATGCAAGTAAATAGTGATGGGCTGTTTCTCGATTTCAAGAACACAGAGAATGGACTTGCGTTCTCATGGAGTCCAGTCGTGCCAGCTGACTCTGAAGGATGTGAGGACAGAGAACGCATCATTTGAGAATTAAGATGTGCTGCGATCTTGTTGCTCAACTGACCATCCCAGCATCTTATAAGAGGCTAATACACAATAAATGCAACATAACCTCACAAACAAATGTCATAACCTATTAAAAGATGTCTTTCATATTTTTATAGAGATTGTTTTCATATAATTTTATCTCTTTTTATTTTACCACGTGTATTTATGAAAATGAGTAGCCTTTGTGTTACATGCTTTGTCAATGTTAAGATTCTTTTTTATATTCCAATAAAAAAACTGCAGGCTTCCCTGTCTCCTTCCCTGTGTACCACCAGAGGCAGAGCTTTAGCATTAGCCGTTATGCTTTTTTGGCTAAAGGCTGCAAGCTTGCCTTCCAGTGACTTTGTCGATACCAAGAACAAATCTGGTACTTTCATGCGTCCTCTGTTCTTGCGTTCTTGAGTATTGGAATTAAAGTTCAACGGTTGATGATGACGTAGAGCAAAAACACAAGGACACAAGATCACATATTGTCTCTTTGATGGTTACATTAACGTATGCTAGTGTGATGTTGCTAACTAACACTTATCTGTAAAGATTATGTGTTAGTATATTCAATATTTCAATTAAACTGTAATTATATAATTTGTGTAGTATAAAATAATTGTTGAGTTGTTTATTTAAAAGTTTTGAGTATTCTGAATTTATTGGATTTTACAACCACTGCATCAAAATAATTGAAAAATAAGAAACATTATGTATGGAAAACAATAGTTTTAAGTACAGTGGATTTAAACATTAAATAAAAGTAAAATTTATTAAATTCAGTTTGACTTAATTGAACAAGGGCCTGAGCACCGATGGTGTGAGGACCCTATTGTAATTGCTCAGCCAATTCTTCTTCTTCTTCTTCTTCTTCTTCTTCTTCTTCTTCTTCTTCTTCTTCTCTGAAATGAATCACATTTTTGAGGGCCTAAACATGCTCGAAAACTCATGAAAGTTTGCACACGCATCAGAAGTGGTGAAAATTTACATCTGATATGGGTTTCAGAATTATGTGTGGCAAAATGGCTCGATAGCCCCACCTACAAAATTTCAATTAAGCGCCCTTCACGCTACGTTTCACATACAGTTATGAAATTTGGTAGACAGATGTAACAGCCCAATACCTACAAAAACACCCAGGTTTAACTAAGATAATATAAACAGGTCCTTTTTTTGTTTGTTTGTTTATTTGTTTGTTTGTTTGTTTGTTGCCAATTAAGCTTTTTGCAAATATTGTATGTAAAATGCATCTGATCAACACCACAACTGAAGCAGTTGAGGGTAATGAGGGTTTCTGAGACTACAACCCACTGCAGAGAATCACCAAAACATCATTCAAGTGTGGGGCGGGACCATAATAAATTGCCTTTTTTGAAAGGTAATGTACCTCCTTGTGGTTGAGAGACAACAGGAGAGTCAACACTAAGAATCTCATTCTGAGCAGGATGTCTCAAAATTAGGATTCTCTTCATCTATGTTTTGTGAGAATTATGACCCCCGAATGAGTTTGATAGTAGCCTATGCTGTGGCTAATGGGCTAAAGCTAACATTACACACTGTTGGAGAGATTTATTAAGAATGAAGTTGTGTTTATGAATTATACAGACTGCAAGTGTTTAATAATGAAAATAACGACATGGCTCTGGTCTCTGTGAATACAGTAAGAAACAATGGTAACTTTAACCACATTTAACAGTACATTACCAACATGCTAACAAAACATTTAGAAAGACAATGTACAAATATCACTAAAAATATCATGATATCATGGATCATGTCAGTTATTATTGCTCCATCTGCGATTTTTCGCTATTGCCCTTGCTTGCTGACCTGCATAAAATCTGTCAGACATTAATACTAGCTTGTCTAATGCCTTGAATGTGGGCTGGGATATGCAAAAGTTGGGGGCGTACATATTAATGATCCCGACTGTTACGTCACAGTCTGTGTTATGTTGAGATTCACCTGTTCTTCAGAGGTCTTTTGCATAAATCAAATTTACATAAGAAGGAGGAAACAATGGTGTTTGAGACTCACTGTATGTCATTTCTATGTACAGAACTCTAATTATTTAACTACGCCGAGGTAAATTCAATTTTCAATTCTAGGGCACCTTTAAAGATTATCTTTCACTGTATTATGTTTGATTGTATACTGACTGTATAATGTACATATAATGTATAATGTACTGACTATATAATGTATACACTGTATATATTAACTGACAGGTAAAACTTCTAAGAACGTGAGACTGAAATGCAGGTTCGTGAGTGTGATTTGCTGTTTGTCATGATGACGCCTAAAGTCCCTGCCAAAGGTTGTAGTCCCTTTAGCAACTTGTTAGCAACGCCATGTTTAAGACACAATAAAGGTTTAAAACATCACAAGGGTTATAACTGGTGTGTTTTATTTCATAGATCAAAACATAAAAATATTTAGAGGCTTTGTTACCTACAGACCTTATTTCAGGCGATTTAGCCAAATACAAAAAACCCAAAGAATTTAGGGCGATGGAACCGGAAATGCTAAAATGATAACTCACTTCCGCGTTCTGGCCTACAAAGTGATGTCATACCTGCACCATTCTATTAACGTCTGGAGCTGCACAGCCGAATCATCAGAAGTTATGCAGGTAGGCTACTGGGAAGCAAGCAAGGACAATAGCGAAAATGGCAGATGGATCAATAATAACTGTTCATGATGCATGATATTATGATATATTTAGTGATATTTGTAAATTCTTTCTAAATGTTTCGTTAGCATGTTGAAATGTACTGTTAAATGTGGTTAAAGTTATGATTGTTTCTTACTGTATTCACGGAGACCAGAGCCATGTCATTATTTTCCTTTTTAAACACTTGCAGTCTGTATAGTTCATAAACGCATCTTCATTCTTTCTAAATCTCTCCAACATTGTAGCTTTAGCCCCATTAGCGCAGCATTATCAAACTCATTCAGAATCAAATGTAAAAATCCATAAAAATAATTACCATACCAGATATGCTGCATCACAAACACTTTGTAAAGATTCATTTTGAAAGTTATATTAGCTGTGTGAACTTATTCTATTGTTTATGCAATGTTTATTCTCACACCAAAAAAGGCAGTTAAAACATGGTATAATAAAAAATCTTACAGAAAATTTACAGACACACCTTAGACTTATATTACATCTTGTGAAATAGTGTTCTAGTGTTCTAGTGTTCTTTAAATAGTAAAAAAAAATTAAATTAATATTGAAATGTGAAATAATAACTAGAATTATATTTCTAATAAATCATGCCATAAAAATGGTTTATTTCCTAAGAATGAGCCAAACGTCTGAATGTCCCACTAATGAGTTGTGACAAGACTAGACTCTTTCATTACAGAGTGACAAAGGCTTCAGATTATGCGACTGAATATGCAATTGACCCTTCGCTGGGAGTTTGATTGACAAGCGATCTAACCAGTCATAACGCAGAATCTGCCATTTTGTCCGACAAAGCAGTCAGGAGTTAGATTAACCTTGGTGGACTTGAACTTGAAAAATTGTGTGTTTTTACGTCTTTGAAACAACATTTCTTATCATGTTCATTCATGTTTATTTGATGCTTTAAATTAACTAGTAGGAAGAGATGATTGGTTCACGAGCCGTTTGATCTGAGGCGCTACAGCAATCTGTCACGACACATTAAAGAGCCACAAAACGGTTTTTATTGTTCGAATTTCTTTACACAGCTTGAAAGCTGGGACTTTGATTAATATAAGTAGCTCTGTCTTGTCTGTTGATGTGTTGTCAGTGTCCACTTTTCTCTGCAATGTATTTTTCACTGCGTGTGGCATGACAGCACCATGGCTTGTTGGACAAAGCAACAGTATCTATGGGTGGCTGGTCTTTGTGAAGGGTCAATTGGAATTTCTGAGTTTCCAGTGAATATTAGCAAAAAGAGCACCCCCTCCTCTCTTAGTGTCAAAGTTTCCTTCGTTCATGGACTCCATTTCCCATCATCCTCCTTGTGTCATCACCTGCACCCACTTCCTCATCTTCTCCCCATCAGCACGGATTGCCTGCACCTGTTCCTGATCATCTACTCACCCTTTATAATGGACTCACTCCCTGCACTCCCTTGTCGGTTCTTATTATGCTCTGTCTCTCCTTCGTTGATTAAATACCCTATTTTGTGGAAGTCCGTGTACGTCTCATCTCTGCACCAACACTGTAACACTTAGCCTTAAAAGGATATTTAATTGAGTGTTAGAGGATAAGTAAAGAAACATGTACTGACTTATTATTTACTTATTATTTACCGAGAAATCTGGTAAGATTAATAACCTTTTTCACTTAAGGCTCTTTTTAGTTTAAATGTTTAGCATTTTTACGGGTTCTGCATTGTTTTGTTTTGTTTTGTTTTGTTTTGTGTTTTTTTTTTATTCATTTACACTAAGTATTTTTTGTATTTCTTAAAGTAATCTTTAGTTTTCTCACATTTACTTCCTTGATGCTTTCCAGATGAATTAAGTGGACTATAATTTGTTCCTTCAATAGTCCTTAAACATCATGGGAAGCACCCTATGTATGTTAAAATTATTTCAGTTCAGCTTTAAATGTTATAAAAAATGCTTTTTTACATATAGTTTGGCTAAAAATATATTGGTTATTATTGTCCTTTTTTTTTCAGCCTCTTCAAAAAAAAATTGTTAAAATGAGTAAGTTGGCCTAGAGCTGTTGTTCTTACCAGAATGATATAGCAGTTTCAACATTTTGAAATATCCTGTTGCAATTCTCTGCATTTCTAATGAAATAGGCTAGATAAACAATGAACCTGCATACTTGATTTGTTTCTAGCCATTGTTTTTTCTTTTTACTTCAGATCAAACCGTAGCACCATCCAATATAATGGCATAAACAAGCAATACAGATGTCACAGTGAATTCCTCTAGGAAAATCAATATTTTCCTCCACTGTGTAATGTGTTCAGTGTTGTTGGCAATGGACTGGTCATGTACATCACAGGCCTCAAAATTAAAAGCACTGTCAATACCATCTGGTTTCTGAACCTGGTGGTAGCAGACTTCCTGTTTTCATTATTTTCATTCTTCTGCTTCTTGAGCAGCCTGGTGACCATGTTGAATATGTTTGCCAGCACCTTCCTGCTGACAGTGATCAGTTTGGTCCGCTGCCTGTCCACCTGGGTGGTGGTGTGGGCCAGGATCAAACGAACAGTCCTGAAAGCAAGGATAATTTGCCTCCTTATTTGGTTAGCATCAGTCGCTTGCAGCCTGCCTTTAGTCATCTCTCGGAAAACACTTTCCATTTCTGCACAACAAAGAGCATAAATGGCATTCAGAAACTAGAAACAAACAAGAGGCTGGTAGTGTACAGTTTTGTGGTTTGAGGAGGGGCTCGATGAAGCATCTTCAACTCGAGCTCTGATACACCCCCCCAGTGAATTAATATAGTATATGATTACATAGGGAAAGGTAGCTGAGATGAAGGTGGAGTTTGGGGAGGTAGAGGGATGCTGAGACTGAAGAGAGGTAAGCAGCTGCTTATATACTCTGGCTGTTGATTGGAAGATTAGATGGGCTCGCTCCTCCCTAAATTACATTTAGGAACTTCACTAAGTGCCTACGAAAAAAAAAACAAAACAAAAAAACTAAAACCCTTCCATATTATCCTTGCTGTAATCCTGGCCTTCTTCTTCTGCTGGCATCCCTTTTTATATTCACAAATTCCTTGAAGTGTGGTTGCATGAAATGGATCCGACAAACCCATTGGACGAGCTAAACAGCTTCAAGAAGGTTTTCGACCAGATAGGGCTATTCATATTCAGTCTTGCCTACTTGAACAGCTGCCTGAATCCCTTCTTGTACGTATTCATGTGTGAAGATTTTCAGAAAAAGCTCAAGCAGAGTGCTTTATTTAAGAAGCGCTCTGTAACTCAGAGTAACTCAGAGTAGAGCAGAGTAACTCCCCTCAATTGCAAGGGTTCAAAGTGCTATGCCGAGTCCTGCTCCCCAGGATGCCCGTCTCTACATTCCGGTCTGAGTTGGTTACTGCCAGTTTGCAGTCCCTCTTTCTGCCATGATTTGATAGAGTTTCAGACACCAGTTGACGTATGGTTTTCTTTATGTACCGGAACCATTTCCATATAAGGAACAAGGCTCTGCTAGGATTGAATGGGAGACAGGGAATGGTCCCTGCTTTTGTATTGCAAGTATAGGAGAAGGTATTTGGAATCCCTAGGAAAGCCTGGGTACCTGACCGGGAGATGACCATATTTAGGGCCCGAGCACCGATGGTGTGAGGACCCTATTGGAATTGCTCAGTCAATTCTTCTTCTTCTCCAAAATGAATCGCATTTTTGAGGGCCTAAACGTTCTCAAAAACTCATGAAACTTTGCACACGCGTCAGAAGTGGTGAAAATTTACATCTGATATGGGTTTCAGAATTAGGTGTGGCAAAATGGTTCAATAGCGCCACCTACAAAATTTCAATTAAGCACCCTTCGTGCTACGTTTCACGTACAGTTATGAAATTTGGTAGACAGATGTAACAGCCCAATACCTACAAAAAAGCCCCTGGGTGCAAAGTTTGTAAACCCAAGAGCAAGTGAGATATTTTGAATTTTCTCTACAAAATTTTGGCAGTTTTTGCCATTTCCACATGTTGTACTTTAACGAACTCCTCCTAGAGCTTTAATTAGATCAACATCATATTTGGTCAGTCTAATCTAAAGGCCTTTGAGACGTTAAATTGCGAAGATCTAGAGTTTTCGCTGAAAGGTGTGTTCGTGGCAGCCCTGGCAAAGTTCGATGTTTCGCCATGAAACAGGAAGTTGTTGTAACTCGGGCATACATTGTCTGATATGCCCCAAACTTCACATGTTTTATTAGAGTCCTGGCCTGAAGACATCTATATGACAAAATTCAGTTACAGTCATAGCGCCACCTGGGGGCAACAGGAAATGACATGTTTTACACTGTGATTAACTCCTCATAGAGATTAAACCAGATCAACATCATATATGGCCAGTCTAATCTTAAGGCCTTTGAGATGTTAAATTGCAAAGATCTTGAGTTTTCGTTGAAGGGCGTGTCCGTGGTGACCGACAAAGTCTGATGTTTCGCCATGTAAGGTGAATCACTTTTTTGAGGGCCGAAACATACTCGAAAACTCATGAAACTTTGCAGATGCGTCAGACGTGGTGAAAATTTACGTCTGATATGGGTTTCAGAATTAACTGTGGCAAAATGACTCGATAGCGCCACCTAAAAAATTTCAACGAAGTGCCCCTGACACTGTTTCACGTACAGGTATGAAATTTGGTACACGCATCAAACAGCCCAATACCTACAAAAAAGTCTCTTGGAGTGAAATCTGAAAACCAACAGGAAGTCAGATATTTTGAATTTTCTTTGCAAAATTTGCGCAGTTTTTGCCATTTCCAGACGTTGTACTTTAATGAACTCCTCCCAGAGCTTTAATCAGATCAACATCATATTTGGTCAGTCTAAGGCGTTATGTTTGAGCAGCTGTCGCAGGGGGGCAGTGATTGCAGAATACTGAGGTACGAATCTAGTAAGCAGTCATGCCAAGGAAGGATGCAAGCTTTCCAGCTGATGTTGGCACAGGAAGGTTAAGGATGGCCTCCACGTTGGACTGCAGTGGTGTGATACCTGAGCTGGACACTCAAAGACTAACAAATTGCTGGGGCCGCAAACACACATTTATCTGCGTTCAATGTCAGATTGTGTCAACACAGAGCTGTGAACACCTGTCTCAGGCAGTCATCATGAGTGGCCACATCCTTTCCATGTACAACAATATCATCTAAGTACACAGTTGTACCCGGGAGCCCTGCTAGGACAGTGGCCATGATTTTCTGAAAGCAGCTAGGTGCTGAACTAAGGCCAAAAGGAATCCTCTTGCAGCGGAACACCCCCATGTGAGTCACAAAATACAGTCAGGTTTCTACTGTCCTTGTGCAGGGGTATCTGCATGTAACCTTGCTTTAGATCCAGCTTTGTGAACACTGAGGTGCCATGGAAAAGTGTGGTGAGTTCCTCAATCGTTAACAGTGGGTATTTGTCAGGCACCACTGCCTTATTAGGCCCCCAAAGGTCAACACAGAGACGTATGCCCCCTGACCGTCTTTGCACAATCACAAGATTTGAGACCCAAGGAGAGGCATCAGTGGGCTCAATGAGATCTGCTGTTAGCATGCCCTGCAGTTCAATAGTGACCTTGTCACGCATTGCGAGAGGCACTCTTCGAAGTGGCTGGATGACGGGTGGAACATCCGGGTTAAGCAAGGGTCTGTGGGTGAAAGCAGAAAGGCAGCCTAAACCACTGAATAGAGTGGGAAACTGTGTGCCATGGGGAGTCCACTTGGAGGATAGTTGTTCCACTGTTGTCATGCAGAGAAAAACCAAGACTAATGAACAGGTCCAGACCCAGAATATTGGCTACTTGATGGTAAATCTAGAATGGGAAATCTACCAGATGTTTTTGCCCATATTGTACTGGCAGCTTAACTACTCCAGTCAACTGCAATGCTGGCTTGCTTGACCATACCCACAGAGTTTCAAAGGTGATGGTTGTAACTTCACGTCAGAGAAAAATTTCTTGTAGGTGGCCATATTAAGAAATGACACTTTAGCTCCTGTGTCAAGAAGCAGTGGGATGCAACAGTCTTTCAGCTGTACACCACATGTAGAGAAGGTGACTGAGTGAGGACCAACTGTGTGATTTACTGCTGGTGAGGGCTGAGATGTGTTAAGTGAGACTGATCTAGACTTTGATCTGCACCACCTTGCAAAGTGGTTAAGCTTACCACAATGCCTACACTTTTGGCCGATTGCTGGGCAGTCTGGGGACCTGTTGGCATGGTGATTGGAGCCCCAGTTTCCACACTTCTGTCTCTGTTGACATGATTGAGGCTGTGTTTGCTGGATGATTGCACCTGCAGGCTGGAGCCCCTCATTGGTGACTGCATTTACGGGTACAGTGGTGAAATCAGTTCTAGCTGCATTATTCTCCGCTATTTTAACTGCACATTGAGTGTTACGTTCAGGAGAAGACACACAAACAGCGATTCGGAAGAATGCTACTTTACTCCCTGAAACTTCAGCAACACAGAATACGGTACACCAGAGAGGCATGTGCACAAGTATGATTTCACAACAGCATTACGACAACAGATAACAATGAAGAACTGGTTAACAACCACAACAAAATTACTCTTCTTCAAAAATAGTGCTTTAGCATACCTGCATGTCTGTGCTTTTGAACACAGACCAGCTTACCACTTCATCAATAAATCATATACTGATCATTTACTAATGGTTTGTTCATCATTTGTTCATGATTAACCCATTTGTGCCCAGTTTTTTCTGAATGGTTACATGCCTATAGTCCTGTTAATAGTGTCCTATGTGAACATGTTCTGCATTTATTTTCCCCAGGTTTTTGTTTTTCTTCTTAAAAAACGTATTTGAATGTGCGGCAACTATAGTTGCCGGTGGGCAAATATGTTGTATGCACCCCTCAATGTCAAATTTGAATAGGAGGAGAACATTTGGCATCTAACTCAATATAACAGATACTATCAAAGTCGACGAACATTGCGAACCCAAAAAAGCTGCATCTATCTTATAATCTCTTGAATATGAAAACACAACAAACAACAAATCCATTTGTCTTAAAGTGGTGGAACATTAAGTTAAGTTGCACCAACAGAGCATTGTGAATCAAAAAGTTAAATTGCATTGTTCATTAGAAAAAAATTACCCCTATATGTGACCCTGGACCACAAAACCAGTTAGAAGTTGCACGAGTATATCTGTAGCAATAGCCAACAATACATTGTATGGGTCAAAATTATCTATTTTTTTTCTTTTATGCCAAAAATCATTAGGATATTAAGTAAAGATCATGTTCCATGAAGATATTTTGTACATTTTCAACCGTAAATACATAAAATATATATATATTTTTGTGAGTGGATATACATTGTTACGGACTTCATTTGGACAACTTTAAAGGCAATTTCTCAAAAATTTGACATTTTTGCACCTTCAGATTCCAGATTTTCAAATAGTTGTGTCTTGGCCAAATGTCCTATCCTAACAAACCATTCATCAATGGAAAGCTTATATATATTTAGCTTTCAGGTGACGTATAAATCTCAATTTCAAAAAATATACCCTTATGACTGAAGTCCAGGGTCACATATAACAAACAAACAAAAATAAAAATATAATAAATAAACAAATAACAATATATATATATAACAATATAAAATATTATGAAAGCAAAAGTGCTAAATAAGACCAATAACCTGGATTTATTAACCCATTAAACGCAGTATACCTCATTTGCTTACCGACAACTATAGTTGCCGCTTGGACTTTTGACTAAGTATACAAAAAACTATAGATCTTTTGTAAGATTTGTCTTGTTTGGATGATTCTAGAGACCCTCATGATTATGTAGATATATATATATGTCAACAAAAAAATACTTAATATTAACATGAAAATTACTTTTCTTTGGGAGGGTTTGCCTTCGCTGTGCATCCTGGAAGGGTAGGGCCTCATGTGACAGGAAGGAAGTGAATACCTTTTTTTTTTTTTGTTCTTGAAATCCTTTATTGGTTGTTTGCTTGCATGTCATTAATCATGGAAAACATCTACAAAAGATAATGACAACCATACACTGCGGCAGCTAGTTGCTGGTGGGCTTAAATGGGTTAACAATTGTTTATTGAGATAATGATACTAAAACAATTTTGTCATAAATACTTCAATGATTTATAAGTGATAAATAATGTGTCAACTAATAACTTATAAACCATCTACTAATGATCTGTTTGATTTATTTCATGATTTAAACTTTTTATAAGATAACTTACAACACATTTGTAAATCGTTAGTATAACACTTATTAATCATTTATGAATGTATAGTCTGTTACAAACACAGGAGGTCGGAGACACAGGACGTAATAATAGATGTTTATTTCACAACCAGATGAACAACAGTGAAGCAGGTGAGTGAATGGTAAATCAGGTGAATCATGAGAATGGTAATACTGTTCTTTGTTTTGTAGGTGAAGGATGCTGGCAGAATACAGGTATCCAGACACAATGATGATGTTGGAGAACACACATGAAGACAGAGCAAACAGGAGGAGAACAGGAGAAACACTGGAGACAGGTAAGTAGTCCAACGGAGTCCTTGAGGTAAGCATACAGGTAAGATGCTAACGAGACCGGACAAGTGAGTGACTGAGAGTCCTTTATACTGCCAGTGATGAGTGTGCTGATGAGGTGCAGGTGTGCGTGATTAGTATTCGGGTGACGGAGTGTGCTGTGATTGGGTGACGGTGGAGCCTGGCATGTCTGTGACATAGTCATGTTTTGTAAATAATTTGTTTATCATTAACTAATAAATTATAAATGACTTATAACTGAATTAATAAAACATTCATAAAATGTTAGTATATCACTTGTTAATCATTTATGAAGGTATATTCATGTTTTGTAAATGATTTGTTCAACATTATCTAAGAATTTATAAATGACATAACTGAATTAATAAAACATTCATAAAATGTTAACATATCACTTATTAATCATTTATGAACATATAGTCATGTTTTGTTAATGATTAGTTCATCATTAACTAATAATTTAAAAGTGACATAACTGAACGTTATTATAAAGTGTTAGTTTTCATCCATAAATGGTTTTCATCCATAAACGGTTTTATCCAGAATACTTACCACTGGCTTTCAACATTGTTGTCACAACTGATCTGACTGACGTGTTCTTCTTTGAAACTTCATCATTTCATCATTTTTTTTTTTTTTCAACACTGGCCAGCACACATCTACTGTATCTGTCATTATTGTCCACTGTCTAGGCAATCTGTAAGATTATTAAAAAGAAACTCTTCTTAGTTGTAAAAGTCTTACCGGAGCTGTGTTACTGTAGTAGGACATGTGAATTTTACCTGGAAAATAACGTATTTCATTAACTGATATAATGTTAATTTACCAACCTACTAATATTTTTGTACCTTTAGACAGTTGGTGATAGAGTCACATGATGAATCAAAGTTCATCACAAGCAGCTTTTCCACAAGCTGAGAAGCACAATACTAATATATAGAAGGTGCACACAGTGTCATTCACACACACACTAAACACCATCATGGTAACATGCATGAAATTTTAAAAATGCTAAACATTAATTTAACAACATTAGATGTAACATAAAACCCTACATAACTGATTAGAAAAAATGAGAAAACTACAGAGTTATTTGAAAATGAGTATCACGCAGGGAATTGTGGAATGTCAATATACGGTGAATTGTTATTTTTCACTTCCAAAACTGTGATTTAACGGTATTTACCGTAAATTACATTAAATGTACCATTAGATCTATACAGTTATTCACCGTATATAGTACGGAACTTTCTGTAAACCAATCAACAGTTTTCACCGGTCTTTTACTGTTAAAATCACGGTCATTTTTTTACAGTGTATGCAAGAGGATGGTTGTAACACTCTTTAAAGGGTTTTACAACCTACCCCACCACTGTCAGGTGTTTAGCTAAGAAGCCATATAAGGTTACTAATGATGTTTTCAACTATATGTTACTATATTTTTGTACTTCCCTTTAAAGGGAATGAACTGCAATTTTAAACAGGCAATGGCGGTGGAAAGGAAGACAGTTTTTTGACCTACACTACATTATACTGCTTACTTTGGAATCACAATTGTTTTTAAGTTTTCACCCTTTTGTTACAATAAAAGTCAAGTCTTGCTTAAAGAGGCTTTTTCTTGGTTCACAAGTTACAAATAATCATTTTGGCCTGATCCCAGAGTACTGCCCCCCAGCTCTCTGGCTGTGATAGGAACCGGCCAAGAGTAAGGTGGCAGAGGGATGCCAAAAACAGACAAACATACAGGTGAGTCGGCTAGAGAGAGAGAGAGAGAGAAAGAGCATTTGAACGTGTTCCTCCCATATATTAGTTATTCATAAAATAACTATAACTAATAATTAATATAATAACTATAAGTAATAACTAAAATATAGTCTATATTAATTAATATAGACTGCAGAAACAGAACTTAAAAGTGTAGATTTCTGTAGAAGCATATTTCTCTTCCTACACCATCCCACCATCACTCTAGAGAAGTAAAGGGAACTTATCATTGTTGATTTTCATCTATAAACAGAACTTGCAAAGAGGTTTTTATGGGACTGAAACCATACAGAAAATGGGTAAGAATCTAATATGTACATTGCCTGTTGGAAGCATATTATCATACTCTGTAGTTGGGTGAAAATTGTTAGACAGATTGGAATTTTTCACATGTTTCCTTAACTACATGTCCCAGGGACTGGTTTAAACTTTTTATTTTTCTTTAATTGATGGTCACAACAGATGGAATCTTTCTTTCTTTCTTTCTTTCTTTCTTTCTTTCAGTTGCCTTTTATAGGCCTATATAGACATATATGTCTTAGACCCAGACTTTCCACCTCAAAATATGAAAACCCATAAATAATAATAATAATAATGACATTATTTATTTATTTTTAACATGGTGACGAAATTGAAAAAAATTGGTAAGTCGCTTGTGAACAGAACCATTTTTAAGGTTCTTATAAACTATGTGTCTTTTGTGAAAAGCTTGAACATTTTATTTTCATTTTATGTGTTTGCGTATATATATGTATTGTACAGACATATGGTTGTGTATGGTTTTGTACACCTTACTTGTGAAAATAGTACCAAAACCGGAAAGTACTGCGTAATTACAACGAATTTACAGCATAACTTTCAATAATTATAGTGTAACTATACAGTAAGTATGTGTAAGTATAGGGGAACAATATGTAAAGTATTGGGAATAAAGGGGTAACAACCAGGAAAATAACAAATTATTTATACTGTAAATATTTTATATCTAAGGGGTACTTATGACATATAACTAAGGGGTAAGTATGACATTACGGGCCGTAAATTAAAGTGGTGCTTGTTACCCTCTTATTTCATGTAGTTACAGGGTAAATATGACATTACGGGCCGTAAATTAAAGTGGAGCTTGTTACCCTCTTATTTCATGTAGTTACAGGGTAAGTAATTAATAAAATGCAAACAATCTGATATCACTGACTCCGGAACCTTTATTTGAAAAACAACTTTATTAAAAACAGGTCTACAACACTTATTATACATTTTTTTAAATCAACTTTTCATTTCAAACTCTAAAGTCCTGACAGAAAGTAACAAGTTTTGTCCGTTTTTTGGTTGTTGTTGTTTCTCGCTTGGCTTCCACCTGCTCTTGTTTATCAGCTGATGAATCGTAAGAAGGAATCCCGTTGCTATTCTGTATTATAAGAAAATACAGTACACCCCGAAATTTTCTCATGGTTTAGGCTATTCATCTTTTCGCTTCCGACCAGCTGTCACCAGCGCCTGCATGAGAGTCGACTTCGCGTTCGATGAAGCACATTGAAATGAGCAACGTGAAGCTTTCATGACGTTCTCGCGGGAGATTCGTGTGAAACTCGCGCGAGAACTGCCGTCTCTGTTATTCTGTCTTGTTTGTTTCTCATTCTCATTATCTGTTATTCTGTGTATTTTGTTGTGAGCATTACTAAAAAAATAATTAAAAAAAAACAAAACTGACGGCATCCAACATCTGCGTGAGTTTCTCGGCACGCCTACGTCACGCTTCAAGTTACGTCAAGCATGAACTCTCAACCCTCGCATGCACGCGCAGGAGACAGCTGGTCGAAAGTTTTAAAAATATTCAAATATTTGGTATTTTTCTTACAAATACGTATCGTTTCACTTCAGAAGACATCGATTCATCCATTAGGGTCGTATGGATTACTGTAGTTATTGCTGTTTGTGCTGTTTGATGCTTCGACTTTTAGGAACACGTGAGCTTGCATTATAAAGCGTTCCCAGATAATTAATTTTTTTCCTAAAATCCTTTTTGTGTTCATCTTAAGAAGGAAAGTCGTATACATCTCAGATGGCATGAGGGTAAAAGATGAGTAAACGGTGAGCACATTTCCGGGTGTAACGTACTGTATTTTCTTTTAATACACAGAGGTGGGTAGAGTAGCCAAAAATGTACTCAAGTAAAAGTACTGTTACTTCAGAATAATATGACTCAAGTAAAAGTAAAAGTAGTCATCCAAATAATTACTTGAGTAAGAGTAAAAAAGTACTTGGTGAAAAAACTACTCAAGTACTGAGTAACTGTTGAGTAACGTCTGATTTATTTTTTTAACAAGCATTCAATCAGACAGACAATACAAAATAATCATGTTTAAGCAAATTATAGTTCATCAAATCAATAAATAAATTAAAATAAATTAATTAATTACAAATAGCTTAAATTAAAATAATCCAGGTAAATTCAAGTACTTCAAAATTAAATAAATAAAAATAAAAAAATAAAGAAGCACCCGTAACACAAATTTCCAACCTTTATACTTTTTTACCAGGCTTTGCAGACAGAACTAGAACAAGGCAGCCCATAAACTCTCATAAACTGTGTGTGTGTGTGTGTGTGTGAGAGAGTGTGTGTGTTTGTGTTTGTGTGTGTGTGTGTGTGAGAAAAAATAAAGAAGCACCAGTAACACAAATTTCCAAACCTTCATACTTTTTTACTAGGCTTTGCAGACAGAACTAGAACAATGCAGCCCATAAACTCTCATAAACTGTGTGTGTGAGAGAGTGTGTGTGAGAGAGTGAGTGTTTGTGAGAGTGTGTGAGTGTGTGTGTGTGTGTGTGTGTGTGTGTGAGTGAGTGAGTGAGTGGTGAGTGAGTGAGTGAGTGAGTGAGTGAGTGAGTGAGTGGTGTGTGTGTGTGTGTGTGTGAATTACTCAGTGATGTCACTATTAAGCTTCAACAGTAGTTGGCTCTCAAGGTTCTTGCTGTGAAGCTGTGATCGTTTAGCAGTGAACAGGAGTCCTGCATGACTGAAAAGTCTCTCACAGGCTGCAGATGCAGGAAGACCTGTGTTGACTTTGAGTGACAGCTTCTTGATGTGAGGAAATGAGTGGAGTAGATCCATACCTGCAGGGGACAGACATGAAAGGTACCTCTCCAGCTCTCCTACTTGTGATTTTCCCAACTCCATGGATGCAAAGAAGTCGTCTTCATCAGAGACGCTGCTGTTTGTGCTGGTGATATCATCCAAGTCGGTGTCGAGGTGATTTCTGATGTAGTCAAGGCCTGTGGCAAGAGAAATCGTTTTTCAAAATAATTAGGTCTGCACATTATTCTTACCCTTCTACTGTATAGGCTGTCAAGCTGCTGGTGTTTGACATTAAAAGCTACCTGAGTTTTAACTATATTGCCACCCTGTGGTTTGTCACTGACACACTATAATCCTAAATGACAGTAACATTATACAGATTTATATAGGTCAATGTCTACTGGTTCACATTTGAATTGATAAACAATATTTAGCATTTAAGTTCTCCTCTGTGGTCCAGGATGTTCTGAATCTTGGTAGGAGTATTGCTGCTGCAATCAGCTCAGGCTCTTTCATGACGTCTCCAAAACGTTTCTGGATCCCTTGCTGCAGGTGTGAACAAGAGATGTACACATTTTACAAGATGACTCCAACCTCTTCAGCTTGTCCCGCAACTGGTAAAGTGTTGGCAGCAGGAGGCCCATATGCACAGATGATTCGCCTTGGAGGATATTAAGGGCCATGGCAACAGGCTTCATCACAGCAGCATACTCGACCAGAAACCCCATTTCAGCTGGATTGAACCTATAAAAGATGTAACAATAAAAAAATTACTTATAGCTATTTCTGGTACAATGTCCTTATTATGCATTATACATGTTAAATACACAAATAAATAAATAAAATAAATGACATAATTTCATTCAAGTCATCCACAATTGTCACACAACCATGCAAAGAAACTTAGTTGCTTGGATTCACCCATTAATCAGCAAGGCTTTTTTTTTATTATTCTTTAAAAACAAAATATAAAGCTTGTCAACTTACATCTTTATCTTTAATGCTGTGCAGACATTGCGAATTGCTTGTTCTCCTTGCTCTCGGTGAATGCGCACAATCCTTTCTACGGCGAGGAACAGGGAGCTCCAGCGTGTCTGATTGGGTCGGAGAAACTGCAGCTTGCATTCACGTTCCACTATTTCATGAGCCATGGTTGACCTGCTGGTTTTATTCCAGAGAGCATGACATTTTGCAAAAGCAGACCGAGACAGCCTCTTGTAGGTTTCGTTTGCAGCTCCTCCAGCAGCAGTGGCATCAACTGTGGATATAAGATTGAGGAGATGGCATGCACACTTGGTGCCTTGGAAGTTGGTACTCAAGGCCTGTGTTGTCATCCAGAATAGCAGACACATCTTGATACTCCACCTCTGACTCACTCTGATCTTCTGTTGCATCATCAAGGGTGGAGTCACTTTCCTCTTGTTCATTGGTGGCTTCCTCCTCTATCTCCTCACCATATAATCGAAATGCCTTCAGGAAATTTGAGCCACTGTCTGTTGTCGTCCTGGTCACTTTTTCCCTGATGTGGTACTCAGAATGTATCTCCTCTAATGCAGCAGCAAGGACGTCAAACGTGTGCGAGCCTTTGAGCCTTCTACAAGCTAATGCAGCGGACTGCCTCTCCAGTGAGGTGTTGTCTATCCAATGACAGGTGACACCTAAGTAGCTACGTTGTCTGGCAGACCAGCAGTCTGTTGTGGTAGCAACATAGTTCACAGCACTCAGCTTTTTGATGAGTATGCTCTTCTTGTGTTTTGCAGCTTCTTGTATTCTTGTGCATAACGTTTTCCTTGTCATTACTGTATGAGGTTGCAAGGTTTCTATCAAAGTCTTGAAAGATGGCGTCTCAACCACAGAAAATGGTTGGTTGGCCTCACATACAAAATTTAGCACCATCTTGTCAAGCGTTGCTTGTGTTACCCGCACTGGGGCAGAGAAGGCTGAGATTTTTGCATTTTTCACAGAAGTATCACTGGAAGAGGAGGACTTGCGCTTTCTGTGGTTCTCTATAAAGTCGGTGTATTTAGACAGTTTGTTGGGGTGAACCCTCTGTGCATAAAAAAAAAAATCTGTGAGGGCTACATGGAGATCAAGACATTAAGACTTATCACATCAAATTTGGATGTATATATTTATTAGGGGTGGAACGGTACACAGAAGTCATGGTTCAATTCATACCTCGGTTTCTATTTGGTAAGTGTACCTGAATGAATTGAAAATTAAAATGAATTTGCTACATTTCAGATTAATATATTTGTTCTTAAACACTTTGCAGTTTGAAATGAAAGATGTCCTGCATAAACAACATGACGGAGTATGTTTTTATGTTTCCACTGTTCGATCGCGCCCGCGCCTCACTCACACACACTTGTTTTTGAAATGTGGGGACATTCCATAGGCGTAATGGTTTTTATACTGTACAAACCATATTTTCTCCCCCTACACTACCCCTACCCATCACAGGAAACTGTGCACACTTTTACTTTCTCACAAAAACTCATTCTGTGTGATTTATAAGCCTTTTGAAAAGTGGGGACATGCTGAATGTCCTCATATTTCACCTCTTTTTGTAATACCTATGTCATACCCATGTCATTATACACATTTGTGTCCTGATATTTCACAAAAACAAGTACACACACACACACACAAATATAAGTAAACACTTTGTGACTTTTCGATCGCGCCCGCGCCTCTCTCTCTCACACACAACATACTACAGCATTGCAATCTTTACATCGTTCGCAGCCTGCTTCAGAGCTAAGGCGGGGCTACAGATTAGGTGTCCCTAAAGAACCTACGTATCTAACAGTAGTTCTGCATTACATTAATTAATTTGCACGCGAGTTTTATTTATTTTTATACCGTGTAAGTTATTCTCCGTGTAAATGTATGCACCGAACCGTGCCGCCCATACCATTTCGGTTCAATACAAATGTACCGTTCCACCCATAATATATATATATATATATAATATATATATATATATATGAAATGTTTAAAACATATGTAACCTAAAAAGACAACATTCGCCTATCCACAGCAAAAAACAAACAAACAAAAAAAAACGAATTTAGAAAACTTACCGCTACATGTTTCCTCAAGTTAGATGTTGAGTTTTTGAATGCTGAAATGTCCGTTTGTTTTGGTAGACACAGAAGACACCGCATAATGTAGCTGCTGTTTCTCACTTTTACTAAGGTAAACATGCTTTCAATATGAGGCCAGGGTGTTCCTCCTCGCCTGTGTCTGCATTGCCGATGGTTGATAGTGACATTTTTGTTTTGCTACGCCTACGACTGTAAAGCTAACCCGTCCCGCCAAACGCCGCTGAGATTGAGTATGGTCACGTGACGTGATTGGTGAACTACGTTTGATTGGTGAAACACAGTCACATGGTAGAGCCTTTAGCGGAAGTCTCACTCTGTCAAAATAAAACAATGACGCGTAGAATATCAAAGAGGTAAAAAGAAAGTAACGAGCTCATTGTAGCCTAATGTAGCGGAGTAGAGTACAGTTTTTTTCTCACAATCTACTCAAGTAAAAGTAAAAAGTATAGTGATTTAAAACTACTCCTAGAAGTATAATTTTTTCAAAAACTTACTCAAGTAATGTAACGGAGTAAATGTAACTCGTTACTACCACCTCTGTTAATACAGAAAGCAAATGGGATTCCCTCTTAAGTTTTATCAGTGGAAAGAAAGAGAAGAGGAACAAGGAGGAGGAAGCCAAGCAAGAGAAACAAATAAGAAGTGTTGCAACTTTAAATCTGTTTTGAAATAAGTTGTTTTTCAAATAAAGTTTTCCAAGTGATATGACTGTTGTTTGCGTTTTTTATTTATTTATTTATTTTTATTAATTACTTACCCTGTAACTACATGAAACAAGAGTGTAACAAGCTCCACTTAATTTACGGCCCGTAATGTCATACTTACCCTGTAACTACATGAAATAAGAGGGTAACAAGCTCCACTTTAATTTACGGCCCGTAATGTCATATTTACCCCTTAGTTATGTCATACGTACCCCTTAGTTATAAAATATTAAAGTATGAATAATTTGTTATTTTTCCTGGTTTTACCCCTTTATTCCCAATACTTCACATATTGTTCCCCTATACTTACACATACTTACTGTATAGTTACACTATAATTATTGAAAGTTACGCTGTAAATTTGTTGTAATTACGCAGTACTTTCCGGGCTGTAATCTAAAGTGTTACCATAAAAATAAAAAACTGTAAACAGGCTACAAGTTGCATGTACACACCTTTGAGCATAGTGGTTATCATCTAAGATAGGTAAAAAGAATTCATTACATTTGGTTATCCATATTGGAAATTTCAGACAAGATCTATAGAAACTATGACTATAGAATCAATATCTATAGAAATCTATAACTATTAAGTTCAGTTGGATTAAATAATAGACAAATGTATTAAACTGAACGAGAAGAGATGCTTGGAAGTTTGATAGAGATAGCATTATGAAAGGCAGTTACTGTGAATGAAACATTGATGAAATACTTATTTTGTGTATTGTACTAACATAATTGAAACTATGCTGAAATGTTTGAAAAACGTACACTTCTGATGATCTGTTGTGATATTCCTACTGAGGGTTTTGAAAATGTGTTAATTGCTTGAGAAATTTGTGCCAAAGCAAGTTAAACACTCTCATCAGTTTATTTCATTTTCTATTTTAAGCTTTTACCATTCAGATTCCAGAAACCAAAACTCACTGTATGTTTTCTCTTGTTTTCATGTAGCAAGCACTACTTTTGGATTTCAAAATGTGACCAGATTCACTACGGACAATTCCACAGTGCAGACAGAGATCTTCTCAGGCTTTAAGATCTTCATACTATGCATTTACATTGCCATCCCTATTGTAAGCCTCATTGGAAATGGGCTTGTCATATTTGTGACGGGTTACAAAATGAAGACGACAGTCAACTCCATTTGGTTCCTCAACTTGGCGATTGCAGACTTCACCTCCTCCTTAGCTGTAATCATAAGCGCCATTATAGACATGAGCAAAATCTGGCATTTTGGTAACTTGAAGTGCACTTTTCTCTGTTTTGTGATTTACATAAACTCATTTACTAGCATTTTGCTGCTGACGACTATTAGTCTGGACAGATGCCTGTGCACATGGATGGTTGTGTGGTCTCATAATAATCGAACCGTTTTCAAAGCCAGAATCATCTGCGTGATTGTGTGGGTTTTATCCATCAGCTGCTGCATTCCTGCCATCCGCAATCACTCAACAGCAGGCAACAACACACAACAACAGAGAGAAGGAATCTATAACCATCCTAAACAATACTACAAGTTTCTGGTCACATATAGGTTCATAGTGGGCTTTGTCATCCCCTTCCTGATCATTGCATCTTCATATGTAGCTATCGGTGTGCGAGTCAAACGCCTCAAAATGGAGAATCAGCTCAGGTCTTACCGGGTCATTATAGCTGTGGTCCTGGCCTTTTTCATATGCTGGCTTCCTTTTCATGTCCACAAATTTTATTACATCAATGCAAAAGAGAATCAGGGGAGTGAGTCTACGAAAGAGATTTCTGAAGCTGTAGTTACCTGCTTGGGTTTTCTAAACAGCTGTCTGAACCCCATTCTCTATGTGTTCATGTGTGAGGAGTTTAAGATGAAGCTGAAACAGTCTCTGTTGCTGGTGTGCTGGAGACCGCATTTGCTGAAGATCATCTGGACTTCAGAGTCTGAAAGCAAACAAAAGATATGACCATCTCTATTCCTGCCAGCTGCCAGGATGGATGGCCACCCTTTTATGACATGCCCACATGAGGTTCAACAGTATAAGTTGCCATACACTGCATTATACACATGAAAATGTTGAATCACTGACTCAGTTTGCTCTATAGCAGTGTATTGGGGGAAAAAGTGTTTATTAAATGGACTAATCTGGCTAAATCTTGTTGGCTATTTTTACACTTATAGGGTCTTTGGGGTCTTTTTGGACTCCAAATGACATTTGCTAAAATAATAATAAAAAAACGTTCTCTTTCCCCAAATGACATGGAACTTTGTACAATGGTTAACACTTTCTAGATCTACAAATAATAATAAAAAAAAATAAATAAAAAAGTGATATCTTGTTTTTATGTTAGTGTAAAAAAAAAAAGAAAGAAAAGAAAAGAAAAGAAAAGAAAGAAAAACATTACATTCAGGGTCTTTGGGGTCTCCAGAGACACCAGGCAACAAAATGTAAAAAAAAAAAATGTGATTTTTTTTTTTTTTTTTTAATAATACAATTTTACTCTGTTTATTAATGTATTTACTCCACATTTGTGCAGTTTTTGGAGGATTTATCTTTTTTTCTTTTTTTTTTTAAATATAAATAAATAATTTAAAAAAGATTTTTTTAAATACTTTTATTTACAAAAACAGCTTTTTATGTAAAATTCACTTTATAAAAGGCCCACATGTCTAACTTTCATTCATGGGGATAACATGGATAATTTGACATGGTTTAGTGTAAGATTTTTGCCCATCTTTTGGAAAATGCAGTTTTAAAAGTAAAAAAAATTATCACTTTTTCCAGTAGATGGCTGCAGAGCTTTGCTATTTGCTATGTGCTATTTGACTAACTGAAAGACATCTTTTCACAAGTTTTTTTTTTTTTTTTTTTTTTTCAGTTGGAATTATATCTACATATTATGAAATCACAATTATGACAATAAAAAAAAATACTTTTGTCAAAGTTTAGCTTTTTTTTGTACTGAATTTTTTTTTTTTTTTCAATAATGTTGATTTTGAGGATAAATTTTGTCCATTTTCTAAGTGGGGTCTCATCATGTAACACTGAAAACTGATTTTTTTTTTTTTTTTTTTTTTTTTTCCCAGTACTAAAAAATACTAAACTTTGACAAAAAGTTGTCATTATCTTTGCATTCATATCTTTGCATTCATATCTTTGCATTCATATCCGTTGCGTTCACATCCTTGCGTTCATATCCTTGCGTTCTTTTGTTCATTAGCCTAATAACATGCAATGACAATGGTGGGTGCACAAAGTTCAGTATTCCGCTTTTACAAGAAATCACAGAAAGATGAGGGGGAAGGGGGAAAAGTAACATCTTCATCTGAACCTACTTCACCTTTCCACAACGAGACAGTGAGGGAAGCGACACCTGACACCTGGAAGCTTCCCATTTCCAGGACATGCATATTTCATCACTGGACTGTAACAGTTAGACTTCCACGACACAATCGTCACAATGCCAAATGATTTTGTCTCATTATAACAATGGAAACAACTTAAAACACTCCGTCATTATGGTGGAGTAAAACATCATTCAAAACTGTAAAGGGTACACTCTCAATAAAAACAAAACATTGTGCTTTTGTAAAATGAAGAAAATAAACAGGATATGCCACTTTCTGCTGTCTCTGTGTCCTTTCCATTAACTTGTTTGTGGAGCATGTCAAAAAATGAACCAAAAGTTGCATAAATTACTTGTTGCACTATTTTGTCTTTCGTTTTTGTTAATCTGTTATTTAAGTGAAATGTATTTTGCATATAGGCCCATTTATTCCTTATGTGTAATTGCACTCTTCACAGAAGATCTGCAGGTGTGTGATGTGACGATGTGTGAATCCTCATGTTCTGTTATTTATGCTTCTATTTGCGCATTGAGCTTGAATGGCACAAAAAGGAAGTTACTAATGCTGAATTTGTCAATAAAAGTCATATTTAGGTCCTGACTATCAGTTATTTGTGAAGTAAATCTGCTGTAAATGTGCATAATTAATAAGTATAATGTAAATGTCAGGTAGCGGACAGAGGACCCAAATGCAAAGTTACATGATATAAGGTTTATTCAGTTCAATAATTAACTCAGGTAGTCTGCCATCCAAAGGCAGAAAGATGTAGCTGGACACAGAACTGAAAATAACTCAGGAAAAGGCTGGGAAACGTCTCTTAATGCAGACAGCAAACTTCCTTCCTCATCCAAAGTCCAGAGGCGACTCCCTTCCTCGCGAGAGCCTAAGATGAGCCCGCTCACGAACCTGCTCCACAGTTCGCTCCAGTCCAGAAACCCGTGGCTCCTCCCAAGAAAATTTTGTGGCCAAGGCCATGGAGGCCACACCCCGGACGCCCGTCAGTATTTTCTTTCAATTTTACCATCCTGCTCATTCTTTATTACTCACCTGCTTGTTTACCATCCTTACTACAATCAATAAATCCTCATATTCATTTCCACGTTGTTGTGAGTCTGTGTTTTTAAACGTGCTTTATAAATAAACATAAACTTGAACTTGAACAACATAATAAATGCTATCTTACAATTGATTGCTCAGGGAGGCATTTTATGTCTTAAATAGTTAACAAAAAAATACAGGTCAATAAACATCCAACTTATATTGAAATGTAAGATAAAAACTAGAATTATATCTCTAATAAATCATGTCATAAAAATGGTTTATTTCCTAAGAATGAGCTGAACGTCTGAATGTCCCACTAATGAGTTGTGACAGTACTAGACTGTTTCATTACAGAGTGACCTTGGACTTCAGATTATGCAATTGAATATGCAAGAGGAATTTCTGAGTTTCCAGTGAATATTTAAGCAAAAATAGCATCTCCTCCTCTCTTAGCCTTAAAAAGATATTTAAGTGTTAGAGAATGATAAGTAAAGAAACATGTACTGACTTATTATTTTCTTATTATTTACTGAGAAAACTGGTAAGATTAATAACCTTGTCACTTGAGGCTCTTTTTTTGTTTAAATGTGTAGCATTTTTACGGTTTCTGCATTACGTTGTTTATTCATTTACACTAAGTATTTTTTGTATTTCTAGTTTTCTCACATTTACTTTCTTGATGCTTTCCAGATGAATTACGTTGACTATAATTTGTTCCTTTAACAGTCCTTAAACATCACCTGAAGCACCCTATGTATGATGAAAATTATTTCAGTTCAGCTTTAAATGTTAAAAAGTGCTCTTTTATATATAGAGTTTAGCTAAAAATATTTTGGTTAATATTTTGGGGAAATTTTTTCAGCCTCTTCAACAAAAATAGTAATAATGAGTAAGTTGGCCTACAGCTGTGGTTCTTACGACAGTTTCAGTTCTTACTTAGCAGTTTCAATGAACAACATTTTGAAATATCCTGTTGCTGTTTTTAATATTTCTAATGAAATAGGCTAGATAAACAAGAAACATGGATGTTTGTGTGTGTTTCTCGCCATTGCTTTTTTTTTTTTTTTTTTTTTTTTTTTAAATTCTTTTTAATACGCATTTTCATTGCCACATTCATTGTTGGTTTCATTGGAAATGGGCTTGTCATATTTCTGACAGGCTGCAGAATGAAGACGACGGTCAACTCTATTTGGTTTCTCAACTTGGCGATTGCAGACTTCATCTTCATATTATCCATAATGATGTTACTTTTTCTTAGGTACTCTTTGTCCTTAATGTTCATTTCATCCATGACGATGGCACTAAATATGTATGCTAGCATTTTTTTTCTTGTAGTGATCAGTCTGGACCGATGTCTGTGCACATGGATGGTTGTTTGGGCTCAAAATAACCAAACTGTACTGAGAGCCAGGATAATTTGCATGATTGTGTGGGTTTTATCCATCAGCTGCAGCGTCCCTTTGTTCACTATGAATGTGTTTCCTGGTCCCAGTTTCTGGTCACATATATATTTTTAGTGGGCTTTCTCATCCCCTTCCCAATCATTGCATCTTCACACATTGCTGTTGGAGTACGAATCAAACTCCTCAGAATAGGGAAGCAGCACAGGTCATACGGGGTCATTATCGCTATCATCCTGACTTTTTTCATATGTTGGTTTGTATTTTTGCATTTTATGTTTGTTTGTTTGTTTGTTTTATTTATAAAGCACAATTAAAACAACACCAGGTTGACCAATGTGCTGTACAATAATAACTAGTAAAAAGGAGACCAACAGCACAAAAAGAAAAAGGAGAAATAAATAAACAAATAAAACTTTTTTTTTTTTTTTTTTTTTTTGCAATAAAAACAGATAACTGGAGTGCCAATGATGAAAAAGTATTTCTGACACCATTTGTCTTCAGTATTTATCTGGTTTTTCTAAACAGCTGTCTGAACCCCATTCTCTATGTGTTCATGTGTGATCAATATAAGAAGAAGCTGCACAGTCTCTGCTGCTGGTGCTGGAGACTTGCCTGGCAAGGCCAAACTGATATATCTTCTACATTAAGATATATCAGTCTGGTCAGTCCACCCTCCATCACGATTCGTGTCAACTCCAAACCATACCGTGCAATCAGATTTGTTTATTTCAGTGACGCAAACAGCGTCACTCTAGTGCGGCGAAAGTCCCTTCAATATCAACAAAGATTGCGCATGGGAGACCCGAGAGTTTGTTCTATTCAGCCGTGAATTCAGTTTTAAATGACCAAAAACACATTAATTATTTACTTTTCGCTGATGACTCTCTTGTCGCTTTGCTAACGTCATATCCGCCCTTCTCTGATTGGTTTACTCCGCTTCCTGTTTGCTCAGATTTGCTCCGCCCTAGAAATCGAATTGATTCAATGGCCGACCAGACTCATCCGCTGGTACAGTGGTGAGGCTGGATTTTCCAGGCAAGCTGGAGACGGCGTTTTCTGAAGAACATCTGATCTTTCACGCGTTCACACTTACAAATAATCAAATAGTAAATAGTATGTGTAGTAGTATGCGTATTTGGCGTGCTGTCCGAGGAGAGGGCTCCGAGCTCAGTATTTTGGCCCGAACCCAGAGTACTCCCCCTGTATTCTGGTTAAGAAAGTAACCAGGCAAGTGTGAGGAGACAGAGTGGTGGAAGGATGCTGTAAAACTGTTGAGGAATATGGGTAAGTCGACTGTGTCTATATATATGCTTTCACTCATGCTGGGGTGCGTTTCCCGAAAGCATCGTTAGCCAACTATGGTCGTAAGTCCCATTGAACTCTATTGGTAACGACGGAACTTGCGACCATAGTTCGCTTTGGGAAACGCACCCCTGATTGGGTAGATATGTTGATTACTGATTGCTAACAGCTGGCTGAGATGACGTGATGATTAGTCAGATTATTTGAATGTTGCTCCTCCCGAATTTTGTTAATAAAACATCATTTAGAGGAAGGCAGATATAAAAGGACAAGCAGAACATGAAAAACACATTTGAATCTGTCTCTAAATGATTGTGACCACCATAACTATATATCTCACTGTAGTCCATATCATTGCTTTTTAAGAATTGCAATTTGGATGGAATTGTATTATTGTATTCAGTTCTGTGCCTCAGTTTTCTGTTAAGCCTGGGATACACTGCACAATTTTAGCAATCCTATAAGATCATTACTTTATCACACTGTGCGACATGGATCTACTAATCTTGGGTACGACATGCATGTAGACTGTACGATGATGACACCCGTTGACTCGTAGGCTATGATTAACAAGAAGACCACGTTGAATCACACTTTGGCAGTTGTAGTTTTTATGTGTGCTTGAAAAAATGTGTTGCGTTGATTTCATTTTATTGGCTGGTCAGTAGACATAGGTCGAAGCAGCAAACACACTGTGCGATGATCATGCTGAATTTCTGACACTGTCAGAAAATGATTGTAGGCTATCTTTGGTTGCAAGACCAGGAAAACGGCCATCTTTGAACCTCTCACAGTACGACATAGGCACAGATTAATGCCGGGTGCACACTGTGCGATTTATAATAGTCCTTTAGGATTGTTGCTTGTCAGACTGTACGTTCATGATCCTCGTGTCACCTCAGCCGTCATTTATGTCAGACTGTACAACAGTCAAGATGCGATAAAAACAGACGCGCACTTGAAAACTTGTCCAGAGTTTTACATCATCAATCCATACACGTTCGGTGACTGTGAGCTGCATTACACACGGGACTGAAATGGTGGCTAACAAAGACATCTCTAGCATTTTGATCACGGCTTGTCTTGAAAAACGAAGACAATTTGACATTAGTCAGAGGAGAAGTCACACTGCAGGACTGTGCGCCAAACCTTCCGACACTGCCAGAAACAGTGTGAACCCGGCTTAAGAGCCACGATCAAAGAAATCACCATTGTTTCACAATGGCAATCTTTCGTCTGGGACAGCCAAAAATTGTGCAGTGTATCCCAGGCTTTAGTCTTTATAGGTTACAAACCTTATAAAGGTTGTTTGATTAAGCGGTCACATGGTGTTACATGTTTCTTTGATTGGTTTGTTCTGTCTATTTAAGCCCTGTGTTTCTTTCAGTTCATTGTCAGTTCTGCTTCACTTTGTTCAAGTTTGTTATTCTGTGTGTCTTTTGTTAATAAACAATTGCAACCAATGTGTAACAATTGTTATAACCTTTCTAGTTATTTTGGATTGAACCACACAAACTTGAAACTTCTTGATAAATGTTATGTTCTGTGCGTACTTTGCTCCAGTGGGTGAGTGAACGACAACACTGTTACCTTCTCTGTGTATGACCTTGTCAGTTGTACTGTGAAATGTTGTTGTGAACTTGTCTGTTTTATCCTGCTTCACAAGCACTTGATCTCCAACCTCTATGTTTGATGTCTTCATCTGTTGTCTGTGTTACGTCTAAAGACGTATTCATTGTGTTGTAATGGGTGTGTGTGTGTTGGAGTTGGTTGTTTGCTTTTTCTCTCTCCTGTTTAGTAGGTTCAGTCCGGTCGTGGGTGATTGGATGTTGGCGAGAAGGAGTGAGGATATAAGACGTGGTGGAATACTGGAGAAGAGAGAGAGACTTCCTTTCATCGGGGCAAATACTTCCTCCCGTGGCCCAGACTCATTTGTTGTTGTATTTCTTATATATTGTGTGTGACTGAGTGAACTCAGCATTACAACTTAGGGGTGCTCTTTAACAGCGAGAGAGTTGACGTTGTTTAATATTCTTTGATTTTGTTTGTTTTACGTTGCCTATGTTTGTTAACGTTTTATGTTCCTTTTTTCTTTAAGGGAATGTAGGGGGAGGGTGCCATTTTTGTTTGTACTTCTATCTTTTTCTCTTGGTTATGGCCAGGGAGGGAGAGAGGGAAGATTTATGTATTTTATTTGTGCGTTATCTTTGTCCAGGTAAGTTAGAAAATTATTGGGTTAGTTAGTTTGGGTTTTGTTTGTTATGTTGGCCTAGCCCTCCCCTGAAGTTTTGTTCCCAATCCCTTTGTTAACGTTCTGAGATTCTTTCAATTAAAAAAAGAACTAATTTGAACTGGTGTTTGTGTTGATTCTGGGACGGGAGGTTGGATTGCCCTGGTGCTCTCTCCAAGACTTTTTTTTTCCTTTAGTTATTTTTATTTATTTTCTTATTTTGTTACTGGCTCCCCACCCCTAGACGGGTAGTTATGTAACAATTGGGGGCTCGTCTGTTTTTTCTTGCTAATTTGTTTGTGACAATTGTGTTTATTGATTTGATAACTTGGAGATGTGTCTCTTGTTAGGGAATCCGGTATGAAACTTGCTGCTAAACACCATTTCGATCTGCTGGTAAGTACTCCTTTCTCTAAAAGTTTGTTTGGAAGTCTTTGAAATTTTGTGGGAGGGGCAGAGGCGTTAATTGTAAGAGTATGGATTTTGATTTGGTAGAATTTTCTCTTAATCCTACGATAAAATTTTATGATCGATGTAGGAAGAAAGATTTAATTCTTATAGCTGATTTCTTTCATATTAACGTTTCAAAAGAGGCTACTAAACAAGTTATTAAAGAGCAGCTCTTTGATGAATTGGTTTCTGCTGGTATTATGCCTGATCCATCAGAAGCACCTGTTGAGGGGGAGGAGTCGTCCGAAGCCGGTGTGGGGACTTCGGAGGTTTTTCTCACTGCAGATGCTTCTGAATCGTGTAATGAAACTAAATTGGCTGTTAAGTTGAAAGAGTTGGATCTATTGATTAAGAAACAAGAGTGCGAGGCAGAGTTAATTAAACTACGCGTTGTTCAAGCCGAGACAGAGCGCGCTGTTAAACTGCGTCAGCTGGATTTACAAGCGAACGAGAAAATGAGTAAACCAACTCCAGTTCCTCGTACTAAACTTCCTTCAGATACGACGACGCCGGTAAGTCAACCATTTCCTGCCGAACATTCTGATTTTGATGCGAGTAGGTATGTTAAGCTGGTCCCTCCTTTTAGAGAGGCAGAGGTAGATTCCTACTTCATCGCATTTGAGCGTGTTGCGTGAAGTTAAGGTGGCCTAAGGATATGTGGGCTTTATTGTTGCAATGCAACCTTACGGGAAAAGCCCAGGAGGTATGTGCTTCATTGCCTGTAGATCAATCGCTTGATTATGAGATCGTTAAAGCGGCAGTGTTACGGGCGTATGAATTAGTCCCAGAAGCCTATCGTCAAAAATTTAGGTCTCATTCAAAGTCTTTCAAACAAATTTGTGTAGAATTTGCTCGGGAAAAGAGAGGGTACTTTTTGAAAAGTGGTCTATATCTGAATCTGACTCGACCTATGGGCCGTTTATTCTGCATGGCACCGTATCACTTGTAAGTGGTTCTGACATAAAACCAGTTTTAATTTTGTGAGATACCGGGTATGCTCAATCCTTTGTGTGTAAAGATGTCTTGCCCTTTTCTGATCAGTCCTATACAGGTAGAAATGTCTTGGTGCGAGGTATCGAGATGGGATGTGTTCAGGTTCCACTCCATAATGTTCACTTAAAATCTGATCTCGTTACAGGAGTTGTTGAGTTGGGTGTGCGCCCAAATCTACCTGTGGACGGGGTTGGTATAATTCTTGGGAATGATCTCGCTGGGGCTAACGTTTTTCCTTGCCCAGTGGTGGCTAATAGACCTGATGCCTGCCTCTTTCAGTCTGATTTGTCTGCTCAGTTTCCTACGGTGTTCCCAGCTTGTGCAGTAACGAGGTCGCAATTGAAGAAGTTCAACGATGTAATTGACATCTCTGACTCTTTCCTTGGTGTTGATTCTGAGTCTGAAAAAAATCCCTTGGTTGTAGAGGCTGAAGTAAAGTCTGGTTCAGAAATACCAATAACTGAGGGAGTTCATTTACAGGTGGGTTGAGATCAGTTGTCTCTAGCCCAGAAGGCTGATCCTACGCTGCAAAATTGTTCTGAGGTGGCAGTTAATGTAAATGAGATCTCTGAATTGAATACTGCTTATTATTGGGAGGAGGGAGTTCTCATGCGCAAATGGAGACCTCCGCATTCTGATGCGGCAGACTGGCAGGTGAGATATCAGATTGTGTTACCGACTGGGTATCGTTTGCAAGTTTTGAAACTGGCTCATGAACATCCTCTGTTAGGACATTTGGGAGTCACGAAAACGTTTCAGCGCGTTTCTAAATATTATTTCTGGCCCGGATTAAAATCTGCGGTATCAGATTTCTGCCGTTCGTGTGACACATGCCAGCGTGCAGGGAAGCCGAATCAAAAGATTCACTTTGGCACCTTTGTATCCCATTCCTGTGCTAAGTGAACCTTTTGAGAGATTGATTATTGATTGTGTGGGCCCGTTGCCCAAATCGAAAACGGCATCAGTATCTTCTGACAGTTATGTGTTGCGCGACGCGTTATGCAGAAGCTATCCCGCTGCGCTCGATTAAAGCTCCTCTAGTCGTGAAAGAGTTGGTAAAATTTTGTACCACTTTTGGTCTGCCTCAGGTGATCCATACTGATCAGGGGTCAAATTTTACCTCAAAAATATTTGCACAAACGCTTGCCGAGTTGGGAGTAACTCATAAAATGTCCAGCGCGTACCACCCAGAAACGCAGGGAGCTCTTGAAAGGTTCCATCAGACGTTAAAGTCTATGCTCCGTGCCTTCTGTGTGGAGACAGGTAAGGATTGGGTAGACGGGTTGCCGTTGTTAATGTTTGCCATCCGTGAGTCGGTTCAGGAATCTTTGGGCTTTAGTCCCGTTGAGCTCGTGTTTGGGCACACGGTTCGCGGGCCGCTAAAGCTCTTGAGTGAGCAGTTGTTAAAGAAGTCTAGTTCACCTGTGTCGGTTCTAGAGTATGTAAGCTCTTTTCGTGAGCGTTTACATCAGGCATGTGCATTCGCTAAAGCTCATCTGTCTTGCGTACAATCTAAAATGAAGAAGCGCTTTGACCAAAAAAGTGTGTCGCGTAATTTTCAGGTGGGTGATTTAGTTCTTGTTCTACTTCCCATCCCTGATTCTACGTTTCAAGCGAAATTCTTTGGTCCTTATGCGATAGAGAAAAAGCTTAGCGAAACGGATTATGTGGTGGGCACACCAGACCGTAAACGTAAGAGCTGGGTCTGTCACATCAATATGCTTAAAACCTATCATGTGCGAGAGATGACACAGACTCCCTCGTCCTCAGTGCTTGCTACTCCTATTTATGTAAGTGCTGAGCAGATACAGGAGGATGGTGTGATGGAGGACTGTCAAGGTTGCGGGGTACGTTTGGAGAATTCCGTTGTTTTGAACAATTTAGATTCTCACCTAGAGCATTTGTCAGCGTGCCAACGAGAGGATGTGGTGAGAGTGATACGAAAATACCCCTCTCTGTTCTCCGATGTTCCGGGGAGAACTACAGTCCTGTGTCATGATATTGATGTGGGTACTTCTTTACCTATAAAGCAACATCCGTACCGACTCAATCCAATGAAGCGAACAGCAATGAAAAACGAGGTGGAGTATTTGCTGAAAAATGAGTTGGCTGTCCATAGTCAAAGTCCGTGGAGTTCTCCATGTCTGTTGGTTCAGAAACCAGACTCTTCCTTCCGTTTTTGCACGGATTACCGAAAGGTTAATAGTGTGACCAAAGCAGACTCTTTTCCTTTACCTCGCATTGAAGATTGTGTGGATTGAATTGGTTCTGCCACTCATGTAACTAAACTAGATCTCCTTAAGGGGTACTGGCAGGTCCCTTTAATGGCCCGTGCTAGTGAAATATCTGCGTTCGTCACTCCTGATAGCTTTCTGCAATATAATGTAATGGCGTTCGGGATGCGGAACGCTCCGGCGACTTTCCAGCGGCTGATGCAGAGGGTTTTATCAGGAGTAAAGAACTGCGAAGCATATCTGGATGATCTAGTTATTTATTCGAACAGTTGGGAGGATCATGTGACTCGTTTAGATCAAGTGTTCAGTCGGTTGGCTGAGGCTTCCTTAACTTTGAAAATGCGAATTTGCAAAAAGCAGTGATCACGTATTTGGGTAAGATGGTAGGTCAGGGGCATGTGAAGCCCGTGATGGCCAAAGTGAGTGCAATCCTTGATTTTCCCATACCTGTGAATAAACGCGAATGGAATGAAATGTGTGATCACGCTTTCTCTGCAGTGAAAGATTTATTGTGTAACGCGCCAGTTCTCTCAGCTCCTGATTTCACACGGTCTTTTCAGTTGAGTGTTGATGCGAGTGCTGTTGGAGCTGGCGGAGTGTTGACGCAAGAGGATGACTCGGGGTTTGAGCATCCCGTGTGTTATTTTTCTAAGAAATTTTCTAAGTGTCAGCGCAACTACAGCACTATTGAGAAGGAGGCGCTGGCCTTGGTACTGGCGTTGCGACACTTTGAAGTGTATTTGGGAGGTCATTGTAGCCCGATTAAAGTGTACACCGATCACAATCCATTAGTGTTTTTGTCACAAATGTCTAATTCCAACCAGCGTTTGATGCGGTGGTCACTTGTTTTGCAGGAGTACAACCTTGAAATTAAACATCGCAAGGGCTCAGACAATGTGGTCGCTGATGCGCTGTCCCGAGTGTGCGGAGCTGACGAGTGATGCGTTTTATTTATTTTTTTTGCATGGCAAAAAAAAAACTTTAGTGATGGGGGTGTTACGTCTAAAGACGTATTCATTGTGTTGTAATGGGTGTGTGTGTGTTGGAGTTGGTTGTTTGCTTTTTCTCTCTCCTGTTCTTTTTCCCTCTCGTTATGAGACAGGTGTTCCAATCAGATGGGTTCAGTCCGGTCGTGGGTGATTGGATGTTGGCGAGAAGGAGTGAGGATATAAGACGTGGTGGAATACTGGAGAAGAGAGAGAGACTTCCTTTCATCGGGGCAAATACTTCCTCCCGTGGCCCAGACTCATTTGTTGTTGTATTTCTCTTATATATTGTGTGTGACTGAGTGAACTCAGCATTACAACTTAGGGGTGCTCTTTAACAGCGAGAGAGTTGACGTTGTTTAATATTCTTTGATTTTGTTTGTTTTACGTTGCCTATGTTTGTTAACGTTTTATGTTCCTTTTTTTCTTTAAGGGAATGTAGGGGGAGGGTGCCATTTTTGTTTGTACTTCTATCTTTTTCTCTTGGTTATGGCCAGGGAGGGAGAGAGGGAAGATTTATGTATTTTATTTGTGCGTTATCTTTGTCCAGGTAAGTTAGAAAATTATTGGGTTAGTTAGTTTGGGTTTTGTTTGTTATGTTGGCCTAGCCCTCCCCTGAAGTTTTGTTCCCAATTCCTTTGTTAACGTTCTGAGATTCTTTCAATTAAAAAAAGAACTAATTTGAACTGGTGTTTGTGTTGATTCTGGGACGGGAGGTTGGATTGCCCTGGTGCTCTCTCCAAGACTTTTTTTTTCCTTTAGTTATTTTGGTAACACTTTACAATAACAGTACATGAATAACCATGAACTAATACCTGAGTTAATAGTTACTTCAACATGAACTCAAGATTAGTTAAGATATGAACTAATGAAGAGTGATCCTTAACTACGACAGGAGTCATAGGGATTCATGCATGAAAACAGAAGCCTTAACTACGCGTTAATACATGTTTGATAATTAATGCATTAATTAACATTTAGGGTAAACTAAATCAAACAGTCTCTATAAGAAGGAATAATACATATTTGGACTTTGAAATAAATTTAAACAATTTATTATTGTCAGAATTTAAACTACTGACATCAGCAGCTTCATTATAAACATCACTGAAAGGCACAGGATTAGTTTGTAATTATTTTCACTGACCCTCCTTATCAAACATATAAAATACTAAATACACTATTTAAATACACTATCTTAAAAGGTCTTAATGTTTTGTGATATTCTTCCTATCAAACTAAAGTACTGTGACTTACATCAGTTCCTGAGGAATCGGTTCCCAAAAAATAACCAAACAGGAAACATGAGCTAAGGTCAGGGAACGTTTGCTGGGATCAGATTCAGAAGTTAACTCTCCATCCAGACGCAGGCCGTGATCATATACTGTACCTCCATTATCTGACTTTTTGAAAAGTCACACAACATCACTTAACTGGGCTGAGTACTTGTATAGTTGTGTTAGTACAAGTGTATTTGATAGTAAGTTAATGATAATCATGAGCTGAATTTGGTAAGTAGTTAACAGTGAATTAATATGATTGTGCCCCCTCAAGTAAAGTCATGACATAAGTATACATTAACAAACCATTAGTTGATGTTAGTATATGCTTAGTTAATAATGAGTTAATTATGATTGTGCCCCCTCAAGTAAAGTCATGACATAAGTATACATTAACAAACCATTAGTTGATGTTAGTATATGCTTAGTTAATAATGAGTTAATGATTGTGCTCCCTCAAGTAAGTCATGACATAAGTATACATTAACAAACCATTAGTTGATGTTAGTACTAATGAGTTAATTATGATTGTGCCCCCTCAAGTAAAAACATGACATGATGCACATATCAACACATCTAAATATGAATAAACACTATAGAGTGCCATCCTTCCTTTACACCCCGGTACAAAAAAACTAAAATAAAAAGTATTTGTTTTATTTTATTTATATAATTAAAACATATATGGACTTGAAAGCAAGCCATAAACATACCTGTAAAGACACACATAAGGCACATTTACATGTAAAATAGCGCGCGTCCACAAGCTAATGCTAATCAAAGCATATACATTTAAACGACAAAAATACAAATACAGTTAATAACTGCACATAACCTCCTGAAAACCCCAATAAAACATACATGTAAATATGTCTTTAATATTAATTCGGCTTACCAAAGCAGTCAACATTTATTAATTTAAAATGCCAGCAACACAACAAACGCGCAAAGAGAACACCTAGTGTGCGCCACTAATGAGTGTCCCGCCAGAAAAAACCCTCATACTTTAGTTCCGGAATAAACTATGACTATTAGCTATGACTAAATATAAATGAACTATAAAAATCAGAAAACGGTTTAGATCAAATTAAATTTATTAGTGGTAGTTAGTCTATTTTCCACTTTTGTTTAGACAGATCTATGTAATTAATGGCTAAATAATCATGTGTCATTGCAATTATTTGTCACAAAGCTGCAGATGGCAGATTATGATATTACAGTGTAAATTATGACAGTATTAAATCACGTTTAATTCAAATTCAGAGTACTTCTTGTTTACTCTTATGGAGGCTGATTTATTTAGTTTACCCCTAAATGTTAATTAATGCATTAATTATCAAACATGTATTAACGCGTAGTTAAGGCTTCTGTTTTCATGCATGAATCCTTATGACTCCTGTCGTAGTTAAGGATCAGTCTTCATTAGTTCATATCTTAACTAATCATGAGTTCGTGTTGAAGTAACTATTAATTTAGGTATTAGTTCATGGTTATTCATGTACTGTTATTGTAAAGTGTTACCGTTATTTTTATTTATTTTCTTATTTTGTTACTGGCTCCCCACCCCTAGACGGGTAGTTATGTAACATCTGTGTATATCTTGGCTTTTCCTTTCTGCTCTTTGTCTCGACCTTCAAAATCACTGTGTGGTGTTGTGATGTCTGGTAACTTCCCTCTTATCTTCCTCTGAAAAAGAAGTTCCTGTTGTGGTATGTTGAATGGACTTGTAGACAGTCACGTACTTGCATAGCTCTCTTTTCCAATCCTGGCCCTCAGCTTGGGCAATCCATACTCGTTTTATCAGTGATGCGTTTTGTCTTTCCACTTCTCCCATTTGCTTGCACCCACTTTGGAGCCGTTTTGATATGGTGGATACCGTTCTCCTGACAAAACGTCTGAAACTGACTAGACTTGAATTGACCCTTCACTAAGACCCGCCCCCCTTAGTTACTGTTGCTTTGTCCGACAAGCCATGGTGCTGTCATGCCACACACAGTGAAAAATACATTGCGGAGCAAAGAGGACACTGACAACACGTCGACAGACATGACAGAGCAGGTTACTTATGATATTAAACAAAGTCCCAGCTTTCAAACTGTGTAACTTTGTAAGAAATTCGAACAATAAAAATCGTTTGGTGGCTCTTTAATGTGTCGTGACAGATTGCTGTAATCATCTCTTCTTACTAGTTAATTTATAGCATCAAATAAACATGAATGAACATGAGAAGGGATTTTGTTTCAAATGTGGAAAGACGTAAATACACACCATTTTTCAAGTTCAAGTCCACCGAGGTTAATCTTCTAACTCCTGACTGCTTTGTCGGACAAAATTGCAGATTCGGCGTTATGACTGGTTAGATCACTATGTGACATTGTCACATAAGACACATGTTTTATCCACTCAATATATATAATGATGATGATGGTTTTATGTATATTTGAGTTTTAATTGGGTTACATGTTGTCTTAGCCATTTTATTCCTCTTACTTATTTTTATGTGTGTATGTCTTTAAATGAGTCTCTGGGATCAGTCACATGACAGGAATCAGGAACTAGACCAGTATTAAAGGAGGCAGCATGGCAAACAAACAGGGTCATTACTGAATGACCACAAGCTGGATTGAGGAGTTGTTTGTATGGACTTACCTTTCAATTTTTTCAAAACCAGCTGTCCCGACTTTCCGATACTGCATGACGTCCGAAGCTTCAAACGTCATCAATCACGTGGTATTGTCATTTCGATACAATCATCGGTACAGTGTGTGATACAATAGTGCTTTGAAACTGCATCGGAGCATTGGAGCCCCGGAATCAACCATCCCATCACTAATATACACCGGTGGACACTTTCACATTGGGACTTTCAGCACACTACTACGACTCTTAAGGACTGTTTTAGGGTAGGGTGCTAATGGACTCCACGCTTTTAAACAGCCTAAGTTTTTCTAGTTTTATTGTGTTGCTTTAAATTCCTTGTGATTATTGTAAATACACCTTATTTATTCATTTCTGTTGTCTGTCTCATCTTTTTAAACACTCATAACCCATATACTCATAACAGTATAATCTGACCCCAATTGTAATCAATGTAAAATCGACCGATAGGGCCAATCGTTACAGCTTGTCAATCAAACTCCCGGCGAAGGGTCAATTGTGGCCCACAATCTGACCTGATTGTTAAGGGAAGTCCATGCCGACTGAAAATCTCTTCCACACTGTCAAATAACTTTTTCTGCCATTGTGGATTGAGGATTGCATATTCATTGTACCTGCTGTAATAGTCAACAACAACCAGAATCGAATGTCCGTCAGGCAAAGGACCGAGCAAGTCTGTGGCCATGTTTTGCCATGGCCCTTCAGGCAACACTATGGGTGACAGTGGTTCAGGAACATCTGGTTTTGGTACCAGCTGACACCCGTGACATGTCCTCACAAATCTTTCTGCGGCCCTTACCATTCTGGGCCACCAAACCTTTGTTCTGAGGTGTTGTTTTGTTCCTACAATACCAAGATGACCCTCATGAGCTCTGTAATGTAATGCTCTTCCTCACAGTGACTGTGGCAAAACAATTCTTGTTCCTCTGAGTATTATTCGGCCAATGACACATAGCTCACCTGCAATATGCCTATATGCGGGGCAGTCATTAAAACAACCTGTTTGAATGGCTGTTCTCAGTCTCTGTAATTCCACATCATTTGCTGTTATCTGCTCAACTTCCTTGGTGGTCAGGGAGCTGGGTGTCGCACAAACAGCTATAAACCTCACATATTCATCTGCTTTATGTGTGCATCTCACCTTTGGCTGATGGGCCCAGCAGGTATGAAAGAGGATCTGCAATGTTTTGTGTTCCTGGTATATGAATCACCCGGAAATCGTAGGGCTGTAATCTCAAGACCCACCTTTCGATTTGTGCGCATGGGTTTTGAACAGGGACTATAGATTGCCTCCAATGCTTTGTGGTCTGTGACCAGATCGAACTTCTGACCATAAATGTGCAATCGTTCACATGCCCACACTAGAGCAAGTAGTTCACGCTCTGTCTGCAAATACCTTTGTTCACACTCTGTCAAGCTCCTGCTCACATAACAAACAGGAACTGTTCCTCCTTGTTGGTCCTGCACTAGTACTGCTCCAATTCCATTCGGTTCTGCATCGGCAATGACTTTTGTTGGTGCATTCTTGTCAAAATAAGCCAGTGTTGTGGCCTCGGCCAACTTATCTTTGAGAGTTTTAAAAGCTTTCTTCTGTTCAATTCCGAAATTAAATTTGGTATCTTTTTTTGTCAGTCTGCGCGCAGGTTCTGAGATACTTGCAAAACTGAGGTATGAAACGGCTACTATAGCCGGCTAAACCAAGAAAACTTCTCACCTCTGAAGTGTTTTCAGGCTCTCTTGCCTCCACAACTGCTCTCACCCTCTCTGCTGTCAGGCCTATGCATTTTTCTGACAACAGCATGCCCATAAACACCAATTTGTCCATGTTAAACTGGCACTTCTCTACATTCAGAGTTAAGCTGCAGCTTTCCAGTCTCTTTATTACTGCATGCATTCTTTTCTCATGAGTCTCTTTGTCAAGTGCGTGGATGATAATGTCATCTGATATGTTCTCTACTCCATCCACCGTGGGAATCGGAAACCTCCCATGAGTGATTGCTGGTTTGCTTGTCTCATGTCCAAACACATCCTTATTTCCCCGTTTTCTTAGGGCACAATGACAACTGGGTTTACCCAAGGGGTTGCTCCATTGACTTTCTCAATAATGTCCATGTGGAGCAGCTAAATTTTTTTTTACTTAGATGGAACGAAACACATCTAAGGGGCTGTGCAACTGGACTCACTGTGCTGTCTATGTGCAGGCTGATTGTTTTGTGTTTAGTTTGCCAACTAGAACAATTTGGGGTATTGTTGTCTTATCATGGACATCACATCACTCACCACTAGCTCCCGTCCTCAGCACTCCTAATTTAACTGCTGTATCTTTTCCAAGCAGTGGCTCCCCTCTCTCGCACATAACTGTAAACTCCGCTTTTGTGCTGCGTTTTCCGATTCCGATCTCACACCAGAAAACTAAGAAACATGTACATGTACTTACTAAAAACATGTACTTAAAGCTGCTGTCTGCGATTTTTCCTCTTTGTCGCCATCTCTGTTTGAAACATGCGATTGCAGTCATATGCGGAACAGTTATCTGTACGTGCGCTGTGCCTCGGCACTCGTCAGCGCGGATGAATCTAATGCTTGCTGTCAGTCACCGCACCGGTGTGGATACTGCACTTCAGAATCACAGATTCTACGTCTTGAAAGTATGACCAATATAAGAATTTTCACTGGAAAATATCATCTGAACTAGTAAGTAACATGTCTGCCACTTTTGTTCTGACCAGCTGAGGAAAAAAGCATTAGGCCTACAATAAATCGCGCTACCAATGATGATTAAATCTAACGATCGCTTAGCTCGGATCACGCCAAACCGTGCAAATTATTATTACTGTTATATTGTTCTCAAATTGTTATTGTTAACAACATCAGCATTGCGTGACTGTGTATTTAGTGTGTATTAGCGTTACCTGTAGATTTCAATTTCTGTAGTCACTCCACAGTCCAAAGTCTTTTGCTTTTTGGCTACGGGTGAATCTCCAATTGATGCTGCTGCATGCTCAAGTTTCCTGCGGAAATCCGCCATGTCGCTCTTATTATAAAACATTATTACAAGCTTACTGTTGTGAATCGAGACAAGATAATTAGATAGTTTTGAACACTGGCTGGTTATGTACTTGCTCAAAAATTGATTTTGGATAATTTTTAACCAAAAAAAGTTGCGGACTGCAGCTTTAATTAAAAATAAAGAAACATGTACCGACTTATTATTTACTTATTATTTACAGAGAAAACTGGTAGGATTAATAACCTTTTCATGTTGGCACCAATAGCCTAGTGGTTAGTGTGCCGACATATGGCGCAAATGCGTTCACGGCGACCCTAGTTCGATTCCCGTCTCGAGGTCCTTTGCTGATCCCGCCCCCCTCTCTCCACCCAATGCTTTCATGTCTGCTCTCTACTGTCCTCTCTGAATAAAGGCACAAAAGGCTCATAAATATAACTTAAAAAATAAATGAGTAAATAACATTTTCACTTAAGGCTCTTTTTTTGTTTGTTTAAATGTTTAGCATTTTTACAGTTTCTGCATTATGTTGTTTATTCATTTACACTAAGTATTTTTTGTATTTCTTAAAAAGTATCTTTAGTTTTCTCACATTTACTTCCTTGATGCTTTCCAGATGAATTACGTTGACTATAATTTGTTCCTTTAACAGTCCTTAAACATCACCTGAAGCACCCTATGTATGATGAAAATTATTTCAGTTCAGCTTTAAATGTTAAAAAAAAAAATGCTCTTTTACATATAGTTTAGCTAAAAATATTTTGGTTAATATTTTTTGTGTATATTTTTTTCAGCCTCTTCAATACAAATAGTCAACGAGTAAGTTGGCCAACATCTGTGGTTCTTACGACAGTTTCAATTCTTACTTAGCAGTTTCAATGAACAACATTTTGAAATATCCTGTTGCGGTTCTTAGCATTTCTAATGAAATAGGCTAGATAAACAAGAAACATGGTTATTTTTTGTGTTTCTAGCCATTGCTTTTTTTTCTTTTTTCTTTTTTTTTAATTCAGACCAAAACTGTAGCCCCATCCAATATGATGTCATCAACCAGCAATGCAGATGTCACAGTGAATTCCTTAAGGAAAATATTTCAAATATTCAGTATTTTTCACCACTGTATAATATGTGTGTTTGGTGTTGCTGGCAATGGATTAGTCGTCTACATCACAGGCCTCAAAATGAAAAGCACTGTCAATACCTTCTGGTTTCTCAACCTGGTGGTAGCAGGCTTCCTATTTTCATTCTTCCTGATCTTTAATGTAATTCATGAATACCGTGAGTTCAACTGGCCTTTTGGTGACTTAATGTGCTTCTTGAGCAGCCTGGTGACCATGTTGAATATGTTTGCCATCATCTTCCTGCTGACAGCGATCAGTTTGGACCGCTGCCTGTCCACCTGGGTGGTGGTGTGGTCAGGACCAAATGAACAGTCCTGAAAGCAATGATAATTTGCCTGCTTATTTGCTTAGCGTCAGTCGCTTGCAGTCTGCCTTTAGTCATCTCTCGGAAAACGCGTTCCATTTCTGCACAACAAACACGGTGCATTAATGACAATAAGAAACATCTCGGTTACGTATGTAACCCTTGTTCCCTGAAGGAGGGAACGGAGACGTACGTCAGTAGTGACCGACGAACTGGAATCGGGATATCGCTAGAGAGCCTTATCAGCTTCGAGTAACTAAAAACAAGCCAATGGAATTGGCGTGCGATATTTGCATAATGTGCACCGCCTCCGACAGGTGGATATAAATAGAAAGCAGGTGCAATCGAACTCTGTTTTTTGCTGAGGAGACAGCACTCCTAATTTAACTGCTGTTTCTTTTCCGAGCAGTGGCTCTACTCTCTCGCACAGGTAGGGAGCGCGGATGGGACAGAGCAAAGCTAGGGCAGGGTCTGCCTCCTCCGAAGCCAGCGCTTGCAGGTTCACTACCTTATCTCTGAAGGGAGTGGTAGGAACCTTGGGCACGTATCCAAGCCGGACTCTCAGGACAACGTGAGAGTCACCGGGCCCAAATTCTAGGCACGATTCGTCGACCGAAAATGCATGCAGGTCCCCTACCCTCTTGTGCGAGCCCAATGCAACCAGGAGGACGGTCTTAAGGGACAGTACTTTTAATTCAGCTGATTGCAAAGGCTCGACCCCAGAGAGATGTAAGCAAGTACCAGGGTGACATCCCAAGAGGGTACAGAGGGAGGGCGAGGCGGATTTAGTCTCCTCGCCCCCCTCAGGAACCTGATGATCAGATTGTGCTTCCCCAAATACTTACCATCGACTGCGTCGTGATGTGCGGCAATAGCGGCAACATACACTTTGAGGGTGGAGGGAGACAGCCTTCGCCCCAAGCCCTCTTGCAGGAAGGAGAGCACAGATCTGATCGAGCATGATCGGGGGTCCTCTCGATGAGAGGAACACCATTCAATGAACAGGTTCCACTTCAACGCATAGAGGTTCCTCATAGAAGGAGCTCTAGCGGAAGTGATAGTGTCTACAACCGCTTGCGGGAGATAACTTAGAACCTCCGCTTCCCGTCCAGGGACCAAACATGGAGTTTCCACAGGTTGGGATGCGGGTGCCAGAGGGTGCCCTGTCTCTGAGTCAGAAGGTCCTTCCCTCAGAGGAATGGGCCAAGGAGGTGCTGTCGCGAGGAGCGTCAGATCCGAAAACCAGGTCCGAGTGGGCCAATACGGAGCCACTAGCAAGACCTGCTCCTCGTCCTCCCTGACTTTGCACAGAAGCTGTGCGAGAAGGCTCACTGGAGGGAACGCATATTTGCGTAGGCCCCGGGGCCAGCTGTGTGCCAGAGCATCCGTGCCAGAGCATCCGTGCCGAGCGTGCCGGTGGTCAGGGAATAGAACCACTGGCAGTGGGCAGTCTCCAGGGAGGCAAACAGATCTATCTGTGCCTCGCCGAAGTGCTGCCAGATCAGCTGGACCACCTGGGGATGGAGTCTCCATTCACCCGGAAGCGGAGGCTGCTGTGAGAGCTCATCGACTGCACAGTTGAGCATGCCTGGGACATGAATGGCACAAAGCGACCTCAGATGCTTCTGACTCCATAGCAAGAGATGGCCGCAGTGCTGTCCGAGCGGACCAGTACGTGCTCGTCTGTCAACAGCTCCTGGAAGCGGCTCAGTGGAAGACGTACTGCTAGCAATTCGAGGCAATTGATATGCCAATGCAGCTGAGGTCCCGTCCAAAGACCTGACACTGCATGCTCATTGTACGTGGCACCCCACCCAGTGGCAGAGGCATCTGTGTGGACCACAACATGCCTGGACACTTGTTTGAGGGCAACTCCAGCCCGCAGGAAGGAAGGGTCTGACCACTTAGTGAGAGTGCGACGGCAGTTCGGTGTCATGGGGACACGGGACGTACCGCACTGCCATGCCCATCTCGGGGACTCGGCCGTGGAGCCAGTGTTGAAGCGGCCTCATATTACAAAAAATGAATACAAAAATAGGCATTAATTTATCATTTTATGATTTTTTTCTTGTTATATTCTTTATAATAAATTAATTGAGGAATACCAAGAAGGTTGATGTCTAACTTTAAAAAATGAATGAGGTGGAGGGTAGTTGTAAAAAAGGCTATCGTTTTTTTTTGTCACCCTAACCTCTCTCTATTAATCTCACTCTGTATTTCGAGGTACACTCATACACAGTGCCTTACCTGAGCCAATCAGCGTCCAGAAACCTTGATCACGTGATCTCCCCCGCCCTCACAGAGACGGTAGTTCAATGCAGAGGGACACGGAGACGGACGCTGAAGTTATAGCGGCATAATTGTTTATGATCCTTTTATAGATCGTCTTTTGGATGATGGGTTGTGCGTGAATGCAAAAGTAAGTTTGCAATCCGTAACTCAATAGCCCATGTAAACTCTATTTGTTCTTGTAAATGAGTTATTCCCGCGATATAACGAGATGTGCTTATGTATGTGTGTATTCATAAGTGTGCCTGTAACCCTCTAGTTCGTATGTTTGTATATATATATCTTCTTTATTGTGTGTGCTAGAGATTTAACTTGTTTATTACATTTATGTTCCTGTTTGAAATTCGCTGTATATAAATATATATAAAGAGAGAATTGTCGTAAACAACTTGCTACACGCATGCGCGTTCATAGCCCAGTCAGACTGGCACCATACAAGCTGCAGCGTTAACAAGGTGTCAGGTTACAGCTGTGCGCTACACATAATATCAAAGCTGCACATATTACATTTGCTTTAAATCTTTTGTGATTTAATGTTCATGTTTAATTATTAATCTTAACATGTTATTGCCAATATGTACAGTATAATTGTTGTAATTCATTATTATTATCATGTATATTCATGTTTATGTTACTGTTTTTAATTTATAGAAAACCACAACACAACCATAACCACAACCAAAGCAAACCCAGTCTGTTGAGTGGTGACAATAAATGAGTTATTCCCAGAAAATTAAATGCATCTTCGCTTGTCTCTAATCGGACATTCTTTGGTGGGTCAGCACCCTGAGCCGGCAACTTGTCTATGGTGAAGAGCTACAAATAGCCAAACATTTTTTCAGTAGTGAATGATGTCCCGGGTCACTAAAGACCCGAGGTATGCATTTAAGGGTTAAATTCCTACTTAAGTAAAAGTATAAAGTATCCGTAGCCGTTAAGTCAAAAGTAAAAGTATGAAGAGTTTAATGTACAGGATTTTTTTAATCCTTTGACTCAAACCAGGTCTAACCACTAACTGAGGTCTAAACCAGGAAAGATAAATTAAAAGATAAATTACTGACATTTACAATGCACATTATCCTTTATTATTAATAGTATGCGGTCCGATTTTTCCCGTTGCGTCTGTCGTTGCTATGCAACCATGCAGCTTTACAGGGGGGAGCTTTACAGGGGGTATGGCTTATCTAAATGAGATGTAAATGAGCCCTATTGTCACTCCCAGCAGGTGAGAACAGGCGAGAACTGCACAAGTTTTAGAGGCATTTTCTCTCTTTAGAGCTTTTTTGAGTGCCTACCTTCAAATGGCCACAACTTCTCCAAATATTATCAGATTTCCATGTGTTACACATCGTTGGAAAGCTTGGAGACTACACTTTCAGAATCTGTGAATAACTCAAAATGCCCCAGAACCTACTTGTGTCCCTACTTTCCGTGATTGGTTACAAATGTATAAATAGCTGACATGCATGCCTTATTAACAACCAGAAATTGGTAATTGTATTGTGTAGGCCTATTTGTAACAGTTATGTTCTATGTGTGGACTCTTGTTTTTCCTTGGGTTCCATTTCCTGTTTGTCACACCAAAACAACTTACATTGCCTTTAAGGTATATACATTTTTATCAATTCATGCATTCAGATTGAATTCTAGCACCATGCTCTACAGGAACATTCTGTCACAGGAATTGTTTTGCTGTAATTGGCCACTTCCCACTGTGATGCTGTAATCATTTCATCACGTCTGATAATGGTCATTTTCAGTAATGGCAATTCAGCCTATGGATGTAGTATCAGGGTTTGCTGTCTGGTATAAAACCAACAATCTGTCAGCAACACTGAGAAGACATACCAAGGTCAAGACTCAGCTTTTCCCAGTGCATTAACAGCTCAAACATGGGTAAGAAATGAATATGTGTATTATTCATGTTTTTTAAACACCTCTCAGAACATATTAAAATGTTTAAGATACAGAAAATACATAGTGCCTGCTAAGACCAATCAAATCATAAATAATAATATATTCTTAATTCTTAAAATAATATTATATTCTTTAGTCTGTATGTAAATGTATCTCATGAATACATTTGCCATACAGTTTAAAAATTTGCTCTCTCTCTCTGTTACTTTTTTAAATAATTTATAAAAGGGGGATATTATTGTTCAAATTAATAAAACTTGACAATACATAATTAAGCACAAATGTTAGATTACAGAAGAGGAAAGTATTAAATAAACTTTTGTGCGTGCAGTGGCATTTAAATATATAACCTATAACTGCTGGAATGACAGCATTGTAATGTTAGACTGAACTGCATTTGGTCTTCTTTATTTAATCTGTTTGCTTTCTGTATTGCATCTAAAGATCAATTCACACAACACCAACAGACGTCAACAGACACTTCGTCGGGTTTTGTCGGATCAATGTGTTACCCCTGTCAGAGACTGTTGGCGTCTGTCAAAGATTGTTTTCGCCGTCTGAACACGCTGAATCGGATTTAGAATGTTTGATAAGTGAGGTGCTGTAATCTGGTGACTGTCGCCATTGGTCTGCGTCTGTCAGTGCAGTGTGAATTGGTCTTTTTCCACAATTACACTGTAAAAACATTAAAGGGATAGTTCATCATAAAATGGAATTTAAGTCATTATTTACTCACCCTGGTGTTGTTCTAATACTGCATGTCCTTATTTCTTCTTTCTACAAAAGGAGAATTATTAAAATATGTCCAGTTCACGCTCATCCATAATGACAGTGAATAGTTTTTTGTTTTTTTTAAAAAAAATACATTAAAGTATTTACATAATGTGCAAGCTTTTTTATAAAAGCTTGATGCTGGTCTCTATTCACTGCCATTATAAAGTTTTTTTTTTTTTTTATTTCTCCATTGTGATCCGAAAAGAGAAAGGTATTCGACATTAGAATAACACCAGAGTAAATAATGACTAAATTTTCATTTTATGGTAAACTATAAAATCACTAATTTTTCACAATTTGTTATATCTTCTCACTAAAACTTAAGTGATGAAGTGACTGATTTTCATATTAATGACTGATTGCCACAGTAATAAAGCGTGAGGACAATGCTAAAAGTTTCTTATTCAAAATTATAAACAGACTCTTCATACATGACAAGACAAAACATATCTTTAAACATGAAATCAGACAAGCATAAATTATGTGAAGTACTGTAGTACTGTACATTTGTTGCTTTTCCTCTTCTGTCGGTGTGTTTCATTTTGTTGATGCTTCAGAATATTTGCTTTGATCAAGATTTAAGAACAACAACAAAAAAGTTTTATTGCATCAGTTTAGTTTTATGCATCAGTATAGTTTTATGCATCAGAAACAGACCCAAAAGCAGCCCTCACCTGTTTTCCCTTTCTTTTTTTCATTGTGTAGAAAACACAAGTTTTGGACATGAAAACTTGACCGGAGGCAGAACAAACAATATCACTTTGCAGCCTATGGGCTTAGGCTTTTGGATCTTTTTAATATGCATTTTCATTGCTACCTTCATTGTTGGTTTCATTGGAAATGGGCTTGTCATATTTCTGACTGGCTGCAGAATGAAGACGACAGTCAACTCTATTTGGTTTCTCAACATGGCGATTGCAGACATCATCTTCATATTATCCATGATGATATTACCTTTTATTGGCTACTTTTCATCCTTAAGGTATGTTATCTCCATGATGGTAACACTAAACCTGTTTGCTAGCATTTATTTTCTTGTAGTTATCAGTCTGGACCGATGTCTGTGCACATGGAAGGTTGTTTGGGCTCAAAATAACCGAACTGTACTGAGAGCCAGGATCATCTGCATGATTGTGTGGGTTTCATCCATCAGCAGCAGCATCCCTTCCTCCGTGAATGTGTTTCCTGCTAAGTTTCTGGTCACATATATATTTTTAGTGGGCTTTCTCGTCCCCTTCCTGATCATTGCATCTTCACACATTGCTGTTGGAGTACGACTCAAACGCCTCAGAATGGAGAAGCAGCACAGGTCGTACCGGGTCATTATCGCTATCATCCTGACTTTTTTCATATGTTGCTTTCCATACCATGTTTGCAGTTTTTGTGAAATAAAAATGAATGGAGAAGTATTTCTGACAGCAATAAAATTCAGTCACTATCTGGTTTTTCTAAACAGCTGTCTGAACCCCATTCTTTATGTGTTCATGTGTGATGAATATAAGAAGAAGCTGAAACAGTCTCTGCTGCTGGTGTTGGAGACAGCATTTTCTGAAGAACATCTGATCTTTAGAGGAAGGCAGATACAAAAGGACGAGCAGAACAAGAAAAACACCTTTGAATTGTTAGATATGTAGAAAAACTAAATGATTGTGACCACCATAACTATCCATTTCAGTTCTGTGCCTCAGTTTTCTCTGTTTCTCTGTTAGTCTTATAGGTTACAAACTGTTTGATAAGTGGTCACATGGTGTTTCATGTTTCTTTGATTGGTTTGTTCTGTCTATTTCAGCCCTGTTTTTCTTTCAGTTCATTGTAAGTTCTGCTTCACTTTGTTCAAGTTTGTTATTCTCAGTTTCTTTTGTTAATAAAATATAGACTGCTGCATTTAGATCCTTTTCTCCTCATTGCAACACACAATTGACAATTGACCTTTTTTACAGACTGTGATGACGTTTTAATGGTCATCAGCATTGTCCTGCAAAGATTTATATATATATATATATATATATATATATAAAATTTAATTATTATTATGTACATTTATAACACTATACTTTGTATTATATTACCTTTGCATCAAATAAAAAAAAAACTTGTTAATGCTGCAGTGAGAGTACAATGTGGAAGTGATGGTAAAATCGACATTTTTCTCTCTTCTGTTACCAGTTTTTCTCTTTTTGAAAGGAAAGGTGTGAAAACACTTGTGGCGGTTTTCTTTTGCTATTTGAGCAGATGGGAACACAAATATATACGAGTGTGTAAATAAATAAGAACAACAACGGAGTGTCTTTAAAACCCTCTTTTGTGCAGCACTACTTCCTTCCGCCACGGATTCAAATCTCAAGTTGACAGTTGGGCCAAGCCTCCGTTACTAACTCTAAAACGTCACTTTAGAGTCTTCTTCAAGTCGATGTCCATAATATTATATCCTTTATAAAAGTCCGTTTGAATGTCCACTGAGGAAAGGGATGTTTGTATTTGTCCTTTTTTACAGCTTTGGGAATTTTCCATAACATCCATAACACCACAGCGCTAAAACAACTTCCTTTGCAAAAGTTCCTTTCAATTTAAAAGTCTCTTGTGCTTCACTGACTCATTCACCTGTAAAGTGTTGCCGCCATCTATGGCGTATTAATGTAACTTTCACTCAATCCATATTATGCACTAATGGACATATTTATATAAAATAATATTTATTGAACAACAAATAAACACAATTGTACTGTTCAGTCAAACATAAAGCACTAGTTATTTAAAAAAAAAAAAAAAAACTAGGTCACCATTTATGCTTGTATGTGGGTTTTACAAATATTTAACGAATGAAAAGGATTTTAAAGAGCTTGTGACAAAACTCCTAACTCCATTGGATCCTCAAACTATCAATCAAACCTCATTAATCCGCCTCACCTCGTGAATGAAGTGCGCACTCAGTTTGGACACCTATGTGCAATGCAAAGGTAAATAAAGATCTGATGTTTGAAAAAAAAATTGTAAAGCGTTTTCTTTACTCAAAAAAAAAAACATGTTTATAAAGTTTAATGTTTTACGTATTTGAAGAGCCTTCGTCTGATCCCATCTAGTTGTAGCCAATGTGCTATAAGGATGTTTTTTTTTTCAGTCTATGGATGTAACGTAACGTTTATTTTTATCAAATTTAACATAGCACAATTCGACTTGCTGTGGAACAAATAATAGATTAAAGGCATCTTTACACTGCCGATTTATGGCTGCTCTGAAGCGGGTCTGTATCTGCTCAGAATTCAGTGTAAAGACGCAATGCCGTGACCTAAAATACGCCGGGTCTGACCCACCTCAGCCCCTAGTATCAAAGGCGAGTCTGATACTGTTCTGGTTCAGTGTAAATGAACGCGAAATATAGCCGCTCTAAACGTCATTGTCATGACAACCAAAATCATTCCAGTCAGCTCAGGCGGCGCGAGATTCAATAAGCAGGAGACGAAACATATAACTTATATAATAAAAATAATGTCTTCCAACAAGGGGCATTGAAGTAAAAGAGTTCTGTACTCACATCGTGAAGCAAACCACCAAAATAACAGCAGAGAATCGTCGTGTGTCATCAGTTGGCTTTCGCCGTTTGTAATCTTCCTATGAAGAGACTGTCAGATCAACGCGCTGCTACATTTCTCTCAGATAAGGTAAATGCTTAACACAATCGGCGTCACTTTGATTGTGTACTGTTATATTATCTTCCAAAAATCATCTCCTTGAGGACGATATTTCACCCACACACGACGGTCTGGTGATCTGCTGCTGCCTGATACACGCAAATGCTAGCATCATTTGTTGTTTCTGTCTCTTTAGGCATCTTTACACAGCCGATTTATGGCTGTTCTGAAGCGGGTCTGTACCTGCTCAGAATTTAGTGTAAAGACGCAATGCCATGTTAAAGAAGACCTAAAATACGCCGGGTCTGACCCACCTCAGCCCCTAGTATCAAAGGCGAGTCTGATACTGTTCTGGTTCAGTGTAAATGAACGCGAAATATAGCCGCTCTAAACTACGTCATTGCCATGACAACCAAAAGCATTCCAGTCAGCTCAGGCGGCGCGAGATTCAAGAAGCAGGAGACGAAACATATAACGTAGGGCAAATAATAAAAATAATGTCTTCCAACAAGGGGCATTGAAGTAAAAGAGTCCTGTACTCACATCGTGAAGCAAACCACCAAAATAACAGCAGAGAATCGTCGTGTGTCATCAGTTGGCTTTCAGCGTTTGTAATCTTCCCATGAAGAGACTGTCAGATCAACGCTGCTACATTTCTCTCAGATAAGGTAACGTTAAATGCTTAACACAATCGGCGTCACTTTGATTGTGTACTGTTATATTATATTCCAAAAATTATCTCCTTGAGGACGATATTTCACCCACACACGACGGTCTGGTGATCTGCTTCTGCTGATACACGCAAATGGGTCATTCTTCAATTGGGGTGGCAAATGAGAGGCAGAAATTGTAAAAAATCTTGTTTGTTTTCTTTTAATAAAATGTATTGCTATGCATTTAAAATTAGTTTAATATGCTATATCCATTAAAATTGAAGCTTAATAATATTTTGATTTTTAAATAATTTTAATTAAACACTGGTGAAACAACCACTTATGTCTGTGGTGTTACCAATATTTGAAGTCAAATTTTGGTTTGTTCTAAAATGAGCAGGGATATGCAACTTTAGGTAATAATTAATTAATAAATAATTACTTTAAAGACTCAGTTTCATTGATTATTTAAATTTCATTTTTTAAATAAAAATTGTTCAATTGTTCATCTTGGCCTCTATTTTTGCCAAAGAAGAATTGTTTCTTTTTTAAAAAATGTGAATATACATAAAAAAAGCAGGAAAAATGGTCTGTGCAACCTTTATAGTCTTTATTCTAAAAGATTAAAACCACCTTACAGTCTAAAAACATTAAGTTATAAGATTAAATGGCTTTGTAGGAAAGAAATTTCAGACACATTTTGAAGTAACACCACAGACGTATAACACCACAGACTTCATATTGCATACAAGGTTTAACAATTAAAACAGCAAAATAGTGAAATTGAGTCATGAGTAGGATTACAAGAAGTATCTACTCTGATAAAAGAACATTCTGAGAAAAACTATTATAAAAATATATAATTAAAACAACCTGCAACCTGTTTCTCACTCCTTAAAGAAACAGTTCAACCAAAAATGAAAATTCTGTCATCATACTCCCCCCTCACATTGTTCCAAACATGTATAAATTTCTTTGTTCTGCTGTACACAAAGGAAGATATTTGGAAGAATGTTTGTAACCCAGCAGATCTCACCCCCCATTGACTACCATAGTAGCGAAAAAATACGGCAGTCAATGGGGAGCAAGATCTTGTAGCATATGCACACGTATCAGGATAATCAATAAACTTTGGAATGTTCAGAATGCTTTTAGCATGCTGGACTGGGTTGTAAAATCTCATCTCGGCTCTGACCGGTCTGCGAAGATGAGCCCACTTGACACCTTTGTTACCCTCTGAGGTAAAACAGGAGAACCAATTTCCTTGCTCTTAGGACATCAAAGGGGCCCCTCATGTGGACTACGGGCCAGATCCACATTCCAACACCACACACACACACAGGCACACACAAAAACACACAAACATACATTATTGATTGTATATGTAAAATATAACTATGCCAAGTCACATCCGTGTATGTACCCATCATGTATCTCGAGTGTGTGCATGTTTCCTAATGTTTAGACTTAGTAAATAATTGTAGTTGAGTTAGTTTTAGTTTTAATGATGGAATTTTGTCTGTAAACCATAACTTCTTTTATATGCCTTTCTGATCTATCGAGTTTGATCTCTCTCCGTAAAGCTCCGGACTCGAGCTATTCACTGAAGTATGTCACATAGCTGACAAATGCATTTTTCTATGTGTTTAATGATATTGTGAAGAAAGTACTCCATCTCGAAATCCGATCTGATAGTCATTAAGTATGCAAATTCAGCTAGGAGACCAAACAAAGGAACTTTGCCCGCCAAATAGTGCTGCGCATCTATTGGCCGCTACAATTCAGGAGGTGTGTTAGCTTGGGTTTCCATAAAAACAACGACACACACCTTCTCCTTTGTCTCCCGATTGTCTCACGAGCACCTCGTGTACGTCTCTCCCGGACGTCTCCGGTGACCACGCGCCTCCATCGCGCTCCTCTCTTCGGGACCACCACTTCTTTGGACTCTCTCTCTCTCTCTCTCTCTCTCTCTCTCTCTTCGGTTAAGTTACTTAAGTTTAAACCTCGTTTGAAAACCCCGCCGGAGAAATCCTCTCGGAAAGGACCAACCAAGCCAGGCACATTGAAACTGCTACACACGGACTTGAACCAATAAGCAAGTATTATAATTTATCTGAAATTTGTTAAACTGATTTCTGTGCTGGCTCTCTCAAAAAGGTTTAACTGTGTAATTTGCCATTCTTTGATCATCTTTCTTTTCCTGTCTTTTCTTCATTTTCACTCTTGTATATATATGTGTATACCTTCTGTATATATTTAGACGTATAACCTATGTATTAGTAGTTTTCATATATTAAATACATTATATCCATGCTCTTTGTTCTCTTGCTCATTTCAACAAAGGCCAGGTCCTTTAACGTTTGATCCTATATCCTTGCTTTACGTTTGGATACTAGAATAGGAAGTCTTTCTGTGGCCAGAGAACAGACAGACCTTCCTTTTTATAACATTCTGAGGAGCTATAGTTTGCCGGACAAATGAACAGTTTCTCTAAATAATTATTAAACCAGAACTAATCATATATGTAATTGATTACAATTCGTTGTAATTAATTCACCATATATGGTTAATTCCCCCTTGGGTCGGTATGTGCATAATAATTCATAAAGTTTTATGAATTATTATATTCATATTCCACCCATAAATTGATTAATAACTGTACAAATCGTTACAATCTGTTGGTTACAAACATTCTTCCAAATATCTTCCTTTGTGTACAGCAGAACAAAGAAATTTACTAACACTTTAGTATAGGAAACACATATAGTTAGCTAGTAAAGTCATTGTTAAATTTAGGTATTGGGTAGGATTAAGAATGTAGAATATGGTCATGCAAAATAAGGCATTCATATGTGCTTAATTAGTACTAATAAACAGCCATTCTAGTAATATGCATGGTAATAAACAACCAAAAGACCCTAAAATAAAGTGTTATCCGAAATTTATACAGGTTTGTAACAACTTGTGGGTGAGTAAATGATGATAGAATTTTCATTTTGGGTGAACAAAAAATTGTATCCCTTTAACAAAGAATAGACTGCAAAATGGATTGTGATGCAATCATAATGTGTGATCTGTTTCAAAAGAGAATAAAAAAAATCCAGAAAATCTTCTGTGAATAAAACATGTATCCACAAACTTATTTAACTTATTAAACTTTCCCCTGTGAGATCTATTCTCAGTCTTTTTTTTGCACATAATGTTTTTAAATAGGTCTGATGAGGTACTCTGAATCTCTGTGCTGTCTATAAAGACGCTGCTTTTCAGCAGCAGTTCATCTTGCCATACCTGACAAAAGAGATACAATTATATGACTATGAATGTCCTATATTTTATTAAAAAATATTGAAATTATATTTCTGGTTGTGTATTGTCTGTGGAGTTACTATAGTGTCTGTGGTGTTACCAGGAAAGACAGTAACACTACAGACAGTAACGCCACAGACAAATTAGCCTTAATCCAGACTTTTCTAAATTGGAGGCTGTCATCATGATGATTTCAAGATCAGGGGACACTTTGTAAATATTAGTAAGTATGTATTTATCAAAATTTGGATTAAAATATGTAAAATCTGCAAGTTATCAACATAACCCACAGACACTAATAAGTGCGACCAGAGATGTATAAAGTACTAGAGACTGAGACTTGATAAAGTACAAGTGCTCTATCAAAAAAGTCAAGCACCACACTTTAGCTAAGATTCAACATTTTTGTACTTAAGTATGCAAGTAGTTTATTTTAAAATTTACTAGTACTGAAAGTAAGTACCAGTATTGTGTTATGTAGTTTTAAAGAAAGTAGTCAAAAGTTTGAACATATTTTTATTATTCAAATGATAACCTAAAGGACAATCACAATTCCTTTGACTGTAACTTTGTAAACAAACAGATTATGTGATTAAGTACACTTGAGATGCAGACAAGTTGAGATGCTTTGTTTGTTGTCAGCACTTTGATTCATTACCAAAAGTTTATTTTGACTAATAGTGTAATTTTCTACCATATACAATTGGCTAGCTAACAACATTGCTTTGCACTTTTTTTCTGTTTTCACCTCACTCCAGTCTAAACTAGGCTAAATTTTAGGTAATCTACATTGTCATATAAATACCTGAAAAATACTGCAGTTCATTTAAATCTTACTAACCACTCTTACTAAAAAAATGGGGTAAGCACACTTATCTCATTTCAAGAGGTGTTCCACTTTATAATATGGTTTGATTGTTACATTACTTAGTAATGTATTAGACTAATAACCAACATGACTAACCATGGTCAAGACATTCGTTACTGTATTTATTCTTTGTTATCTTAGTTAATAAAATACTCTGTTCATGTTTGTATATGTTACTTCACAGTGCACATTAACTATGTAAACAAATAGAGAGCAAGACAGGCGCTCGTGTTGTTTTAAAGGCCCTTTCAACGCGGTATGCGCTGCGCTATGAATTTTTTCAATGGCTTGCGCCGCGAACTGCATCGACCAAAGCGCAGACGCAGCGTCTTGCGCGCACGCCGCGGTCAAAGTTCAAAAGTTCAACTTTTGCCGCTGCGCTCTGTGACGATTACCCGCGCAACCATAGCAACGGGGCATCCAAAATCGGAAAGCAAAATGGATGAACTTATTTACTGAGTTGGAATTTCCAGAGCTATACAATACAAGTTTGCTGGTCGTATAGTTCGGGAGAAAGCTGTGTCATGGAGACATGACAGACACTGTAAGAGCTACAAGCAGGGCTATGCTATTGCTCACTTCTTAGCACGGCCCAGGACATATACTTTACTGCTGACCGAAAGGTGGAACAACAATCAAATGACTATGTATAAAACTCCCGCTACATGTTTGGAAAACTCCGCCTACTGTGCTCTGGCCAACGCAGCGCAAATCGCTTTGTATCTGAAGGGCTGCGCTGAACCCAGCGGCGAGCGCAGCGCATGCCGCGTCCTGTGTGAAAGGGCCTTGATTATTTCAACTGTTGTAAAGTAGAGGGACACCATTTGCCACCACAAATGAAGAATGACCATTGTTGTTTCTGTCTCTTTGAAAAAAAAAAAAAAAAAAAAATGTTCGACCTCTTTTAATCCTGTTGTGAACTACCCGGTGTAATAATGAATAATTTCTTGTTCCATCGTTCCAACTGTAACAATTTTTATTATGACAAACATCAAAGCGTGAGATATAGCACGCACGCAGTTTACTACTTTAAATGTTCGTATTTTTTTATTTCGAGTTATATTTCATTGTTTATTATTTAATTATTTTTAAATTAATTTCGAAATACTTATGTTCAAAGCATTGTTTCCCGCGATTTTAATTCCTGTGTAAATGCATTTATGCCGCTTCAGAGGAGCATTAAACAGTCTGTGTAAATGCACATTTTTGTGATTTTATGCCGCTTCAGAGTTGGTTTCTGTGCCGCTTTTTCTGTGTAAAGATGCCTTAAGAGCCAGCGGCAAATCCCCGAAGCACTGGCCGAGATGAAGCTGTTCTCGGCGGTTACAGAAGCACTGAACGGCCGCTGACGCCTGGAGCTCGCATCTCCGAAAACGTCAAAACAAATTGTAAAATAGGGGCTGTTATTAAATATGAGTCACATATTTCAGGTCTAAACAACTAAATTCTCGCCTAAAAAAAAATATTAAAACTATATCGCATGCGATTGTCACGCGCATTTCGTCAGTAAAGCCGGTTCCCTGATTACCGCTAAATCGCCATCACCTGCTTTCAAACAGAGCGGCATTTAATAGACAGAACCGTAGATCACTGACAAGCCACGCAATATTGCGTTCATTATCGAAGGCGATTCATCGGCGATACGATCTAACGCCCTAAGATCTAAGATCACATTAGTAAAGGTGTTGTATGCTGAGTAGTAAGGAAAGTATGCCTCGTTCTCATGCTCTTTCTGAAAATTTTTGTGTTATTTACTGGGAACAAACCCATCAAAGATGAGTTTCTCAGGATTACAGGTTAGTGGCATAGAAATTGGTTTAAATAAGGCTAATCTGATAATTGATGTTCAGTTAATAACATCTTGCTGGATATCTTGAGGATTTCTAATGTGGTTGGACGCATTGATGACACATGTATTCCCATCATCGCAGCTTCCGAAAATGAAATAGATTACTGTATGGAATGGAAGGATGCCAGGTGAAAGCGTAGTCTGAGATATATGCCATAACCACCACACAGCTATTAAATAAACACAAATTATTCACAATTTACTTGGTCATCTTTCCTACAAAGAAACCAACAGTTATTACTTTTCCTGTTGGAGTTTAATATTCTTAGAATATTTGGTATTGTGGCCATCTCCTCTTCATCTGTCAGTGGTGGTGATAGAGGTCCAACCCCCATTTTGTCTTATTTCATCATTCAATGTAATTATGTGAAAATACATAGATTTTGACGTCACTGCATTTTCTTTCTTTTTGTAGTGTACTTGGGAGGTGTGGAAAATGTGGGACCAAAAAACTGAAAAAGTATGTTTTTCAGACCAAAACATACTTTTTTATGATTAGCCAATGTAGTTTAAAAGGATAATCCACCCAAAATGTCACGGGCTGACACCCCTGGTCAGTCTTACCATGGAGATCCACGAATACTCTGAGGTCGAAGGTGGTGATTCAGGCTCTGAGTCTGGCTGTGGTCTGGACTGGGGCTAGACACTCTCCAGACACCTAATGACGGTTTCCCTCCAGTTAAGTCCAGAACTGTCTGGGAGGTCAACATGTTGATGAAAATCAGCCCGATCCAGAACAGGTTCTCCAGGGTCTCGTCATCGAGAGGGCATGTGACGGCAAGCTCATAATGACAGTGACATGCATGGTAACAAAGGAGTAGTTGGAAAATCAAACAAAGGAACACATGAGAATGTATGAAAACAAACTAAAAGTCCATGACAACTAAGACAAACTAAACATAACTGTGACATCTACGGGCTAATCTTACCATGTGTACAAAAGTCTACGTATCAAACAATCACATGGCATCCTTGTGACTATAAGCCCATACACATTGGACATTAAAGTATAAAAGCAGGGCTCTTTCTGGAACTTCACAAAATCTTCCTCTGAGATTCTAAAGGCAACAACCAAACCAAGGTGAGTTTTTGGAACAAAAACCTACTGAATACAATTTCTAAAGTATCTTTGTTATTTGTCTATAAAATACATTGAGAATCCACAGTGTGCAGTATATGAGTGTAGACATTTAACTTTTCCTGCTTATTAATTTTTAGGTTCATTTCAGGTTCATCATGGCAATGCTGAGAAGTCTAATGCTTCTTTTTATTATCTTCTCCATGGGGAATGCAGAAGGTAACCAAAACATTTATTTGTAAAACCCTTGCTATTCCATTTTAGAAATGTGTAATATTCCATTCACTAATATTTGCATGATTAATGAGGGATTTACAGTGTCAATACCCATAATTTAGACACATAATCACACAAACATAAAATAAGCTACATAAAATAATAATGAAAAATAAAAACATGCTTTGCTGTGAATATTGCCCTAAATTGTCTGTACTGTATGCAGTTAATTTAGTTGAAAAATGCCCCTATGGATGGACAAATTTTGGACTCCGGTGCTTCAAGTTCTACTCTCAGGCAGTTAACTGGATCACAGCAGAGGTAATGTGTTAGTTACAACAGGTGATTTGGTCACACTTTACATTAGATGTCTTTCTAAATAAATCAATAAGGTACAATGTACTTGTGTTGATGTTGTATTACAATACACTTTTGCTGATACTGTTTTGGTGCAGTTTTGGTGGTGTGTTTAGGTTTAAGGGTAAGTTAAGAGGTAGGGGAAGCGTCAACAGTGTAATCATCGGTCTAATTACAGAAATTAATTACAGCTGTAATTACATGCAGTTATTTTTTTTAATAAGTACAATATAAAACATATATGTATACAATAAGTGCACTGAATCAAATGATTAATTTAAAGGGTTAGTTCACCCAAAAATGAAATTCTGTCGTTAATTACTCACCTCATGTCGTTCCACACCTTTAAAAACTTTGATTATCTTCGGAATACAAATTAAGATTTTTTAATAAAATCTGATGGCTCAGTGTGGCCTGCATTGCCAGCAAAACAATTAACACTTTCAGTGCGCAGAAAGCTACTAAAGACATATTTAAAACAGTTGATGTGACTACAGTGGTTCAACCTTAATGTTATGAAGTGATGAGAATACTTTTTGTGCGCCAAAAAAATAAATAATGACTTTATTCAACATTATCTAGTGAGGGGCGATTTCAAAACACTGCTTCATGAAGCTTCGAAACTTTACAAACCTTTTGTTTCGAATCAGTGGTTCAGAGCGTGTATCAAACCACCAAAGTCACGCCCCCAGTGGTGAACCATTGAAATTCAAAACACTTATGACGTAACGAAGCCTCGTTTACTGAAATCATGTGACTTTGGTTGATACACGCTCCGAATCACTAATTTGAGTTACTATCACTAATTCACTTAATCTGGGCATCTGAAAGTGTTAATTGTCTTGCTGTCAATGCAGTCCTCACTGAACCATCGGATTTTATCAAAAATATCTTAATTTGTGTTCTGAAGATGAACAAAGGTCTTACAGGTGTGGAACAACATGAAGGTGAGTAATTAATGACAGAATTTTCATTTTTGGGTGAACTAACCCTTTAAATGTTAGTACATAGTAGTAGTCACTTAATATAAAGTGGGAATGGTGATTTTTATTATTTTAAAGTAAACCTTTCTTGTCTGCAAATAAATAATACAGAAACTGATACTGAGAAAAAAAAAATCAGAGCATGACTAAAATGTTGTTTTGAAAGTCACATCTCTCTCTTTAGAGAAACTGCCAAAGTCTTAATGCAAATCTCGCATCTGTGCATAACAAACTGGAAAATGATTTTCTGCTGATCTGTTGCTTCTTCTTCCACACGTTTGGCTTGGTGGTCATGATGGTGAGCAAGTAAGTTAAATTGCATGTCCTAAAGAGACCTTTTTGTTTGTCTAGACTGAAATTTCTGCAAAGTTTCTAATGAAGATGGTTAAAAACTTCATTAGCTTCTTACTGAAGTCTGAGTACAGTAGTGCACTCTTATAATCACTGTCTTTGCTCTTTAGGAAGGACAGTGGATGTGGAGTGATGGAACTGTGTATGACTACACCAACTGGAACTCTGGAGAACCTAACAATGGCCTTGGTAGTGGGGTCGAGAACTGTCTGGAGATCAGCTGCTCCTGTGAGAATCCAGTCTGATTTTTAAATACATTCAACTTTACAATACTATACTTTCATATCATACAGTACATGTAATGGCTCATTTGGATTTCACAAAGTTGAACATTCTGTTTTATTTTGATTGTAACACCACTATAATGATCAGAATCACTTTCTTTGTTCCACCCTACAGCTTCCCGTTTCTGGAATGATGCGCCCTGTTCAAGCCAGATTTCCTATATTTGTGTTACAGACCCGTGAGATTGAAGTCTTGCTGCTCCACAGTTACATTGATGTACACTGTCTAATCTTATCTTTACAAAAAAAAAAAAAAAAAAAAAAATTATATATATATATATATATATAATATATATTTATATATATATAGATACTGATAATAATTTCATTTAAATCTTGAATCTCTTCTCAAAACCTTCTCTGAACACAGTGTTTGAAATTTCCAACAATAAAAGCATTGATACTTGTGTGCCGATCTGGGTGTGTGTGTGTGTGTGTGTGTGTGTGTGTGCGCACAGTGTGTGTTGTGTGTTGTGGTTGTGTGTGTCGATCTGTTTGAGTGTTTTTAAATGCAATAACAAAGCAATTACTTGGGTTTTGTTTAACTCTGAAAACATGAAATGTGGAGTTATCTGCTTTTGCCAAAAAACGACTGTTGGAGTTATGAACTTTAATTTTTTAATTTAGGCTACCTGTATTTTTTAGAGTTATTATTACTTAATCAAAACAACCCAACTGCAGTTTGATTGATATTACTTGGAATGCACAATAAAAAAAATAAAAAAAAAACATGATTTGTGAGAATTAATAAAAATGGAGTTAACTGTTTTTGCAAATGAACTCTTCAAATGCATTATATGATGTCATCAAGGTTTACGCAAGCTGCACACAGCTGCTTCATCACTGACAAACACACAAATATTTGACCTCATCCAGCTTCATTTTTGTTTTCTGCCATACAAAATATGCCATTACTATTTCAGTGTAAGAAACCTCTGCAAATGATTCAGTGATTGAGTGAACTGTCTGAACGAATCAAACTGAACAATTTCAGATGAACAGTTTCAGATAATGAATGCTTAGTGCTAACTTCTAACAACAGTAGTCTACTTTTGTTGTCATGAGAGAGAAAAGCTACTGGATAAATTACTTCAGGGATTATTAAATAGATGCATATTAAAAGTTCTCCAGCTGTTACATTCACGCCTTCCCGGACTCCAGTTCCCAGCATCCTTCTGTTCTCCACACCTGTCTGCACTTCCCTCATCAGTCTTCCCGCCATCTCCCCGGATTCCCAGCACCTGTTTGTTCTCATCAGCACTCCCTTTAAGTTGGACTCACTCCCTGCACTCCTTGTCTGTTATCTTGTTTGATGTATGTGTTTGTAGCTGTCGTTCTGTTCCTGGTTGTAAATAAAGCCCATATAATTGTGGATTTCCGTATTCGCCTCATCAATACAGCAGCACACGTAACAGAATAACAGACCAAACCGCTGGAAATCTGCAATATAAGGATGGGCTTATTCCTTGTCTCTGAGGTTCCTGTGCCTCCCGTGCCTTCCAAGCCAGGTACTGTCTCGATTGCCTTTGTGGGTTCCGGCAGGACAGTCGCTCGCTGGAGAGGTATGTGGAGGAGTTTGTCGAGCTTGCTCATTTGGCAAATTGGCCAGATGCCTGTTTGAATGTATGTTTTCTGGCGGGGCTGGATGAGGACACGATCCGTTTTAAAGAACCTGCCTGCTATTTTCCCTAGTCGAAGCAATTAATCTGATTTTGTTTCTAAAATTGTTCTGATTTTGTCATTGAGGAGGTTCTTGATAATTCGTGTGATCCTCGTCCAGTCTCCCCAGAAACACAGGCGGCCTGGCCATTCGCCAATCACCGCTTTCCTCGCCTGCCCCTCCAGTGAGCATTCCCCTGGTGTCCTGCCGGACCCAAAACCCTGTATGGCCAAAGAAAAATCCTCTGCTGGGCCCAGACGGCCGAAGAGGAGAAAGAAAAAGTGTGTAGACTTTTGGACTGAAATTGTTCCAAGTTCCCTCATTCACGCTCCAGGCTTCAACAAGCCCGCGTCATGCATCGCCGAGCCCACCCAAGTTGTCCACGAGCCCACAACATGCCACGAGCCCTTTCAGCCGCCCCTGAGTCTCTCAAAGAATTTTTTTTTGGGGGGGGCAGTATACCCGTGGGTGGGCATGTGGGTGGGACTGGAGACCTGCCATGGCACCTACGCTCCAGACCTGCCATGGCCGCCCACGGCTCCAGACCTGCCATGGCCGCCCACGGCTCCTGACCCGCCATGGCCGCCCTCAGCTCCAGACCTGCCATGGCCGCCCACGGCTCCTGACCCGCCATGGCCGCCCTCAGCGACGGCCGCCCACGGCTCCTCCGACCCCCATTGCCTGGCCCGCCCACGGCTCCAGGACCCTCCATGGCCCCCACGGCCCCCTGCCCCTTCCCGGATGCCTGAGACCCTGACCGGCGTGATGGCCCCGAGGCCTAGGCCGCCTGAGACCTCCGCACCCGTCTGCACCCCCCGCACCTGCCTGTAGGTCTCCAGGCGCCCTGGAGGTAATGTAATTCACGCCTTCCCGGACTCCAGTTCCCAGCATCCTTCTGTTCTCCTGTCTGCACTTCCCATCATCCAGTCTTCCCGCCATCTCCCCGGATTCCCAGCACCCTGTTTGTCTTCGTCAGCACTCCCGTTTAAGTTGGACTCACTCCCTGCACTCCTTGTCTGTTACTTGTTGACGTATGTGTTTGTAGCTGTCGTTCTGTTTCCTGGTTGTAATAAAGCCCATATAATGTGTGTGGATTTCTGTATTCGCCTCATCAGTACAGCAGCACACATACACCAGCATGCATGGTGTGTAGCGCGTGATTTTAATTGATCATGCTGCAAAACTGTAATGTCAATGAAGACAGAGAACTCAACCCGCTCTGTCTGATTTTATTTATTATACATTTTTTAAAAGCAAGAGTGAAGACAATGGAATTATGAAAACGTGAAATATAGTACAAATAAATGTGTGACAGACAAGTATAATGGTCAGATAAAAACAGACCCAGTCGAAAGGTGAAGGCTGATTTTAAAAGATTACAAGTTGTATAAAAGTTTAACTGGTAATAAACATGACATACATTGATTAGTACATTTTATGTATATGGATTGTGCCCTCTGTGTGTGTAATGGAGGTTTACTCATGTATTAAGAATAGCTCCAAAGTGAGAAGATTGTATTGTATTATAGCAAGAGATCAGTGATTTTGCTGTTTTCATTGACAAGCGCCAGTGCATGATAGTTATTTAAAATAAATTTTTCCCTCCAACATAAGGCAATAAATATGCTTACTGATTTTATATTGTTTTTAGTGTTCATTTGGGAATGAAGGCTAATACAATTTATCTACAGCATACCATTTCAACATTATCATACTGATTTAAATAAGAACACCTCTCTGCATACCTTATGGTATTTTTACATGTGCCCAGCTAATTTTTTTTATTATTGTCAATTTTTTGAAATACTTCTGTATAAGCGGCTAAAGTGACCCCCAAACCATAGATTGTGGATTTTATTTAATTTTACAAAATATCCCACCTTTCTGGAAATAGGTAGATCATAGTGAAGGTGGTGATTCTGGAACCACTGCCACTCAATATATATCTTTTAAGTTATTAATCAACATTATTCTTTCGTGTAAATTATGTGAATGACTTTTTCAACTTATGTTAAAGCATTTATTTTCCTTTTCAAACACTAGAAATTAATTTTGAATATTATATGTATACCTCTCACTGAAAGAAAAGAACATGTTATCAGTATGTTTTGGGAAAGTTTCCTGCTCAGAGCAGAGCTCAGATCAACTTCAGCCTTGAAGAAGCTGTGAATCATGTGTATCTGTGTATGTGCGTTAAGTGTTTTGTGCAGGTCCTGTCACGAATACAGCTCCTCCGGTGCATCCTCCGGACCACCGGAGGGAACCCTCACCGGAATACTGATTCGCACCCATCTGGACTCCATTTCCCAGAGGCCCGCATTCCTGGGACTGATCACCTCTCACCTGCACCATATCACACCACACTATTTAAGACGCACACACACACACCTAGTCGCGAAGTCTTGATTTGCTACCAGTGATCATTTCTGAGCGTTTATTTGTGGACTGATTTATCGTTACGATCTGGACTGTTTTACTCTGCTGAACCTTGCTGCCTACCCCGAACCTTGCCTGACTATTGACTGTGAACTCTTGCCGCCTGTCTCGATCCTTGCCTGTGACCCGACCTTGTTTACCGCTGCCAGCCCCGAACTTCTGCCTGTCCCCGTTTACGGTACTGCCTTGCCCAAGTTTGTGTTTACCTGTCTTTTACAATAAAGCTGCAAATGGATCCGCTATCTCCAGACTCTTCATTACAGAAGACTTCGCCGCCAACCGATCCAGCAGCTTTGGCCCAGATCTCGACGGAACTAACTGCTCAAGCCAGCCAGCTCGCCATGCACCATCACCAACTCTCACGCCTCACTTCACTCACCGAAGAGCTGGTGAAGACCCTCCAGAGTCTCCGCCTCAATCCGCCTGAGTCTGCTGGTGCACAGGCCGCCGCACCCGTTGTCCCCCTCTACTACACACCGTTTTCAAATCCTCGCCTGGCACTCCCCGAAAAGTTCGACGGAACCCCCAGCAAATGTAAGGGATTTTTATTGCAATGCTCTTTGTATGTGAACCAACAACCATCTATGTATCCCACAGACACAAGCCGCATCTCCTTTGTTGTTCACTGTTAACGGGAGAGCTCTGGATTGGGCTACCGCCATTTGGCGTGACGACGTTCAGCATTCCCTCTTTCCACGACTTTCTTGCAACGCTTCAGAGACGTGTTGAAATGCAGAGGGTGGTCGGAGTCCGGGTGACCAACTACTTTCACTGACCCAGGGAAAAACCACCGCCGCCGAGTATGCACTACAGTTCCGCACGCTGGCAGCACAGACTAATTGGGTTGAGGATACACTGAAATTGTTATTCCGCCGGGGCTTAACGATGGATTTACAAGCTGAGTTGGCCTGCAGAGACGAGGGCAGTTCTCTGGACGCTTTCATTGACCTAGCAATACACATTGATAATCTGCTACGCACTCGGCGCTCGAGTCGAGCTCTCCCGACCAGCACGCAATTCCGAACCCAGCAACTCGGTTATACCCCCCCCCGTGCATCCCGATGAGAGAGAGAGGAGACGTCAACTCCATTTATGTTTCTACTGTGGCCAAGCCGGTCATATCAAGAATAACTGTCCGATCCCTCCTCCCGCTACCAGGTCCACAACGGTGAGTCCCCTCCCACAAATATTCCTCCAACTGCTTAAAAATACCTCTCAGATTCTGTTAATGACACGCATTGCTACACACGCTCTTCTGGACTCTGGGGCAGCAGTAACACGGACTTCATGTCAGACACTTTGCCAGGGAACACAGCATTCCGTAACTCAATGTCTTTTCCCCTGACAGTGGAGGCGCTAGACGGAGACCCATTGGGAAGGAAATTACACATCTCACCACCGAATCAACTACAAATCGGCCTACATCAAGAACCCATCCTCTTCTACATAATTTCATGCGCCCACAGGTTCTATTTTTCTTGGTTTACCCTGGCTCCGCTCGCATAACCCACATGTGTCATGAAGGAGAGAGTTCTTCACTGGATGACGTTGTCACGAGCACTGTCCTTCAACAATTCACCCATTGCCTCTTCAGCTGTGGAGGTTACGTAATGACCCAGGTAAAAAAGTAGTATACTTTAGTGTATTTGAAATATGAATAAGTACATGAATTATAAAACAAGTATACTTCTACTTGTTGTACTTTATTTAAGAGTTTTTTGCTTGTACTTTTTAAAGTATACTTCAAAAAAGTGTAATTAAGTTCAACTTAATAGTCCCAACATAAGTATATAATTTATCAGTAGCACAATTATTTTTTAAATGTACTTTTTAAAGTGTACTTTGTTGTTAATGTATTTTAAATTGTTTGACGTTTATTTTTTTTAGTGTATTAAATTTGACATACTTAGAGTGCAACTTCAGTGTACTTATGGGAGAGTATCTTTTTTGGAAATTAATTGTTAGTATCTTTTTTAAAGTGTACTATGTTCTCACTTCATTAGAAGTGTGACTTCTGTATACGTTATACAGTACACTCTAAATAAGTGTATTTTTAGTGGCATATCAAGTGCTCTCATAAAATATGTTAAAATACAAAAATGTATAGTGGTAATTTATGTACTTTTAGTAAGTACGCTTATTTGTAATACAAGTATATTTAAAGTGTACACTTTTTCACTTCATCTGTAGGTACTCTTAGAGTCAGTCTGTTCGTTATCTGGCTCGGCTCGGTGTTCATCTTCAGTTCTCTCTTCACAGCAGTTCAGTCAGTGTACTGTTTGAGTACTGAATTACTCGGGGATATTGGTTTTGGTTTGAACTCAAGGGAGTGTCAGCCACATTAAAAAAGTTAACAGCTTAAGTCATTTGTGGATTAAGCGTATTGGAGAGGCGAACCGTTTAAAACGATTCAGTTCGATTTGGTGAACTGGTTCAAAAAGATCCGGCGGGTTACATCGAATGATTCGTTCGCGAACCGGATATCATCCCAAACTGCTTTGTTTTGAACTCTCCTCTCACAACAGACACGGAAAAGAACAATGCTGAATAAAAGTCTAGTTTTTGCTATTTTTGGACCAAAATGTATTTTCGATGCTTCAAAAAATTCTAACTGACCCTCTGATGTCACATGGACTACTTTGATTATTTTTCTTACCTTTCTGGACAGAGAGCTCTTGGACTAAATCTAAAATATCTTAAACTTTGTTCCAAAGATAAACGGAGGTCTTACGGGTTTGGAACAATGAGGTAAAGTTTATTAATGACACTTTTTGCTATTTGGGTGAACTAACCCTTTAATTTGAAGAACATGCATGTTCACGTATGTCTTGGAATACAGACCTGATTTCCCAGATTACAAATTTGAAAATCCACTTAACTCTGCCATTTTTGCCGTCATTGACTACTGTTAATACTTCTTGTTTGAATTTCACTGATTAAGCAATATGGTAAAAGTGACAGTGGGTTGGTACGGATTAGGGCTGGGATAAACGATATTTTTTTTTACGATTAATTTTGCGATTTTTTTCGGTGCATCGATTAATCTAACGACTCTTTTTTTTGTTTTTTTGTTTTTTCAGTCCGATTCTATTTTCGGTTTGATTCGATTATCGATAATCTCCCCATTAATTGACTAATACCAATTTATAAAAAGTCCAAAATAAAAGATACAAGTGCAAAGTAATGCATTCTTAGTCAGAGGTAGCGTTCAATAAAACCTTGAAGCCTTAAACACATAGGCCTAGCTTACTAAAAAAAAAAGTGCATCTTGTAATTCTTCTTTTAGATGAAAATAACAAATTGATGTCTAGCATTCAATAAAAAAAAGGTCAAATCGGACATGTCATTATTGGACGTGTAGCCTACGGCAAGCGCTGTTTGATTCCCGGCAGTTTATTTTTAGCACAACTTACACTCCGCGGTAATTCAGCAAAAAAATATCTCAGAATGCTCCACGTGAAACTTTGTTCATCCCAGCCCTGGTATGGATATAACTACAAGGCCTCTGGCAAATTGTTGCAGGTACCAATACTGTGACCACAAGTGACATATTGCGTTTATAGGCAACCCTCACAGGGAAAGGAAAAAAAGGCAAGCTGAAGGAGCAGCTTGAGCAGAAAAACCAACGCAATTTAGGTACAGTAATGTCATAGTTATGAATCCAAATCCATTGTCATGATTGATTGACAAATCCATTATAATCAATGATTGTATTCAATGTTATACATTGTCTATCCTGTTTTAAATTCCATCCCCATGTCTCTTTTTCCTGTTTTCACAGATGCAGTGAGGAGCGATTCCCCAACACCGAGGGCAGAGATCTGGGCCCTTCTACGGAGGAAGTGCAACAGGGAGAGCACAAGGCCTCTAGTTAACTCAAGTCAGAGCTACAGGTGCTGGTCATAATTAAATATCGTGAAAAGTTCATTTTTTTATTGTAATTATTTTTAAAAATGAAACTTTCATATATTCTAGATTCCCTCATGTAACATTTCAAAAGTTTTTTTTTTTTTTTTTTTTTTTTTTAAATTTTGATGATTAGAGCATACAGCTCATGAAAGTCCAAATCCAGTATCTCAAAATATTAGAATATTTCCTAAATCATCAAAAAATGGATTTCAAACAGAAAAGTTCAAGTTCTTTAAGTATATTCATTTGTACTCATACTTGGTCGGCAGCAACATATACAGGCAAATGGCTTGCTCTAGCACACAATTAACAGCATCAGTAAGTGTGGCATGGAAGTGATCAGCCTGTGGCACTGCTGAGCACTATTGACCATTATTTCAACATGAAATGCCAAATTTACTTTTATCTGAAAAGAGGACTTTTCGACCACTGTTCACTGTCCAGTTCTTTTTCTCCTTAGCCCAGGTAAGATTTCTGACGTTGTTTCTGTTTCAGAAGTGGCTTGGTAGTCCTTTTCCTGAAGATGTCTGAGTGTGGTGACTCTTGAGGCACTGATCCGTCTCATTTGACTCATTTGAAGCTCTCCCAAGTGTCTGAATCGCTTTACTTGACAGTATTCTCAAGCTTGCGGTCATCCCTGTTGCTTGTGCACCTTTGCCTACCCAATTTCTTCCTTCTAGTCAACTTTGCATTTAATAGCTTTGATACATCACAATTTAATGAAACTCAAATGTAAATTCTAATATTTTTGAGATACTGGATTTTGGACTTTCATGAGCTGTCCTCGCTAATCAACAAATTAAAAAAAAACTTTTGAAATGTTTTACTTTACATGTAGGGAATCTAGTATAAATGAAAGTTTTCATTTTTTAAAATATTTACAATGAAAAATGAACTTTTTCACGATATTCTATTATATGACCAGCACCTGTAGATATGCATGGTAGTAAGTTGTTGCCCTTGTTCTGTTCCCGGGCATTTCAGAGAAAGTCGACTGTTCAAGGTTCCTCCTTTTTGCCAATTCTGCTTTTGGTGTGTTACTTTTGTGTTAATAATAACGATCCGTTTCTGAAATGCAATTTGTAATCTGTTGATTTAATGTACTTGAACTGAATTGTAATGTAATACACTGTAGTGTAATACCAACATTCATGCTTAAGTATAGCAACAACGGGATAAAATTACAAATGAATGTACTTTCAATTTGTTTCTACCTTACACTATAATAACATTGCACTGAAAGTACGTGTCTATGATGTTTAGGTTGTAATTGAACTTCACTCTTCAAAACATTATTATTGTCATAGTAGGACACTTTAAAGCACTAAATATAGATATGAAGGGCATTTGTATCACTTGAAATGTTACAGAGGCTATACTAAATTAACTGTTTATAGTAATTATAATTAGATAGCAGTATGCACAAAATGTACTTAAAACAACTATAATTTGCACTGCAATGCCTTTTTAAGTGTATTTCCATTAGAATGGCAATACAATGCAATTGTACTGTAAGTGTGCTTAATTGCTCATGAATCTGATTTTCATTAGTGTATTTTAGTGCACTGAAGTTTAAAAAAAGTTGTTCCTTTAGTATACTATTTACACTAGAAGTGTATTAATAGATGTTAAAGTTGAAGTTAATACATAATTGAATACACTTAACTATACTTGGATTTGACGAAAATAGTACAAAATGTAGAAATACTTAGTACACTTATATAAAGTATATTTTTTTTTAATAGAATTCTTTTTCACCTGGGGAGACTGCTGAGAAACCAGAGATACCCACTGAATACTCTGCTCTGGTCATGGCCTTCAGCAAAGAAAAAATCTACTGACTCCCTCCTCACAGACCCGGGGACTGTGCTATCGACCTGATACCGGACACTACACCTCCCAAAGGTCGAATCTTTCCCCTATCTCAACCTGAAAACTGTAGCCATGGCAAAAGTATATCGAAGAAGAATTAGCGAAAGGATTTATCCTGGCCGTCCCATCATCAGCATCTGCCGGTTTCTTCTTTCAAGAAAAAGGACGGGGGGCTCCGCCCTTGCATTGACTATAGGGCTTGAACGACATCACCGTAAATTCCGCTACCCACTTCCTCTGGTACCGCAGCACTCGAGCACTAAGACAAAGCCAAATACTTCACCAATTGGATCTTCGATGTTGCATATAACCTCATTCGCATCCGGAAGGGGACGAGTGGAAAACCGCTTTCTCCACACCACTGGCCACTACGAGACCCTTGTTATGCCGTTCGGCTGTCCAACAGTCCAGCCGTGTTCCAGTCTTACATCAATGATGTATTCCGAGACATGCTACATCGGTGGTTGTCGTCTACATAGACGACATTCTGATATACTCTGCATCCTACGAAGAACATGTGCAACATGTACGAATGGTACTTCAAAGACTGCTTGAACACCGACTGTATGCCAAAGCCGAAAAGTGTGAATTTCATCAAACATCCACAGCTTTCCTGGGATACATCATCAGCAGAGATTGGGTAGCTATGGATGACAACAAAGTAAGAGCGGTATTGGAATGGCCAAAACCACAAACCCTTAAAGAAATGCAACGATTCCTGGGCTTCGCCAACTTTTACAGACGATTCATCCGAAACTTCAGCGTGTAGCGGCGGCCTCTGACATCCATGACAAAGCGCTCATCCTCTCGTCTTCACTGGTCCTCCGAGGCACATCTGGCATTTCAAGAATTAAAAAACCGATTCACCTCAGCTCCCATCCTTCATCACCCTGACCAGAACGGCCATTCATCGTGGAAGTGGATGCGTCTAGCACTGGTATTGGCGCTATTCTCTCTCAACGCCAGGGCGAGGCCGAGAAAATGTACCCATGTGCCTTTTACTCACGAAAGTTATCAGCGGCAGAACGGAATTACGACGTAGGAGACCGAGAACTGTTAGCTATGAAAGCCGCCCTCGAGGAATGGCGGCATTGGCTGGAGGGAGCACAACACCCATTCACCGTGTTTACCGACCACAAGAACCTGGAATACTTACGTTCAGCAAAAAGACTAAATCCACGTCAGGCCCGTTGGGCGATGTTCTTCACTCGATTCGATTTCAAAGTCACCTACAGACCTGGGTCCAAGAATACCAAAGCAGATGCTTTGTCTCGTCAAGCTGAATGCATCGAGCAGAATAAAACCGAAGAACACATCATCCCAGAGTCTCTCCTTCTTGCTCCAGTCCAGTGGGACATTATGACAGAATTGACTCAAGCCAATGAACAGGTAGCCCCGCCAAATACTTGTCCACTCAATCGCACCTTTGTACCTGCACACCTCCGAGACAAAGTGTTGCATCAGGTACATGACACGCCCAGTTCTGGTCATCCCAGAATCACCGCCACACTCAACCTGCTGCAGAATCGCTTCTGGTGGGAAACGATGTCACAAGATGTTATTCGATTCATCCATCAATGCACTGCGTGCCAGATCTCCAAGACTAATCATCAGTTGCCTGCTGGATTACTTCAACCACTACCCATCCCTCACCTGCCCTCCTCTCAAGATAACACCACTATCCTGACAGTAATAGATCGGTTTTCCAAGGCATGTCGACTGATACCGCTCCCCAAGCTACCCACAGCTTTCGAAACGGCAGAAGCATTATGCAATTATGTATTCAGACTCTATGGCTTACCTGAGGATATCATATCCGATAGGGGACCCCAATTCACCTCCCGAGTCTGGGCGGCGTTCTTCAAGCAATTGAATGTTAACATCAGTCTCACGTCAGGCTACCACCCAGAATCCAATGGTCAAACTGAACGTATGAATCAGGAACTTACTCGCTTCCTCCGCACTTATTGTCATCATCAACAAACAGAATGGAGCCGTTACCTCATGTGGGCAGAATATGCGCAGAATTCACTACAAAAACCCTCCACTGGCTTGACTCCATTTCAGTGTGTGCTGGGGTATCAACCGCCCTTGTTTCCATGGTCTGGCGAACCCTCCGAGTTACCCGCAATCAGCACTTGGATGCAGAGAAGTGAGGAGACGTGGGATGCTGCTCATCAACACCTCCAACGCGCTGTCAGGAGGCAAGAGACTCAGGCGAACTGACAACGACGACCTCCACCTCAGTATGCTGTGGGACAATGGGTATGGCTCTCCACCCGGGATCTCTGATTGAGACTTCCATGCAAGAAACTCAGTCCCAGGTATGTCGGGCCCTTTCAAATTACAAAACAAATCACTCCAGTATCATTCCGTTTAGACTTACCCGCTAATTACCGTGTTTCTCCCACCTTTCATGTCTCGCTGCTGAAACCCTCTGGGGCCCGGGAGGGATCCGGAGGAGGCTGAGGAGCCGCAACCCCCACCGTTGTTGATAGAGGGCGAGGAGGCCTATCGTGTCCGAGAACTGCTCGACTCAAGGCGCCGGGGCCAGAGGCTTCAATACCTGGTAGACTGGGAGGGGTACGGTCCAGAGGAGCGATCCTGGGTCAATGCAAATGATGTTCTAACCTCATGGAAGAGTTCCACCGGACGCATCCAGAGAGACCGGCCCCACGACCTCGTGGTAGACCCCGGCGTCAGCCTCCTCGCGTCTGGAGCCGCTCGCAGGGTGGGGCTCTGTCACGAATACAGCTCCTCCGTGCATCCTCCGGACCACCGGAGGGAACCCTCACCGGAATACTGATTCGCACCCATCTGGACTCCATTTCCCAGAGGCCCGCATTCCTGGGACTGATCACCTCTCACCTGCACCATATCACACCACACTATTTAAGACGCACACACACACACCTAGTCGCGAAGTCTTGATTTGCTACCAGTGATCATTTCTGAGCGTTTATTTGTGGACTGATTTATCGTTACGATCTGGACTGTTTTACTCTGCTGAACCTTGCTGCCTACCCCGAACCTTGCCTGACTATCGACTGTGAACTCTTGCCGCCTGTCTCGATCCTTGCCTGTGACCCGACCTTGTTTACCGCTGCCAGCCCCAAACTTCTGCCTGTCCCCGTTTACGGTACTGCCTTGCCCAAGTTTGTGTTTACCTGTCTTTTACAATAAAGCTGCAAATGGATCCGCTATCTCCAGACTCTTCATTACAGGTCCCTTGTTACTGCTGGACAACTGGCACTCTGCTTGAGACCAGCAGACGCCATGTCATGACCCCAAAAGGACATCCAGTACCTAAATCCAGGGTCCCCTCATCAGCATCGTGACGAATGGAGATGATTCTGACTATCTGTTCATGTGTGGAAGATTACCAAATTTGTCAGTTTTTCTTAGCCAATCAGGATCACTCAACCTGAAGTAATGACGTAGTTAGTAGAATATGTTAGAGTATAAATCTAGCGTTAGCGTCAGTTCTGGCAGGTCACGTCAGTCAAGCTTGCATCAGCTGACTCCCAGGTGACTTGCGTCTACCTATAGGAATACGATGCCTATCACAGCATCTATATATAAGCTCCTCAGTATTATCAGCAGCTATTGCATTCTCAGGAGCAAATTACCCTCCTCCATCCCCAGCTCCTCCTCTCTTCAGTCAGGATGGTCCTTATTATTCCCTAATCAGACTAATTCTCGAATATGTGTTCGTTAAATTATGACATTCAATGATATCTGCATATGTTGGTCCTGTTCTGTTTACCCTAGGGGGTTTATTGCTGCTCTCCCTGCTCTTATTCATGCTAGGCTGCATGGAGGCGCAGGGAGTTCTTGCCCAGAACAGAACCATACCGCCAATACAAACTCTATGCATTATCTATCATATTTGACGATAGTGGTCCTGACAGAATTGTTGTGGAAATGTGAATGTACGCAGAGCGGCCTACGAACTCCTTGTGAGACTTGAAGCTGGCTTCTGCTGATGAAACTGCAAACTACTCTTCAGTAAAATTTTCCTTCAATTTATTAATTTTTTAAAACTCTGATTCCGGGTCTTTCATTCAAAATATCTGGTCAAGGGTCCTAAATTGTTTATCCCCAACAATAGACAAACACTGAGCATTGAAATAGAAAAGGGTCAAGAACTGTCATAAATAATTCATTCAGTTTATTCAATAAATATATAAAATTCACGTTCGGTCCATTTTATTTATTTATTTTTGTAATTAAAGAAAAAAAAAGATTACAAAATCATTTACTCTCAATTCAACATTTTGATTACAACTATTTAAATCTTGAAGGATTCATGCCTGGATAATTTTGTTTCATTCCCATTTTACATTTTGATTTTCTTCAGATATACTAGGGATACTTCTAATTTTCTTCCAGCCACATGAAACACATAATTATTGCAAACTTTAAAGAGAACCTGTTACACCTTTTTACAAAGTCTTGATTTTGTTTTTTGGGTCCACTAGAAAAGGTTTTGCTTGAATGTTCAAAAAACATATTTTTCCACAGATTTTATATTGTTGCAGCACTTCTCTTCTCAGTCTGTCAGTAACGCTCGATTTAGTTCCTGTCTCTATGAAGCCCCTCCTTCTGAAAAGCATAGTGTGCTCTGATTGGTCAGCTGGATCAGTGTGTTGTGATTGGTCAACCACGTTGAGCGTTTTGGAAACATCATGGTGGAATTCTGAGATTAACACGATCACCAGCTGAACCTACTGGATAGGAAACGAAGCCTGTACACGTTCTGCCCTTTGCCATTCACCATGTCAGTCATCTGAAAGAATATGAATCAAAGAGCAGTCAATTGTGATGCTAAAAAATTATTTTGTGATTTAGTTATTTCAATTTACTTCTTTTTTTGTGTGTGGACATAAACACATTTATATTGTCCAGGCAGCAGGAAAAATTAAGTTTCTTTGTCCTAAACGAAAGTAATAATTGTTGTTTCAACTTGAAATCACACGTATATTTTTTTAGTATTTTTTAACTTGCATGTATCACAAGAACAAGATGGAAGCAGACGGTCTCTATCCAGTCTGTTTCTCAATGACTAGGCAATAGACACCCTTCACTAAGGAAATGGTTTAATACCAATCTGATCAAATTATTATCTGAATTAGTGGAATTGTTGCAGTTTTTGCATGGTATAACCATGTGGTTCTTAGAATGAGCAATTTCAGCAATTCTACACATTGCTAATGAAATATCTATAAACAATTAACATGCACACATGTCTTTGTGTGTTTCTAGTCATTGATGTTTCATTTTTACTTCAGACCAAACATAGCCTACTATTTTTGTGACTTCAGTTTAATCACTGAAACATAATTGTGTGATTCAATTCACATTGGCACTGTTATCCAAAATAATTAAGGGATATACATTTTTAACAGTTGCATTTGGATGCATTCAAATTGATCCATGAGCTACAGGAACATTCTGTGCCCACTTCCCACTGATGCCATATACATCTATAATCATTTCAAGTCTGTTGATGGTCCTTATCAGTAACAGCAAATCAGTCTGTAGGGATGTAGTATCAGGGTTTGCTGTCTGGTATAAAACCAACAATCTGTCAGCAACACTGAGAAGACATACCAAGATAAAGACCTGGCTTGTCCCAGTTCATTAACAGCTCAAACATGGGTAAGAACTGAATATGTGTATTATTCATGTTATAATGCCAACAGTTTCTTATTCAATAGTATGGAGACTCCTCACGACAAGACAAAACATTCTTTAAAGATGAACTCAGACAGCAGAAACGATGTGAGGTACTGTAGTTTATATTAAATATTCTTCTTACTTGTAAGTTTATCGAAAAAGAAAGCATTTTTTTTTTTTCTGCTTGTCGATGAGTTTCATTTTGTTGCTTCAGAATATTTGCATTAATCAAGATTTGAGAACAACAACAACAAAATAAAAAATACTAATTTTAGGTTTGTATCCCCAAAATCTCAAGAAAATGGCATTTTGGTGTGTGAAACTGCATGCAAAAAATGATGTTGCACATGAAACACCACAATGTTAAGATGATGCATCTGATACAGACCCAAAAGCAGCCCTCACCATTTTTTTCTTTCTTTTTTTTCATTATGTAGAAGCCACAAGTTTTGGACCTGAAAACTTGACTGGAGGCACAACAAATTATACCACTATACAGCCTATGCAGAAGTTCTTACACTTTGGGACCTTTTATATATGCATTTTCACTGCCACATTTGTAATTGGTTTCATTGGAAATGGACTTGTCATATTTCTGACCGGCTGCAGAATGAAGACGACAGTCAGCTCTATTTGGTTTCTCAACTTGGCGATTGCAGACTTCATCTTCATATTATCCTTAATCATACAAATTTTCATTTGCTACTTTTTATTGTGCACATCCTTAATGTATAACGTTCTCTACATGATGATAACACTAAACCTGTTTGCTAGCATTTTTTTTCTTGTAGTCATCAGTCTGGACCGATGTCTGTGCACAACAATGGTTGTTTGGTCTCAAAATAACCAAACTGTACTGAGAGCCAGGACCATCTGCATGGTTGTGTGGGTTTTATCCATCAGCTGCATCATCCCTTTCTTTGTGAATGTGTTTCCTGCTACGTTTCTGGGCACATTTGAATTTTTAGTGAGCTTTCTCATCCCCTTCCTGATCATTGCATCTTCACACATTGCTGTTGGAGTATGAATCAAATGCCTCAAAATGGGGAAGCAGCACAGGTCGTACCGGGTCATTATCGCTATCGTCCTGACTTACATATGTTGGTTTCCATAATATGTTTGTTGTTTTTGTGCAATAAAAATGGAGAACTGGAGTGCCAATGATAAAAAAGTATTATATTTACATTATATGTGTTTGTGAAACTTTTTATGAACACAATACAACAGCTCATTTTGTTATGCTGATTTATGTTTGAACTTTATTCTGAATAAAACAAACAGTGCATCAAAAAATACATGCATTTGATTGTAATTTGCTTAAGGATTTTTATGCTCACAGTATCTTAGCAAATACCTAATGATTCATTAACCAAAAAAAAAAAAAAAAAAAAATCGAATAACAAAAATGAAAATATAAATACAGCCCAATAGAATTTCTGGTACATATTCAAATTACGCAAATTAGAAAGATAATTTAACAATTTAAGGAATTTAGCACTACTTAATGAATATAGTTATGAATCCTTCACAAAGATGTATCTGCCTGATTCTAGTCTTACTGAAGAACCACTAGATCATCACAGATGCTTTACTAAATTTCAAAGTGGGTGCGAGAGACTGTGGGTTGTAGGCCTCTCCAGGTCTCAGTCTAAACATTAGAGGACAAGGTGTTGGGTAAAGCTGAAAACTGGACCCATCGGAAAAGATCAGAATCAGACAGATCCGTCTTTGTGAATGATACGTGACTCAAACCATGTACAAGGTCATCCAGGCTTCCTTCTGCTCTGACTGACAATGTTCCCCAACTCAAAGAAATTGTTTTTTTCTCAGGACAATGCTCCAATCCACACAGGCAGGCCAATAAAGGTGTGGATGGAGGACCATCAGAACAACACACTGTCATGGCCAGCACAATCTCCTGACCTGACAAACAAAAGCCAAGCTGCTTGAATTTGTGTTCCAGGAGTGGCATAAAGTCAACCAACAGCAATGTGACCGACTGGCAGAAAGCATGAAAGCCGACTGAAAATCAGGGTTATTCCAAATATTGATTTCTGAACTGTTCCCAAGTTAAAACATTAGTATTGAGTTGTTTAAAAATGAATATCAACTTGTTTTCTTTGCATTATTCAAGGTTTGATATTTTGACCATTGTCATTTTCTGCAAATAAATTGTTTTATTAACAAAGTTCGGATAATTACACACATTGGCATAATTACATAATTAGCATGTTCAGATAAATAATGCCGAGTTCAGACTGCACGATTTTCAAAGTAGTCGGGTCACTGTTCTTTTCACACTGCATGACTATCTTGGCCAGCATTCAGTCGCTGCTGTGTTCAAACTGCACGATGGATCGGCGACAGAAGGTTTCACACTGCATGACTTTACAATCGCCGACAACTCTGTCTGGCACGCAAACTACGTTTCACAACCAAAACACACTGGAGATGTGACAAGGAAACAACGCGATATCACGCGTGCAAGACCGGAGTTCTCAAGTGAGACTGGCCCTGCGTCTCAATCAGCTCCCTAGGTCGTGAATCATAATGAAAGTGAATGTGGCTGATACCCTGATCAGTGCCCTGACTACTGAACTAGGGAGCTGATTGAGACACACGGTGGGATTATTATTAAAAATAGTAGCCCGCAAGAAGCTTGAAATACGAATTGCCTGTGCGCTGATTTGCAGCGAAAACAACATAAAGAAAAGAAGAATATGGAGGAGGAAATGTTTGGGGAGACGTGAAGAACAAGGATTGTGTGTTCTGCAACGACAGTTAGAGCTAAATACATAACTTTTCAATGTGCTGCAGTTGCGGATGGTCAAGCAAATGTTTGTGCTTTGTTTCTGTTTGATAGAATTGTAATGTTTATCTGAAACGAAGCCATGCTTGCTGATATTGTGGTCTATAACTCCTCCCCGAACTCCCCGCTGCTCTGTATCTTGCTCTTTCATTGGCTGTCGGTCATCGCCGATGTAGTTTTCAGTCAGAACACTTTTCACACAGCAGGATTTTGAATCGCCGACAGGTCCAGATATTTAGCATGCCAAATATCTCACGGGCGTCGGCGATTCTCTCAGATCACGTCTTTGCTCATTCACACTGCGTGATTGTCACTCGCGTGAACGAGCACCGATTTGCCTGTGATTTCGGGCATTTGTCGGCGATTTCTCAAAACCTGTCGGCGAGCCAAAATCGGGGCTAAAATCGTGCAGTCTGAACTCGGCTTAACCTAATTAACACAGGTGGAACATATTCAGTTAATCAACTCAATTAGCATCAAGAGATATATAAAGCAGACTTACCTCTGTTCTGTGGCACTTTTCCTCAACAACCCCATTTCCTAACTTCTAACTAAATCTATCCTAGCCTGGGATGGGAGTACTCTGGGTTCGGGCCAAATTCCGGGCTCAGAGCCCTTCCCTTGAACAGCATGCCAAATATGCATAACCTTTACTTTACTTTCTTATCCCCCTTCCTAATTATTGTATTTGTATATCTAGCTATTGCAGTATGAGTCAAACGACTTAAAAAGGGGAAGAAGAAAAAAAAAAAGGCCTCAGGCCTTTTCAGGTCATAGCTGTGGTCCTGTGGTATGTTAGCTTCCATTGTATGCTTTTTACTTTCATATAGCATGTGCAGCTGAAAATAAGTGGCTTGAAAGTGTTTCAGGGGTATGTATAATAAATGCAACAATAGTTGAACACATGATTATGTTGAACAGCTGTCTAAAACCCATATATGTTCATGTGTGAGGAATACAAGCAAAAGCTTAAACAGTCTCTGCTGCTGGAGCTGAAGACTGCATTTACTGAAGAGCATCTGAACTTCAGGGTCAAAAAGCAGACAAAATGCACCATCCACACCTAACAGATGCCAGGAGCACACAAGACTGAGAAAATCACACTCACAATTTGCTTTGCAACATACTCATTACACGCCACTTCTCTGTACCTTTAGCTATTTTGTTCACTTTATTCTGAATAAAAGCATGTAAATGAATTCATTCAATAAATGCATCAAATTAAAAATTTCAGAAATGTATTTTTATTCAAAATCCATGTTTGTTTGTTTTTGTATTTAAAGGAAAAAAAAATTACAAAATCATTTAGACATATTTTAGTTGAGCTCTCAATTCAACATTTTGGTTGCAACTATTACACTCTTCTTGAAGGCTTCATGCCTGGACATTTTTGTTTAATTACTTAAACAGATTTTCTGCAGATGCTCTAGGGATGCATGTGAACTAACGTTCATACATTTCCTTAAGGATTTTTATGCTCTCGCTGTATCGCAGCTGGTTCTTGCTTGAAGCCTCCTTCCACCTAAAACAGATGCAAAACAATGATAAACAACATATGCATGATTTCATTTGTAAATACCCTCCCATTCCCCATAAAAGAAGAGGAAGTGAATGAATGATGAGTTTTACTTCTGTCTAATTTTCTTCCAGCGTTTGATATGACTGAAGATAAGTGGTGAGGTGCCTGCTGCAGTGTCTACAGACTGAAAAAGAAAAAGAAGATCTTGCAAATACCGAAATCACAAATGGATATGGCCACATGAAGCACACAATTGAGCAAATATTTGAGCATTGCAGACTTTAAAGAGGACCTGTAATGCCCTTTTACAAAGTCTTGATTTTGTTTTTTGGGTCTACTAGAAAAGGTTTTCATGCTTAATTGTTAAAAAAACATATTTTTTTCACAAAAATTACATTGTTGCAGCACCTCCCTTCCCGGTCTGTCAGTAACGCTCTGTTTAGTTCATGTGTCCTCATTCTTGAAAGCGCAGTGTGCTCTGATAGGTCAGCTGGATCTGTGTGTTGTGATTGGTCAACCGCTTCAAGTAGGTTTCAAAAACGTCATGCCCCTTACCATAACCGCGTTAGATTCGGGGTGGAAAAAAAAAAAACAGTGTCTCTTGAACATGGTGACAACACACTACTAATGTAACTCAACTAGGGCTGCGTTTCCCAAAAGCATCGTGAGCCTAAGTTGATCGTAGAACCATCGACACCAATGGAGCTATGATCAACTTAGGCTTACGATGATTTTGGGAAATGCTACCCAGGCCTCACTCCATTAATTTTGCATATGCCTTGGGTGGGAATTATTTAAATGAGGAATACTGTGATGTGTACAAAACTCAAAACTAAAATTGAGGCGTTTCAGGGAGTTCAGAATATAGAGAATAACTCCCTTTGGAGTGACTTTGTAACTGCATACCTTTTTCATGCTCAAACAGCAACATTACACACTAAAGAAAGTTGAAAATGTAAAAAAAGCATAATAGGTCCTCTCGAATGATGGCAAGACCAGTCAATTCTGTATGCAAACAGGTTTACTTATCATATTCCTAAAAACATTGGTTAAAAGTTAAGCAGAAGCGTTTGACTTTATCTCCTGTCATTCACTTGTACACCATGTACAGCACAACAGTTTCCATAGCCTACCTGGCTCTCTGCAGGCTTCTCTACAGGTGGAATTCTGAGATTAACAGGTTCACCAGCTGAACCTACTGGACAGGAAACAGGTGGAGGAAGCCTGTACACGTTCTGTCCTTTGCCATTCAGCATGTCAGTCATCTGAAAGAATAAGAATCAAAGAGCAGTTTCCCTCAATTGTGAAGCATGTTGTGGCATAAATTACTCCATGTTTTAAACGAGCGAAGCCAAGGACAATCCTTACTGGTGAAAGAATCATTCCAGTGAAATTCAAAAGGAAAAAGAATGAATTTATCTCTCCACTGGGTAATTGAATTCAGAAGGGAAAGTGAAGCCGGATGTTGCAGCATTATTAACAACAACAACAACAATTTAGCTTTGATGATAACTTTACGATTAAAAGGTCACTGTATTGTTATATAAGATATTATGCTGCAGTGGGCCAAGACATGCCTTTTTAATTCTTGCTCCAAGGACAAACTTCAACTAGAGAAGAATGAGGTGAACCAGCCGCACTTTTAATAAAAAAACGAGCTAAGTTAAATACAAAAAAAAGCTGTCTGATTTACAAAGATAATGATTTTGTAAAAAAAAAATTATAAATGCTTTTATAGTGATGCACTTGCAAAGGAAGTCTTTAGTGCAACAAGCACCAGAATAAACATTAAAACAACATGGGTACTTGACATAACCATCAGGGGTCCTTTACTTGACCCAATGATCTGAAAAATGCACATCGACTGGAGAAACTGTCTCGAAATCAAACTTTGGAATTCGCTGTTTTTTCTTGGACCGTGGGAATTCTGTTGGAAGGAAGTCCATTGCCAGAATTATACAAACAGTTTATTCACCAAGAAAAATAATCCCAAGTCAAAAAGATGACTTAGACAACATTAAACATTATAAACAAACATTTTAAGTGCATAATTTAAGTGCGCCAACAAAAATATAAGCTTTGATTTAATGTCTTCCACTGTACATTACTGTTGTTTGTTTGCTATTTTCAGTGGCAAACTTTCAGAGAGTTTAGCTTGTATTTAACCTGAAACACACCCATCTTTGAAAACCAACACAAGATTTCCAAATGCAGTTATAGACTGAAATGTGTTATTCAGAGAAGTTAATGATCTGAACAGGGTGAGTATTTAAAATCATTGTGAAGTGAATGTTGTGTGTGACCTCGTCCTCCCCGGAGCTGTGAGGGGGGCTGGGTGCAGTTCTCTCTCGCATAGAGGGGTTGTTTCTCATCCACGCCCGACAAATGGGATAGAGCGGCGTGGTGGTGCTGAACTGAGCCAAGTCCACACTGCGGTCAAATAACTTGATAATATACGCATCTGATGGAGAAGATGAGATGTGAAGCACGTAAGAAAACAGGAAATGGCTTTTATGAGACGAAGACTAAAAAAAACTCAAATTCCATTTAATTCTTCAAAGATAAAAACTCACTCAAGCCACCACAGAATGTTCACTGATATGAAAACCCAACAGCGTTTCTCAGAAATGCTAAAACATGTAACTTGTAAGATACAAAATTGCCAGTAAACATTTATGTCATACACTTGACCTGAGTTCATCTTATACATCACCATTTGCACTTTCCCTTACTTGGTTATTCTCTCTCTCTTTCTCTCTCTCTCTCTCTCTCTCTCTCTCATTTTCATGACAAATTTATTTAAACATACATTAATAATTAAGACATAACTAACAAGTTAAGTAAAATATAGTGAGTATATAGGCTAATATAGTGCATATATTTAACGAAAGAGTTCATTTCTCTGGAGAACTAACAAGCTGTGGACTCGCCTGAGGTAAATGCTATGTGACACAGTGTTAAGCTGTTTTAATGATGTCTTTGCAAAGTTGAAACACTGATTGAGCGATTACACAAGATATTATATGTTTCAGTAAGTTGCACTGTATCTTCCAAGATACCTTCAGATGTTCATTCATGTTTATAAGATATAAGATTTTGATCATATCGCCCATTACAGCAAACCAATGAGAACGCGGGACAATGATGACAATACATTACAACAGAGTGAAGGTGCAAAAGCTACTGTAGATCCGCTTACCCGGAAGCCTCCGTAACTGGCAGATTTAAAGAAAATTATCGTCGTTTGGCGAATAAATAAATTAAAGACAGTTACATATGCATTAGCAACATTTTATCATGTAGAATTTATGGTATGCTTCAAACAAGGGAATAACTAGTAATTTATAATGTTAATCAGTGAGTCCACAAATCGCTTGGGTATGCAGTGCATTCGCAGCTTATATGGACCGCACACCACCGATATACACACAATTTTAAAATAAAGATAAGTGAGTAGCTGCCTACCACAACAGCTAGTAGATAAGGAAAAATACTTGCCAACGTGAAAAAAAGAAAAACCCTAGTTCGGCTGTTGTTACGTGTTAATTTCCCAAAATTGAGAGCAGTAGATAAAGCGTAGATTCTTGTGATGTAGCTCTTACTTTGTTTGTGCTGGTTGGTTTCTGCCAGACCATCATCCATTTCTTTACGCTTTTTCCTTCTGTGTTGTGGGAATCGTGATGATGGCCTGTGAAAGGCAAAAAGAGGATCTTTCAGTAACCACTACCAAACCATTAAGAAATAAACATTTGCTGAAGAGTTAAGAGATCTTAAAACAATCTTTGATCTTAAAGGGTTAGTTCACCCAAAAATGAAAATAATGTAATTTATTACTCACCCTCATATCATTCTTCACCCGTAAGACCTTTATTCATCTTCAGAACACAAATTAAGATATTTTTGTTGAAATCCGATGACTCAGTGAGGCCTCCATAGCCAGCAATGACATTTCCTCTCTCAAGATCCATTAATGTACTAAAAACGAAGCTTCGGAGCATAATGAATCAGTGTGTCGAATCATGATTTGGATCGCGTGTCAAACATTCAAACTGATGAAATCACGTGACTTTGGCGCTCCGAACAACTGATTCATTATGCTCCGAAGCTTCATGAAGCAGTGTTTTGAAATCGGCCATCACTATATAAGTCGTTATTTTATTTTTTTGCCACACCAAAAATATTCTCGTTGCTTTATAATATTAATAGGGAACCACTGTACTCACATGAACTGATTTAAATATGTTTATAGTACATTAGTGGATCTTGAGAGAGGAAATTGTCATTGCTGGTTATGCAGGCCTCATTGAGCCATCAGATTTCAACAAAAATATCTTAATTTGTGTTCCGAAGATTAACGAAGGTCTTACGGGTGTGGAACGGGATGAGGGTGAGTAATAAATGACATTATTATCATTTTTGGGTGAACTAACCCTTTAAAAAGGGGCAATAGTGGCTGTTTGGTCAAAAATACAATTCCTCTGATTAAAAAGGAAAAAACAACAACACATTTTTTAACCATTAAATAAAGTTCAGAAGATTTTCCTTGCCTTTTCCCTGCAGAAGAAGGTGACAAATCCCTGTAAAAGAGAAAGGAAATAAAAAAGAATTAAAAAAAAAAAAATACATTTAAGTTCATTACATATGATTGTCAGGAAAAATAGAGTTTTCTGCAGTAACGTAAAAATCCATGTGCATACTTGCTCAAAGGGTCTGCCACCATTTTACCAGAATCCTCTTCATTCTGCTCCCTGTGCAGGAAAGGAAGGAAAAAGAGGATTGTACAGATGTCAACCACCCCCCCCCCCCCCCCCCCCCCCCCCCCAAAAAAAAAAATGCTTCTTAATCTGAAAGGCATAGCATAATTAATCAGACACATTTTCCTATTCCTGATTATTTATCGGAATACTTTGCAAGGTTTTCAGAGAACACATTAAAGTATTTCCGGAAATATAATTACAGCAATAAATGATCTCAGTCCATCAGGGTTAGTAATTATTCATACAACTGAAATATAAATGGATTGTAACAAAGAAATAATCAATAGAATACTAAGTATTTTTCCGAGGTCAGTGGAAACAAAACCTTTGAGACACCATAAATGGTCATATGTTTAGAGAATCCAGACTACCTAATCACTTCCAGTTGCATCTAGCAGATGAGCTGGGTGCTTACATTTTACATTATGACCAGTCACAATTGAAGAATCATCTCCTAACAAGGCCATATATTAAGGTCTGGATAGATTAGACGGTAAAAAAACAAACAGTTCTCATAATCAGCTTGTTGGATTCAGGAGAAATGAGCAGGAATAAAGATCTGAGAGACATTTCTCTAAAATGGCAAGGCTTTGGCATCTGACCAGAGTACCAAGTCGTTACTGAAATTTTTAAAATGTGACGATACCAGCATTTCCCCCTAGCATTTTGAGCGCTGTTGAGCCGATTCTTAGGGTTCTTTCACACTGGGCTCGTTTGCCAAGGTCTGAGCCCGGGCACGATTGTTCCCGGTGCCCCCTAGCGGGCTTTCACACTGGCAGTTTAGTTCAAAACAGGGCACATTAATAAAAAAAAAGAAAAAAAAGAACAATTTATTGACTCACGTTGTTTTCTGTCATGCGCCTTGCATGTCTGTGATGATGTAAGATGAACGCAAACGCACCAGGTTTCAAATAGAATCAATTTGAGTGTGAAACCCGACCAACGCTGCAGAGGGCAGCGGGAACAATCACGCCCAGGCACGGACCATGGCAAAAAGAGCCCAGTGTGAAAGCACCCTTAAACACCTCTGATAGACATCTTTGACACTCTTCACCGAGTGCTAAGGGCAGCCATTTTGAATATAAAAGTCTAGGCACTTATGATACTCATTAACACTAACTGATGTAGGGCTATGTCATACATCAATCATGCACTTATCAGACAAATTAGTTTACAGTACGATATTATGATGTCGCACCTGGTTAGTGGTTAAAGGATTAGTTCACTTTCAAATAAAATTTTCCTGATAATTTACTCACCCCCATGTCATCCAAGATGTTCATGTCCTTCTTTCTTCAGTCGAAAAGAAATTAAGGTTTTTGATGAAAACATTCCAGGATTATTCTCCTTATAATGGACTTCAATGCACTGTTGAAGGTCAAAATTACAGTTTCAGTGCAGCTTCAAAGAGCTTTAAACAATAACAAACGAGATAAGTGTCTTATCTAGTGAAACTTAATTCTACTGACGGAAAAAAATGAAACTGGCGCCGCGTTCGTTCCGTAAGTAGAATAGCGAAAGGCTTAGGACATACAGCGTAAACTTTTTGAAGAATACGGAAACCAGAAGTACGTTCAAGGCGATCATTTGTGTTTATAAAGCATATACAGTTGTATTTTTTTCAAAAATGTTTCGCTAGATAAGACCCTTGTTCCTCGTCTGGTATTGTTTAAAGCCCTTTGAAGCTGCACTGAAACTGCAATTTTGACATTTAGCCGTTTGGACTCCATTGAAGTCCACTATAAGGAGAATAATCCTGGAATGTTTTCATCAAAAACCTTAATTTATTTTCGACTGATGAAAGAAAGACATGGACATCTTGGATGACATGGGGGGAGATTAAATTATCAAGAAAATTTTATTTGAAAGTGAACTAATCCTTTAAGAAACAGTTACTGTTAAAGGAAGTGCAGGTTCAGCACAGTCAGAACAAACTTTGTAGCTGTTCCATTGCTTAAATACAATGCAATTACTAATGTTAAAAAAGGACACAACAGATAATGTTTGTGGGAGTACATTGTGTAATATGATAAGTATATGTTACTAGACATTCTGGATAATTGACAATCTATAAAAGTGGACTCATCACTAATGCACTTTAATTGCCTGAGGTCCATTTGCAGCTTTGTTATTACAGTCTAGCTTTCAATGCTCAAGGCACATTAATGCACAAACCTCTCACTGTCGCTCCTCTCAACCAGACCTTGCAATACTGTATCAAGGCGGTTTCGAGCCCCAGCATCTGAAAAGAACCATTTTTACCACATAAAATTAATTTTTCAGTGACTCTTCACACACTAAAACAGAAATGTAACAAGAAGCTCTTGATTGCATCCTCACCCGTTTTTTCAGTCTTGATTTTACAGTGAAGCATTGTGCCCGCAGACAGAGTGATCCTCACACAACAGGTTTTTTTTTTTTTAACCTGTAAAATCATTCAGAGGATGAGGATCAGTGATTTGCTACTTACAACTAATATAAATTAAATGGGTTAAATTAAATTGCAATCAAATTAATATAAAATTAAGTGGATGTGCTGCAATTTGATATATATGAGGGCACACACACACACACACACACACACACACATATATATATATATATATATATATATATATATATATTCTAATGTGTGTGTTACAAATTTAAATCAAAGGAAATGTTTGAAAAAGGGGAATCACAGTGGTCATGAATAACGATAATAATACAACGATAGTATTATTTTGCTAATCAGCTACAGTGATATAAACAGTTGTCGTTAGCTAGCTAGAAAACCACTTAAATCCCTGATTAACGGCATTTAATCAATTCACCGACTTCACAAAGGCATTAACAAAAACATAATACTGTAAATAATATAATTTGGGTACGTGGAAATACTTTATAAATACAAAACAACACGTTATTCACCTTTCAATCCTTAGCTGAGAGACATGAGCCGCTTCTGTCTGTCACAATCCGACTTTCCTCTTCCGCGCGCAATGAGATTCCTGGCTCCTCATTGGCTGCATGAGATGAGAGTGCATCGCTCTTATTGGTTCAAATGGCTGTCGATCATAAAATACTAAACTTGGTTGGTTGGTCAACTGTCTTCGACAACAATGTAAACAATAGTTTTCTGACTACATATCCCAGGATTCAACACGGCCACACAATTCGAAAAGTAAGCGGAGATACTTTCTTGAGTAAAATCAAACCATACAACAAATTTGCAACGAGTTTGTGTTTATATTCTGATATGTATTGTTTGTAAGATTTTAAATAGCGTATATCTGACTAAATACGGAGCTAAATGACCGATTATTCCCCTAGTAACGTACTCACGCGACGGTTAAGATACAGTTGACGCTCGTGCAACATAAACACCGGATCATAATGTAGTTTCACCAAACTGTGTCTTTATTTAGATATTCATGGATATCCTTCAGTATGATGAAACTCCACTTGCGTTCTTTGTTTTTATTGAGCAGCACAGGTTTGCATGAAAACTATGAGATCAAGGTGGGTTGGATGTCAAATGCTGCCAGACTCTCAGATTAATCTGGATTATATCAGGTTGATGTAAAACATTTTGTCACTTCTCTTAGCGGTGGAGCTGTGTTCACAAGACAGAATCCATTTCCTCCAGATCCTCCTTTGTCCAGGAGCTACTACAGCCCATCTAGATCCAGAAAAATCCCAAAGCAACAAAGAAGGCTGGTGAGAGAAGTGTATTTACATTACATTGGATACAATGCTTGTAGATTACAATTGGCAAACACATGTGGAATAGCATACTACCATCTGTATAATGTACACAGCATGTGCATTTTGAATGTTAAACAGTTCATTTTAAAATAAAAAATGATGATGGATAGTGAATTGTGTTTCACATACTGTGTTTTAAATAGTAGGCATTAGGCAGTATGCACTATATACTGTGCACGATTCAGTAAGTAGAAAACTAGATTTATATTCAAGAGTCACCTAAACTGCATTTAAAGGTGCAATATGTAATATTTTTGCAGTAAAATATCCAAAAGTGTTATATATTTTGTTCACTTGAGTACTTACAATATCCCAAATGTTTCCAACTATTTGTAAATCGTGAGAAAATTGCAATTTTAACCAAGGCTCCGGGACGTGTGAGAAACATGGAAACACCAAATTAATCATTTGATCATTTGCGTCTTTGGTGTTTCCCCATGGAAACACCAAAGACGCCTTAATATTTACATGTTTTAATAGACAAGGGAACAACTGTTTTGATATAATTATAGACAGAAAACTAATTATTGTTATGTAGCTCAACACGTTTAGTCTTATTGTTTAAATCTAATTTTCTTGATTTTTTTGCATGTACCATGCTTTACCATGCCTCAGAGAAACACACTATTTTGTGAAGTAGCTAACATAGCATAATCAGATGCAGCTTTATTTTTAGTAACAGTAATACAGAATTTTCTCCATCATGCAATATGTTTTAAAATTAATTGCATGCCGTTTATCAACACAAGCCATCCAGTATTTAATATGATATTCTAAAATCGATCTAGCTTACTGCAGTGTGTAACAGGTGTCTCACAGCAGCCGCCGAGCGAACACACAGAGTAACGTTAGACATAATTTTCAACACACTCAAATGTATCTAATATGATAAACAGAGCTGTGTTACCTCATACTCATGACCGGAAAAGCGGAAGCAGCGCTGGCGACTGTGCCATAATAAAAGTTCAGCTGCTCGTGAGGCGTGTGTTGCACAATCGCTCCAGCTCCTCGTTCAGCTCCCACAACACTCGGTCCTGGTCTGCTTCATACTACAGTAACATTAATAATCACATCCATGAACATGATTTCTTCCCGAGTCCTATCCCTATTCTTTTGCACCGTCCGTTGAGATGGAGACTACATCTCCTGAGAGTCCGCGCTCAAACTTGGCTTCATCAAGCTACGCCTTTGTTTTGAATAGGCATCTAGCGGACAAAATTATTACATATTGTACCTTTAAGTCAACATGAAACAGAAGTTGTGATAGTCTTTTCTTCCCTATAGACCTTATTCTTAGCAACGCCATCTTTGATTTCTAATGAGAACGAAAGTGAGACTGTGACATACATCTCTTCAGTGGGTTGCAATGTTATTTAATGTGTTTTTGGATTGTTCTGAGGATGAAACAGTGCAAAATATATTTCCAAGGAATTTCAGTAGACAAAAAAAAAAACTCCAGACAACATGATCTGTGGAAAATTATAAGTGATCTAGAAACTTTATACAGCTTTTAACAGCGCGGGTACCATTGAAAACATGTTAAGTCTATCTCTCACAGCCTCGCTTTCATACCAGTCATGGCTTTTGATGTATATCCAAGTGCGACGGCTTCTCATACAAAAAAAATAAAAATAAAAATGTTTTGTCCATTGGGAATTGGTTAGATGATTGGGGGATCTCATGTGAGTGACATGTTGTCCCACCCTCATGCCAGTAAACACATCGTCAGCGAAGAGAAGAGATGTTGCTGCAAGAGGGAGGGGAAGTTTATATATATATAATAATATATATATATATATATACTGCAAATATTCAATGGCTTTAAAGTACACATGAAATCAAAATTGACCTTATCTACTTTGTTAGTGCACATTACTAGTCTTGTGGTAAACAATTAATCCGTGCAAGTTAAAACACAGGAAAAGAAAAATGTTTTTCGCGGTAATCTTTAATCAAAATCTGAAAAGTTACTTCTGGTCTGGAATGGTGTTCCTTCTCTGATAACGTCAGTTTGAAGGCTTGGGTTGAAAATGCGTAAACCACTCCTCTTCAACCGTTCGTCTGCTATGAGCGAGAGATGGAGAGGAGGAGCGCTAAAGTAAAACTCTGCCCTCTATTCAATATTCCGTTTCACTTGGAAATACGTCACAACACTGGAGAAAAGTCGTTTGCAACTTCCGGTTCACGTGGACTTTAACTCACAAAAGCACATGCCGATGTTGTCTTTTTTTTGCATTGAACATTGCAGGCCTTGAGTCCTGTCCGGTTTGCTGAGCCACCCAGTCCTCCAGATCCTCCTACTCAGACATCACCATTGAGGACGGAAGACCAGGATATTCATGAAAGATCACGTAGTGTCCTGCTCTGCCCTCCTTCGACTACTGAACGCCAGCTGAGCTTCTCAGAGTCTTGGCCTTCTACTGATCTGAGCTGCTCCACAGACAACACTAACGCTTCTCCTTGCTCTGAAGCTCAGATGCAAGCCATGAGAAACATGGTTTCACCAGTGACAACGGGGGCAAAGGAACCCTCAGTTCTCTTGCAAAGTAAGAGAAATCTCTATTTGATTATAAATAAAACTTTGATTTGAAGCAAAATAATATTTGAAAATTGGAAAACAAATCTGTATATATACTTTTATGAGGCTGATCTGAACTACCAATCCCAGGAAGCAACAATAATATACAATTAATGACTATAATTGATTGGAGTATAAAATACTATATAATTATTGCCAAAATGTCCAATATACACACCCGTTCAAAAGTTTGGGTTTTTTTACTTCAGAAATTGTTTTATTCAGCAGGGATACATTACACTTGAAAGTGACATTAAAGACATTTATAATGAAAAAATATAGTATCAAGCTTCCCACAAAAATATGAAGCAGCACAGCCGTTTTCAACATTGATAATAATAAATGTTTCTTGAGCAGCAAATCATCATATTAGAATGATTTCAGAAGGATCATGTGACAACTGAAGACTGAAGTAATGATGCTGAAAATTCAGCTTTGACATCAAAGGAATATATTACAATAGAAAACAGCTATTTTAAATTGTAATAATATTTAACATTATTACTGATTTTACTGTATTTTTGATTAAATAAATGCAGCCTTGGTTAGCATAGGAGACTTCTTTCAAAAACATTTTAAAAATCTTGGTCATGTTAAGTCTGTTTAAACATTATAAAAAAAACAGTTTCTCTATCAAGAAAATGAACGAGTTTTTTACATCTAGAACTGGACTTTGTTGTCAAAAATAAGGTAATTTCACACACCATTTTCTATGCATTAAATATCTGAACTTGAGCAAGAGGGAGATTTGAAAAAAAAAAATGAGAACGAGAAATGGGACACAATACAAAGAGCTCAAAAGAATATAACTGAAGGTTTATGACTGGGCAAGAGCTTTAGGACCTGCGTTTATATTAGAAAAGCTTTCCAGCGTTGGAGAGAGCTAAGCAGGAAAGCCTGAAAACAGACGCAGAGGCTGCTTTGATTCTGCTTCACATGTGAGTAACACTGGGTTTGATTGATTATCTGGAGCTGCTGTGCTGTTTGCGACTAACAACGCACTCTTGTTTGTATTTACTCTTGTGTACTGTACGTTCATTTTTTGTGTTTCCTTGTCATTCGTTCAACCTCGTTCGTGAAGCATTTTTTTGTGTGTCAGCTGTGATAAACAGACACCCACTCTCGCATTGCGTGTGTGACAGCGGCCAGATGGAGTTTTGCAGTAAACCACTGCACACTGAAAACCGCTAGAGAAAGAGGTGTTTAGCATCATTGATAGTGCATTCGGCTCACATGCCAGCGGCGATCGTGCCAGGGTTCGAGACTGACTCAGAAGGGTGGTTAGGATTGGAGTTTGAGTTTAAAGTGGTGGGTTTGTTTGGGTTGATTTCAAATATCAACAGTGTTCAACAACGAATTTGAGAAATTGCATACAGCACCTTTAACTGAACATCATTTATTAGATTAGCCTCATTTAAACCGATTTCTACACCACTGACCTGCAATCCTGAGAAACTCATCTGATGGGTTTGTTCCCAGGATACAACACAAAAATTCTCAGAAAGATTGTGAGAACGAGGCATACTTTCCTTACCGCTCTGTATACAGCGACCTTACTAATGTGATGTTAGGCCTAAAAGTAACCTGACCTGAGCTCTAAACGGGGTTGAGAGCACCTTAGGAACGTAGCCATGCCTAGGTTTCAGAACGACCTTCGAGTCTCCAGGCCCAAATTCAATGCATGCAGGGCTGACAGAGAGGGCCTGCAAATCGCCAACGCGCTTAACCGATGCCAGTGCTAACAGCAGAGCGGTCTTTAGCGTTAGGGGCCTGAGATCGGCTGAACCATTGGCTCAAAGGGGGCTCCCTTTAAGGCCCTGAGGACCAGCGAGAGGTCCCAAGTGGGAACGGTGAGGGGGCGAGGAGGATTCAATCGCCTAGCACCCCTCAGGAAACGGATTATAAGGCCGTTACGTCCCACTGATTGGCCAGCAATGGGAGCATGGAATGCCGCAATGGCTGCTACGTAAACCTTAAGAGTAGAAGGGGTGCGCCCCATTTCCAAGCGTTCTTGGAGGAAAGACAGTATGAAGGATACGTCACTCTCCACAGGGTCTATGTTGCGTGAGGAACACCAATCAACAAAGACAGACCATTTCTGGTCATAGAGGCGTCTCGTGGACGGGGCTCTAGCCTGAGAAATGGTATTTAGGACATCCCCGGGGAGGCTGGTCGGCTCCCATCGAGGGACCAGAGGTGCAGAGCCCAAAGCTCCGGCTGTGGGTGCCAGATCGTTCTGTTTGCCTGAGAGAGGAGGTCCCGTCTCAGGGGAATCGGCCACGGGGCTCTCAGGGAGAGCTTGAACAGCTCCGAGGACCAAACCTGGTTCCTCCAGAGCGGGGCTACCAGAAGGACTCTGTGTTGGTCTTCTCTGATGCGCCTGATGACCTGAGGGATCAGTGCGATCGGAGGGAAGGCGTAAAGGAGCGTGCTGGGCCATGTATGGGCCAGAGCATCGACTTCCTTCGAGAAAAATGTTGGGCAATGAGAGTTGTCTTCTGAGGCGAAGAGGTCTATCTCTGCCCTCCCGAAGAACTCCCAAATCTTGAGGACCACTTTGGGGTGAGCATCCACTCGTCGGAGGGGATGTTGCTCCGTGACAACATGTCTGCGCCCAGATTGTTCCTGCCAGGAACATGAGTCGCTCTGAGCTGAAGCCTCGGAAGAGCCCATTCCAGAAGACGTTTCGCCAGAGCGCATAAGCGGCTGGACGAGAGAGACCGCCCTGGTGGTTTAAATATGACACCACTGTCATACTGTCCGATCGGACTAGAACATGACGTCCTGTCAAGTGAGCCTGAAAAGACTGAAGGGCCTTCATCACTGCTAGCATCTCTAGACAGTTGATGTGTAGACGGCTTTCCTCGTGATTCCACAAGCCGAAGGCCGGTCTGCCCTCGCACACAGCGCCCCAACCCGAGTTGGAAGCGTCCGTTGAGAGCACCGTCCTTCGAGAGACCGCCTGTAAGGGTACTCCGCGCTTGAACCACATAGGGTCCATCCAAGGTTTCAGGGCTAGAAGACAGGCCTGATTGACTTTGAGACATAAGCGGCCGTGCCGCCAGGCGCTGGGAGGAACCCGAACTTCAACCAGTACTGAAGAGGCCGCATCCGAAGAAGGCCGAGCTGCAGCACCGGGGAGGCAAGCCATCAGCCCTAGTAGCCTCTGGAAAAACTTCAGAGGAAGACAGGCTTTGTTCTTGATTGAGGCCGTGAGCTGCCGAATCGCTAGAGCACGCTCCGGCGACTACTGCCGTCATGCGGACTGAGTAGAAAACTGCCCCCAGAAACGAGATTCGCTGGGTGGGGCACAGCGAGCTCTTGGCTAAGTTGACCCTGAGACCCAGGCATTGTAAATGGCTGAGGAGCACGGATCTGTGGTGTTCCAGCTCGGTTCGCGAACGGGCTAGAATGAGCCAGTCGTCGAGATAATTTAGGACCCGGATTCCCATTTGCCTCAGAGGGGAAAGCGCCGCGTCCATGCACTTGGTGAAAGTGCGAGGAGCCAGAGACAGCCCGAAGGGCAGGACCGTATATTGGTACGCCACTCCCTCGTATGCGAATCTCAAGAATCGTCTGTGACGGGGGGCTATCTGGATGTGAAAATACGCATCCTTCAGGTCCAGCGAGCAGAACCAGTCCTCGGGGCAAATGTGCGCGAGGATCTGTTTCAGTGTCAGCATTTTGAACTTCCGTCTCATGAGGGAGTGATTCAAAAGTCTGAGGTCTAGAATGGGTCTGAGACCACCATCTTTCTTGGGGACCAGAAAGTAGCGGCTGTAAAAGCCTGACTCGCTCTCTGTCAGGGAAACTATTTCCACAGCTCCCTTCCTTAGCAACGTCATGACTTCGGTTCGGAGGACATGCGCGTCGTCCGGATTGACCGAGGTTTGAAGCACCCCGCCGAAGCGAGGGGGCCGTCGTGCAAACTGGAGCGAGTAGCCCTGGGTTACGATCCCCATAACCCATTCTGACACATCGGGGATGGCCTGCCAGGCCTCGGCCCGAGTGGCAAGGGGTTGAATGATATCGGATGACAGACCGCCGTTGAGGGGGTCGTACACCGAGAGAGGTGGAAGAGGAAATTTGCTCTCTTTTTGATGAGGTAAAATATTGGTCGCCGTGAAAACGGCGTTTAGAGTGGGCGCAACAGGTGTGGGCCCAGCTGTCACATGGAGCATGTTTCCCACGCCCGGAATTAAACGAGGCGGAGGGGAAATTACTCGTGGGAGCTTTTGGGGTTGTCCGGTCGCAACGGAACGATCCCCCATCCTCTTCCTTCCTGACGAATCAGGACGACTTCGGAGGCACCGGGTCCAGCACAATCTTGGGCCGGGGTCCCTGGCGTCTCGGGAAGGGAGGGCGCTTCGCAGGGCGCGAGCGCTGGCGCTGCTCCTTGGGTGGCGCTGCCTGTGTTGCGGGTGGAGCTGGCTTGTTCTGCTGAGCCGGCGCAGTCCTGGGGCGGCTGGACGCAGAAGCAGAGCTGGAGCGCTTAGGCAAGAAATGCCTCATAGCCTGAGACGATTTCTGCGCAGCAGTAAAGCGCTCGGTGAAGCCGTCCACTGCAGGCCCGAAGAGACCAGAGGGAGAGACCGGGGCGTCTAGGAAGGCCGTCTTGTCCAGGTCCTTGATCTCCGTAAGGTTGAGCCACAGGTGGCGCTCCAAAACTACCAGGCTGGCCATGGAACGCCCGATGGCCTGGGCCGTGGCCTTCGTGGCTCGCAGGACAAGGTCGGTGGCGCTGCGAAGATCCTTGAAAGCCGGCGCGTCAATTCCAGACTCGTCCAGCGAGCGGAGGAGTTTGGCCTGGAAGACCTGAAATATGGCCATTGTATAAAGCGCGGAGGCAGCCTGGCCCGCCGAGGTGTAAGCCCGTCCCCGCCAAAGTAGAGGTGGTCCGACAGGGCTTGGAGGGAAGGGCCCTCTTAGTCTTCCATCCCACAGCCGCGGGAGGGCAGAGGTGAGCAGCCACCGCTTCGTCTAGGGGTGGCAGGTGCTCGTATCCCTTCTCTTCGGCGCCATCGACGGCGGTGAGGGCGGAGCGGTGCGTTGTGTGAAGGCGGGCGGAATACGGAGCGCGCCACGACTTCGTGAGCTCCTCGTGGACCTCGGGAAAAAAGGGCGCTGAGCGCTGGCGAGGTGCTTGGCGGCGGCCTGGGAGGAACCACTCATCCAGGCGGCTGCGAGACGGCTCCTCTGGAGGGGCCCACTCGAGGTCCAGCTCTTCCACGGCTCTGGACAGGATGCGGAATAGTTCGGCATCCATGCCCTGGCCGTGCTCAATGGGCTCCAAGGGAGGCGGGGTCATCCGGCTCACCAACCCATGCTTCCGCTTCGGAAGCCGCAAGTGACATGGAGTCATCCTGCTCGTCGTCTGTTCCTCCGAATGAGACGAGGTCACTTGCTTCGGGACGCTGCTCAGGGCGAGAGAACAGAACAGGAGAGGGTTCCCTGGGAGGAGAGCGCGAGGCACGCGGGGGCTGGGCCGGCGTGAGCTCGCCTAACTCCGGGCGCTGAGTCGCTCTACCCCCCGCTGTCTCTTCCTGGCCGGTTCGCGGGAGGAAGGAGACGGGAGGGCGCGAGCGGCGAGATCGCCCTCCGTGAAGAAGGCGACCCGCGAGCGCAGGGAACTGAGACTCATGCACTCACAGTGCGGGCATGAGTCTCCAGCAAGCGCGCCGTCCGCATGGGGCTTGCCCAGGCAGGCGACGCACTCGCTGTGTCCGTCGCTATCGTGCAGGGGGGCCCTGCACGTAGCACATGAGTGACGGGGCATCGGGAGATGCCGGTGCCGTGAAAACGGCAGTTGGGTGGCTCTTAGTGGAGCGGCGAGGGCCGCGGAAGCTCTTAGAAGCGGTGAAAACCGCTGTGGAAATGCTCTTTTAGAGCGGCGTTAAGCCGCGGGTGAAGCTCTCAGGTGGCGCGCCGGATGGCGGCAGGGGACGCACAGGAAGCGGCCGGGAGCGGGAAGCGGGAGGCGGCGGCCAAACGACGGCGCTGCAGCTGAAGTCAGTGAAGGCGCCGGCGCTGTCCTCGTCCGGCGAATCCAGGCGAGTCCGCTGCGGGAGCCTCTTCAGACGGCGGCGAGAGCTGTCAGGAAGGCGGCGAGCTTCTTCTTCGGCTTCAGGCGGAGATCAGCGAAGAGAAGTAGAGGTCGTCGCTGAAGGAGAAAACACTGAAATCCTATGGCGAAACGCCTGCTTATATAGCCCCTAACCCCGCCCATTTCGGCGGGAATATTCGCGCGCTTTGTCGCCATAGGCCGCGCAGCTATGCAGCGCCGTCATTGGTTCAACAACTTGTCTATGAGTGAACCAATGACGATGCAGTTACACTGCGTTATTGAAAAGGCTTCAGCAGCGGGGAAAAAGGGAGACCTTTCCCCATACGCAGTACGAGTGAAGTATCGAAAGGGAACTGAAACTGATAGTTATGGTGGTCACAATCATTTAGTTTTTCTACATATCTAACAATTCAAAGGTGTTTTTCGTGTTCTGCTCGTCCTTTTGTATAAATGCAGCCTTGGTTAGCATAGGAGACTTCTTTCAAAAAACATTTAAAAAATCTTGGTCATGTTAAGTCTGTTTAAACATTATTAAAAAAACAGTTTCTCTATCAAGAAAATGAACGAGTTTTTTACATCTAGAACTGGACTTTGTCAAAAATAAGGTAATTTCACACACCATTTTCTATGCATTAAATATCTGAACTTGAGCAAGAGGGAGATTTGAAAAAAAAAAATGAGAACGAGAAATGGGACACAATACAAAAGAGCTCAAAAGAATATCACTGAAGGTTTATGACTGGGCAAGAGCTTTAGGACCTGCGTTTATATTAGAAAAGCTTTCCAGCGTTGGAGAGAGCTAAGCAGGAAAGCCTGAAAACAGACGCAGAGGCTGCTTTGATTCTGCTTCACATGTGAGTAACACTGGGTTTGATTGATTATCTGGAGCTGCTGTGCTGTTTGCGACTAACAACGCACTCTTGTTTGTATTTACTCTTGTACTGTACGTTCATTTTTTGTGTTTCCTTGTCATTCGTTCAACTTCGTTTGTGAAGCATTTTTTTGCGCGTCAGCTGTGATAAACAGACACCCACTCTCGCATTGCGTGTGTGACAGCGGCCAGATGGAGTTTTGCAGTTAAACCACTGCACACTGAAAACCGCTAGAGAAAGAGGTGTTTAGCATCATTGATAGTGCATTCGGCTCACATGCCAGCGGCGATCGTGCCAGGGTTCGAGACTGACTCGGAGAAGGGTGGTTAGGATTGGAGTTTGAGTTTAAAGTGGTGGGTTTGTTTGGGTTGATTTCAAATATCAACAGTGTTCAACAACGAATTTGAGAAATTGCATACAGCACCTTTAACTGAACATCATTTATTAGATTAGCCTCATTTAAACCGATTTCTACACCACTGACCTGCAATCCTGAGAAACTCATCTGATGGGTTTGTTCCCAGGATACAACACAAAAATTCTCAGAAAGATTGTGAGAACGAGGCATACTTTCCTTACCACTCTGTATACAGCGACCTTACTAATGTGATGTTAGGCCTAAAAGTAAATATTATGTTAGGCCTCAAATAATGGATATGCATGTTGATATGGCAAAAAAAAAAAAAATTAAAATTAAATAAAATAAAAAATTCCTCTCCCAACATTGGCTAAATGTAACTTTCTATGAATTTTGCAGCACTCTTTTTTTTTTAATATATTACATATGCACAAATTACACATATTAATGAACGTTTTTGTAAAATATCTAAATAGCATTGACCCTTTTCACATTTCCGGGTTTCTCAGTCGTCACAGTTGGATAAACTTCTATAGTGATGAATGAGAGGCTTCATTAAATATATTTGTGTTTGCATTTTCTCAAATAGCAAAAGAAAACTGCCACACAAGTTTTCATGACTTTCAAAAAGAGGAAAAAAATATAGAGAATCTGACAACAGAAGAGAGAAAGATGTCGATTTTACCATCACTTCCACAGTCATTGTATTCTCAGTGCAGCATTAACTATTTTTTTTGTAATTTGATGCAAAGGTAATATAATACAAAGTATAGAGTTATACATATTATACATAATTTAAAAAAATAAAGAAAATCTAAAAAACTTTGCTGGATTTACAATGCTGATGACCGTTAAAACGTCATCACAGTCTGTGAAAAGGGTCCATTGTCACAAATTGGTTGCAATGAGGAGAAAATGATCTAAATGCAGCAGTCTATATTTTATTAACAAAAGAAACACAGAATAACAAACTTGAACAAAGTGAAGCAGAACTTACAATGAACTTAAAGAAAAACAGGGCTGAAATAGACAGAACAAACCATTTAAAAAAACATGAAACACCATGTGACCACTTAATCAAACAGTTTGTAACCTATAAAGACTAACAGAAACAAGAGAAAACTGAAACTGATAGTTATGGTGGTCACAATCATTTAGTTTTTCTACATATCTAACAATTCAAAGGTGTTTTTCGTGTTCTGCTCGTCCTTTTGTATAAATGCAGCCTTGGTTAGCATAGGAGACTTCTTTCAAAAACATTTTAAAAATCTTGGTCATGTTAAGTCTGTTTAAACATTATTAAAAAAACAGTTTCTCTATCAAGAAAATGAACGAGTTTTTTACATCTAGAACTGGACTTTGTTGTCAAAAATAAGGTAATTTCACACACCATTTTCTATGCATTAAATATCTGAACTTGAGCAAGAGGGAGATTTGAAAAAAAAAAATGAGAACGAGAAATGGGACACAATACAAAAGAGCTCAAAAGAATATCACTGAAGGTTTATGACTGGGCAAGAGCTTTAGGACCTGCGTTTATATTAGAAAAGCTTTCCAGCGCTGGAGAGAGCTAAGCAGGAAAGCCTGAAAACAGACGCAGAGGCTGCTTTGATTCTGCTTCACATGTGAGTAACACTGGGTTTGATTGATTATCTGGAGCTGCTGTGCTGTTTGCGACTAACAACGCACTCTTGTTTGTATTTACTCTTGTGTACTGTACGTTCATTTTTTGTGTTTCCTTGTCATTCGTTCAACCTCGTTTGTGAAGCATTTTTTTGTGTGTCAGCTGTGATAAACAGACACCCACTCTCGCATTGCGTGTGTGACAGCGGCCAGATGGAGTTTTGCAGTTAAACCACTGCACACTGAAAACCGCTAGAGAAAGAGGTGTTTAGCATCATTGATAGTGCATTCGGCTCACATGCCAGCGGCGATCGTGCCAGGGTTCGAGACTGACTCAGAAGGGTGGTTAGGATTGGAGTTTGAGTTTAAAGTGGTGGGTTTGTTTGGGTTGATTTCAAATATCAACAGTGTTCAACAACGAATTTGAGAAATTGCATACAGCACCTTTAACTGAACATCATTTATTAGATTAGCCTCATTTAAACCGATTTCTACACCACTGACCTGCAATCCTGAGAAACTCATCTGATGGGTTTGTTCCCAGGATACAACACAAAAATTCTCAGAAAGATTGTGAGAACGAGGCATACTTTCCTTACCACTCTGTATACAGCGACCTTACTAATGTGATGTTAGGCCTAAAAGTAAATATTATGTTAGGCCTCAAATAATGGATATGCATGTTGATATGGCAAAAAAAAAAAAAAAAAATTAAATTAAATAAAATAAAAATTCCTCTCCCAACATTGGCTAAATGTAACTTTCTATGAATTTTGCAGCACTCTTTTTTTTTTTTTATATATTACATATGCACAAATTACACATATTAATGAACGTTTTTGTAAAATATCTAAATAGCATTGACCCTTTTCACATTTCCGGGTTTCTCAGTCGTCACAGTTGGATAAACTTCTATAGTGATGAATGAGAGGCTTCATTAAATATATTTGTGTTTGCATTTGCTCAAATAGCAAAAGAAAACTGCCACACATGTTTTCACACCTTTCAAAAAGAGGAAAAAAATATAGAGAGACTGACAACAGAAGAGAGAAAGATGTCGATTTTACTGTCACTTCCACAGTCATTGTATTCTCAGTGCAGCATTAACTATTTTTTTTGTAATTTGATGCAAAGGTAATATAATACAAAGTATAGAGTTATACATATTATACATAATTTAAAAAAATAAAGAAAATATAAAAAACTTTGCTGGATTTACAATGCTGATGTTAAAACATCATCACAGTCTGTGAAAAGGGTCCATTGTCACAAATTGGTTGCAATGAGGAGAAAATGATCTAAATGCAGCAGTCTATATTTTATTAACAAAAAGAAACACAGAATAACAAACTTGAACAAAGTGAAGCAGAACTTACAATGAACTTAAAGAAAAACAGGGCTGAAATAGACAGAACAAACCAATCAAAAAAACATGAAACACCATGTGACCACTTAATCAAACAGTTTGTAACCTATAAAGACTAACAGAAACAAGAGAAAACTGAAACTGATAGTTATGGTGGTCACAATCATTTAGTTTTTCTACATATCTAACAATTCAAAGGTGTTTTTCGTGTTCTGCTCGTCCTTTTGTATCTGCCTTCCTCTAAAATCAGATGTTCTTCAGAAAATGCCGTCTCCAACACCAGCAGCAGAGACTGTTTCAGCTTCCTCTTATATTCATCACACATGAACACATAGAGAATGGGGTTCAGACAGCTGTTTAGAAAAACCAGATAGATACTGAACATAAGTGCTATCAAAAATACTTCATCATTGTCACTCCAATTATCCTTTTTTATTGCAAAAAAACGGCAAACATAAAGTGGAAAGCAACATATGAAAAAAGTCAGGATGATAGCGATAATGACCCGGTACGACCTGTGCTGCTTCTCCATTCTGAGGCGTTTGATTCGTACTCCAATAGCAATGTGTGAGGATACAATGATCAGGAAGGGGACGAGAAAGCACACTAAAAATATACATGTGACCAGAAATGTAGTAAGAAACACATTCACAGTGAAGAAAAGGATGCAATAGCCAATGGATAAAACCCACACAATCATGCAGATGATCCTGGCTCTCAGTACAGTTCGGTTATTTTGAGCCCAAACAACCTTCCATGTGCACAGACATCGGTCCAGACTGATAACTACAAGAAAATAAATGCTAGCAAACAGGTTTAGTGTTACCATCCTGGAGATAACATACTTTAAGGATGAAATGTTGACAATAAAAGGTAATATCATCATGGATAATATGAAGATGAAGTCTGCAATCGCCAAGTTGAGAAACCAAATAGAGTTGACTGTCGTCTTCATTCTGCAGCCAGTCAGAAATATGACAAGCCCATTTCCAATGAAACCAACAATGAAGGTGGCAATGAAAATACATATTAAAAAGATCTCAAAGCGATCCATAGGCTGTATAGTGGTATTGTTTGTTGTGCCTCCGGTCAAGTTTTCAGGTCCAAAACTTGTGGCATCTACACAAAGAAAAAAGAGAGAAGACAAGTGAGGGCTGCTTCTGGGTCTGTTTCGCATCATCTTAACATTGTGATGTTTCATGTGCAACATCATTTTTCCATGCAGTACCAAACACCAAAATCACATTTTCCTAAAATTTTGGATATAAAAACCTAAAATAAAACTTTTTGTTGTTCTTGTTTTCAAATCTTGATCAATTAAACAATTGAAACGCATCAAACAGGAAAAGCAAAAAAAAAAAAAAAAAAGCTTTCTTTTCCATAAACTACAGGACCTCACATTATTTCTGCTGTTTGATTTCATCTTTAAAGAAATATTTTGTCTTGGCAAAACATTTTTGGCAACTTTTGGCATTGTCCTCACAATTTATGTGGCCATTACTGTGGAAATCAGTCACTTCATCACTTGATTTTTTTGTGAGAAGATATTACAAATTGTGAAAAATGAGTGAATTGTGAATCAAAGCAATGTCACAAAATTGGCTAACTGACTGTGTTTTGAAAACATGCTAAATATTGAAAAATGCACTTATTAGCAGTACTAAACTCAAGACTTTTTAAAAGACTTTTATAGTTCACCATAAAATACAAATTCTGTCATTATTCACTGAACACTGAATGTTATTCTAATGCCGTAAGCCCTTTTTCTTTTTCGGATCACAAATGGAGAATGAAAAAAAAAAAAAAAAAATCCCTATCGTGCTCGTCCATATAATGGCAGTGAATAGCGACTAGGATCAAGCTTTTTTTAAAAAAAGCTTGCACAGGATCATTCTGTGATACTTTGTGTCTCTTTTTTAAAAGCTTGATGCTGGTCGCTATTTACTGCCATTATATGGATGAGCACAAACTAGACATTTTTTTTTAAATTCTCCTTTTGTGGTCTGAAAAAGAAAGAAGGGCATACAGCATTAGAACAACACCAGTGTGAGTAAATAATTACTTAATTTTCATTTTAGGGTGGACTATACCTTTAATGTTTTTACAGTGTAATTGTGGAAAAGGCCAATTCACACTGCACTGACAGACGCAGACCAACGGCGACAGTCACCAGATTACAGCACCTCACTTATCAAACATTCTAATACCGAAAACAAGCTCCAACAGACTCTGACAGGGGTAACACACTGATCCGACAAAACCCGACGAAGTGTCTGTTGACGTCTGTTGGTGTTGTGTGAATTAGTCTTTAGATGCAATACAGAAAGCAAACAGATTTAATAAAGAAGACCAAATGAAATTCAGTATAACATTGCAATGCTGTCATTCCAGCAGTTATAGATTATATTTTGAAATATATATTTTGTACATTTACTACATTCTAAGACATGAATAATACACATATTCAGTTCTTACCCATGTTTGAGCTGTTAATGCACTGGGAAAAGCCGAGCCTTGATCTTGGTATGTCTTCTCAGTGTTGCTGACAGATTGTTGGTTTTATACCAGACAGCAAACCCTGATACTACATTAATAGATTGATTTGCTGTACTGATAAGGACCATCATCAGACTTGATGAAATGATTACAGATGTATATGGCATCACAGTGGGTAGTGGGCATGTACCTACAGTAGAGCCTTTCCTGCCACAGAATGTTCCTGTAGCTCAAACACAGAGCATGGTGCTAGAATTAAATTCAAATGCATGAATTGATAAAAATGTATATAATGCAGCCTTTATGTTTACAATGAAAGAATGTATTGTTGCTTGTTCATTATACGACATCCTTCTTGCAATTAAATCCTTCAAGGTATATTGAACGCTTCCGTTTTGGAAAGCCTCAGAGTCGAGAGGAAAGACAGCTTCAGGCAACTGAGGGAAGAGATGATCAGCCGTTTTGGTGGATGTCCACATCCCCTCCATCCACTTCAACACCAACACAAACATCAGAGAATCATATCAGAGGTGTGTCGACCCAGTTCATTGAGTCATGAATGTACTACTTTTAATAATACATCTGTCATTTTTAGTTTGAGTTGATAATATGAAGAATTTCAGATCACACTTTTCCTTTGTACTTAGTCTTTTTCATGTGTGTATATCCTGTGTTTAGATCTCCTGAACAATGACCCTGCCAGCTTCCAGAGCCCAGTCTCACAGCCACTGCATGATGAAACCACACTGTCTCCAGCTAGACACATGCTTGACCTCAGTATGCTGGTACGTTTTGCATAAATTTGACCAACTGATTTGCCTGAAAGAGCTGAAGTCATTTTGGCCATATGTTAAAGAGAACACCATATAATTTTCAGTTTGTTATATTGCTTATATTGATGTAGGTCTTATATATGATGCAGTTGCATTTGAATTGTGTTTATAAAGTAAATGAGAAGAATGCTAGATATTTCGTCTCATGTTGCCAGAGTTATGCAGTGTGGTGGATGATTGTTGCCATCTAGTGGTGGTAGCTGGAAAATCTCCCTCCATGAGGATTCTTTATTTAGACCAGGAGTATATGTATATAATTTAGTTATAATTATTATTAGTTTTTTTTTTTTTTGAAAGAAATCAATACTTTTATTCAGCAAGAATGCATTAAATTGATCAAAAGTGACAGTAAAGACATTTAAAATGTTACAAAAGATTTTTATTTCAAATAAATGCTGTTCTTTTGAACAGTTATTTTAAATTGTAATGATATGTCATACTGTTTTTACTGTATTTTAATCAAATAAATACAGCTTTGGTGAGCATAAGAGTGTTCTTTCAAACACATTACAAATTTTACTGACCCCAAACATTTAAACGGTACTTTGTGTATGTGTGTGTGTGTGTGTGTGTGTGTGTGTGTGTGTGTATGTGTGTATATACACAGGACAGGATTGTAATGGTTTGTTGAACTTCCTGTCTTTCATGTTGCAATAATGTAAACGGCTCTAGAATGCCTCAGCATTAAAGGAAGAAGAACTCACTTAGACATAATCAAATCACTTAATATAAAGCAGTGTCTGTTGAGCATCAAACGTTATGTATTTATAAATTCCCCACAGCAGAGAGTTGTTATGCAACCCTTGGCACAGATTCCCTGTTTTGAGTTGCAGGATGGCACTCATGGTCTTGTCCTCAGCATGCCTGATGGAAAATATCCCAGGCTGTCCCTAAATGTCATTACCTGGTCATAAAGCACTGACATATAGTGACTGTTATTACTGGTGACAGTATTAGAATTGTTGATAATCTAATAGATTTCCACCACACATTTCTTTCAAGACATTATCTTAATCCTTCAGGAATGATCTGATTTACATTTTAAAATATATTAAAATATGAAGTTATTTTAAATTGTAATATTTCACAATATTAAATAATGTTATACTGTATTTTGGATATAAAATTTCAAATAAATGCAGCCTTGGTGAGCATAAGATACTTCTTTTAAAGGGTTAGTTCACCCAAAAATGAAAAAAAAAAAAATTACTTACCCTCATGTCGTTCCACACCCGTAAGACCTTCATTAATTTTTGGAAATTAAGATATTATTGTTGAAATCCGATGACTCAGTGAGGCCTCCATAGCCAGCAATGACATTTCCTCTCTCAAGATCCATAAAGGTACTAAAAACATATTTAAATCAGTTCATGTGAGTACAGTGGTTCAATATTAATATTATAAAGCGATGAGAATATTTTTGGTGCACCAAAAAAAAAAAAAAAATAACGATTCATATAGTGATTGCCGATTTCAAAACACTGCTTCAGGAAGCTTTGGAGCGTTATGAATCAGTGTATCGAATCATGATTCGGATCGCGTGTCAAACTGCCAAACTGCTGAAATCACGTGACTTTGGCGCTCCGAACAGCTGATTCATAACGCTCCGAAGCTTCCTGAAGCTTCCTGAAGCAGTGTTTTGAAATCGGCCATCACTATATAAGTCGTTTTTTTTTGTTTTTTTTTGGCACACCAAAAATATTCTCGTCGCTTTATAATATTAATATTGAACCACTGTACTCACATGAACTGATTTAAATATGTTTTTTGTACCTTTATGGATCTTGAGAGAGGAAATGTCATTGCTGGCTATGCAGGCCTCACTGAGCCATCGGATTTCAACAAAAATATCTTAATTTGTGTTCCGAAGATTAACGAAGGTCTTACGGGTGTGGAATGGCATGAGGGTGAGTAATAAATGACAGAATTTTCATTTTTGGGTGAACTAACCCTTTAAAAATATTATCAAAAATATTATCAAAATATTACTTTTGTATGGTGGTGTGTGTGTATGTATGTATGTGTGTATATATATATATATATATATATAAAATATATTATTAAAATTAAAATATTATTATATATTTTAAAATGTTATTTATTCCTGTAATCTCCACCACAAATTTTCTACCAGTCATTATCTGAATCATCGCAGTGTGACCAAGCAGAACCAGAGATACTGCAGCTACAGGAACGGGCCAACAGTTTACTGCAGAGGAGGTGAGCCCCTCACCCCACATACTGTAAACACACACTCACTCAAGAGGGGAAACGTCATTTTGTGATAAATGTGATAAATAACCACCAACATGTTCAGTTTCCTGCCAATGTCAGTACTGAATGTTCAAGTGTGAAAGTCTATACAGGAGTTTCACAATCAAGTGAGTTTTATTACCTATATTCAGCAAGCACACATTAAATTGATCAAAAGTCAAGTCACCTTTATTTATGTAGCGCTTTATACAATACAGATTGTTTCAAAGCAGATCTACAGTGGTAAACAGGAAAATAATGATTCAGTAATGCAAACAGAGTTTAATTCTGCAGTAAAGCAGCTCTGAAAAGAAAAAATAGTGTCATCGTTTAGCTGAGATCTGTGTGTTGTTTTAGTTCTGTTCAGTAACTGTAAAGTTCATCAATATGAAATGAGTTAAATTCATCTAAAAAGCAGCTGTGAAATTGACAATAAAGACATTTATAATGTTACAAGTGTTTTTAGTAACAAGATGGTCTTTCATGTTGCTTTATTAAAAAGTTAAAAGTCTTAACTAAGAATTAATACTACAAGGAATTTCATTCACTCCATATCATGGTTGAATTCCTGATTCTGATTGGTTGATGAATTTTCTTTAACCTCACAGCAATGAAGTACTGTATATTGGTTGTTGCATTATTCCACCTTGGGATTTCACTTCAGAGTCATTAGCTTTGAATAGTTTACATGACATTTAATCCATGTGTTTTCAGCGAGCATTCCCTCAGCAGTGGCTCCGTGCCTATCAGCTCTGAGGGTCTGGGCTGCTCTGATTTCTCCTCCCCCGTAAGCACTGACGAGCCGGTCCGAAGACCTGTCGTGTCCACCTTAATGGGCTCAACCAATAGTAAGTAACAGTTGTAACGCACAAAAAACATCAACACATTTAGTGTATGTTATGTGACATGCCACATCCTATGTATCTTTTTCAGAACATCTATGTGTTGATGATTTCAAAAACACATCCTTATCAGATTAAAATGCACCTCTTACCACAAATGCAGAAAAAAAGAAGAAGTGGTTTTGCAAACTTGCTCAGTTAACTAAAAACAAACAGAAAAAGGGTATAATTGCCATTTTGGCCTGCTAGGTATTTATATTAGTGTAATAAAAGTGCTTTAGAGCTTTTTGTTTGTTTGTTTGTTTGTTTCTCTCTCTTTAAGGGGTTTTAGAGCCCAGTTTGCGTGAGGGAATGTTTTTTCCACCAGCAGTTGGTTCTGAGGGGTCAGCTGTCCGTCGCGAAGATGACATCCTGTTTCAGTGGCGTCTGAGGAGGAAGATGGAACAGGCCAGACAATGGCTTCAGGAGGCCCCTTCCCACAATTCTGTTCTCCATAGACCTCTATCACAAACTGTAGGAACAAACCAGGTGAACTAATGCCTCAGTGCACATCAGAGTTACTTCTTGTGTATGTATAATATGTAATATGTACCCAAAAGTCAAATGTTTAAAAACATTTTTGGATATTGCGGTTCTTTGCCAGGTATAATATAATATAATATAATATAATATAATATAATATAATATAATATAATATAATATAATATAATATAATATAATATAATATAAAATAAAATAAAATAAAATAAAATAAAATAAAATAAATCAAGATTGCACCTAATATAATATACCATTTAAAATACATTTTAAAATGTTTTTCCTGTGAACAAAGCTGTATTTTCAGTATCATTACTCCAGTCTTCAGTGTCACATGATCCTTCAGAAATCATTCTGATATGATGATTTGCTGCTCAAGAAACATTTATTTTTATTTTCAGTGTTGAAAACAGTTTTGCTGCTTATTTTTTTGTGGAAACTGCTACATTTTTTTTTTTCAGGAATCTTTGAGGAATAGAAAAGAACAACATTTATTTGAAATATAAATATTTTGTAACATTATAAATATATTTTCTGTCACTTTTGATCAATTAATGTGTCCATGCTGAATAAAAGTATTAACTTCTTAAAACAAATCTTTTGAATGGAATATAATATAATATAATTAACATAAAAGTGATATTTAAACATATTAATATTTTTGGGAAATATTTGTGTATGATATGACACATTAATTTGTAATGTTTTAAACATTTTCTTAAATTACATCCACCAGATAAATTTGTGCCATAATAATAACATTTCATTTGATGCACTGCCTTGACATCAACAGTAAAACACGGGAATTGTTTTAAAGTTTGAATACTTATTTTGCTGTCATAAATGCATGATCATATATGGTTAGTTGCATTGTATAAATTGCATTTAACATTGTTTTTGCTCCAAAATGGGACCCATCAGTTTCAGATTTTCACATTTACTTGATCTGAAAACATTTTTAACAAATACATTTTTCTTCTGTTTTCTTTTAGAAGGCACAACGTAGCACTTTAAACAGCACGCCTCATCAGAGAGCAAATCTCTCATTCACTCCGGTCACCTTCGCTAACCTCGATCCTCCAGTCCCTGAGTCTGCTCTCCCTATTTCAAGCCCCAGCATCTCCAGACTCCAGCCTGATGTCACCCGGGAGCAACCAGACCCCGATATCCAACCCAAACCCCTTCCCCAGCGCTCCAGGAAGACTGTCAAAAAGAATCTGGAAACCTCTTCTGTCCAACCACAACATCACAAGCAAATCAGAACACACGTCGGCATCCCAGAAACCACAGAAAAGCACGGCAGAATGCAGAGGTCCTCTTCTCCATCTCCACAGACTTCTGATAGCACAGAGGACCGATGGCCGGCAATTCGGGAGAAGGACGTCACTGCAGTCAAAAGACAGACTGAAAACGAGAGACGTGAGAAGAAGATTGCACCTTTAAGCCGAAAGAAGAAATCTGAAAGGTACTTTAGATGTTTTACATAATTGTCCTAAACAGACTGTGACCAAGTAATTGTAATATTAATGCTTAATATTAAACTTGTGCAAATGATTTTCTTGCATTTCTAGACATGAAGGCGAGCGAGGCAGCATTCCAATGAGGGTCAGAAATTCTAGGGGTCATGAAGGAGTCAATCGCAAACCAGAGGAGCCGATTGTAAAAAGCAGGTGGCAGGAAGAGGGTCAAAGTTCGACACGAGGAGGACGGTCTGGAAATCGAGCACCACCACCCTCACCTATACACAATGCTCTGGGACAGGTTTGTGTGCTTGTTTTTTGATGCATTACAAGTTTTTGAAGTTGTTGAGATATGATCTTTTAGTTTGTAAGCGAGTGAGTGAATGCAAAAAATGTTCATTTTGAATTAAAGGAATAGTTCACCCAAAAATGAAAATTATCCCATGATTTACTCACCCTCAAGCCATCCTAGGTATATATGACTATCTTCTTTCAAACGAACACAATCGGAGATTTATTAAATAATATTCTCGCTCTTCCAAGCTTTATAATGGTAGTGAAAGGGAAGTGAGATTTTGAAGCCCAAAAACATGCATCCATCCATCATGAATATAATCCATACAGCTCCGGGGGGTTAATAAAGGCCTTCTGAAGCGAAGCGATGGGTTTTGTAAGAAAAATATCCATATTTAAAACTTTATTAACTATAATAACTGGCGTTAGGCAGACAGCCATACTCATCGATTTGCTGCGGAAGAGTCGACGCATTACGCAATGACGAAAAGAGAAAATCAAAACTTTGAATTTTGAGAAAATCAAAACACCGATCACAAATTAGAAGTCTAAAATGAGAATTTTTAAAGAGAAAAAAATGGAGCTTGAGTTTGTTGCCCAGCCCTATTTGTTTGAACCATGAGAGGCGTCTAAGCTTACAATACTCCTACATCCTGCGTCATGCATTGCGTCAGAGGTTATGTTTTCGCCGTAAATCGATGCATTCAGGCGTAACTGTAGATTATCACTTATTTTCTTGTCTAGCAAATTGTAAAACACTGTCCTTGACATTGACAGGTTGTCTCTGAAGTGCTTTTTGCCGAGACAGATTCCCAAACCCAGTGCAAAACTCCAAATTCTTCAGATTCCCCAACATATACCCCACCTCCACCCCCACAATCCCCTGTTGCCTCTTGTTCTGGTGTGCAGCAACCTTTGGAGGTCATAGATCAACTCATGAAGGATGCAGAAGGTAGGACGACCTCATGCACTAGCTGTAAAACTGTATGACAACGTGTATTTAACAGGTCAAGTAAGGGTCGAGTGTTTTAGCCTGAACCTGTTATAAATAGCATGACTGACCCTTCAGAGTGTGCTTAGAACATAATGCGATGTAGATTGAACTTATACAAATGATAGTACATTGTATATGTCAGAAAATGACAAAATATTGTACAATTTACAAGGTCTTTTTTTTTTCAAATTGTTTGTTGCATTTTAAAGCTGCTGTCCGCGATGTTTGGCCTTCTAGCGGTTAATAAACAGAACTTGCATGCGTCTTGTGGAGGAACATTCTAGCCGGAGCTACTTTTTTGTATGTCTATGGCGATTCACGCAGTTACTGTGATCTCTGCGGCGGGTTTCCAGTCTGGTGAAATAGTGTGAATATAACTTGGTCTATTCAGGGTAAGACAAAAACACGGTTTGGAAAATGGATTCATGTTGTGTATTCTCATTATATAATTTTTGTAAATCTTATCACTAAAAAAGTTGCGGACTGCAGCTTTAAATGTGAAAAAAAAAAAACTATTTACTATAAAACAAATTACATATGTTTATGTTTTTGAATAAGTTTATAAGATTAAAAATATATATGTTAAAAATCTATTTTTTCTATTTTATAATTTATTAATTTGTATGGCTAAGCTAAATTGTTAGCATTGTCACTCAGTCTCAGTTGAGATGAGAAATATTTTTCTATATTGTTAAAAACAGTTTGCTGCTTAATATTTATATTTTTAACATGTGGAACCGTGGGAGTTGTTTCCCAATGGCATTTTAAAAATATATTGTCTGTTAAAAAAAATCTAGAAACTGAATGATAGTTATATAACGAAACAATTTTTTTTTCAAAGATATCACATATTTTACATAAGACTCAGATGAGTTTTGACGATCCTTGTTGCAAGGTCAGAGACAGCAGAGGAAATGGGTGAAGGAAAAACTTAGGTGAGAATATCTACACTTCATCTGTTAGACACAGTGTTGGGGGTAACACATTACAAGTTATGTTAGTTATGTAAACAGATTACTTTTTCCAAGTAACTAGTAAAGTAACGCATTACTTCATGTCTTTGCTGCTGACCTTCAGTGAACTATTCAACCAAACTAATAAGCGAAAATTACTTCAGGTACACATTTGTGTTTCTTTTACTTTCTTTTCCTATTCTTCTGCAATTCATAATGGCAGCACAGCTGAAAGATTTGTTTGAGCTGCGCCCTCTACTGTACAGGCGTGAATTTGCATTTCCTCCAGCCTGAAGCTTATTCATTTCACTTTTGGGGCCCTATCATACACCTGGCACATTGCGGTGCCAGGCGTGACGCAAATGCATTTGCGCCCATGGGCGTGCTGGTCTGAAAACGAAGTGTTTTTCAGGCGCATTGTTGGCACGTTGCTATATCAACCGAAACCTGGTCTAAATCTATGTAAATAGCGAATCCGCCATGGTGCGAGCACAACTGGCTTTTAAAGATGAGACTCTGATTGGTTTATTGCATGTTACACTCAAAACACACCCATTACTAATCAAGAGACTAGGGACAACCATTGTAGACCATGCGCCGGGCTCGCCGACCATTTTTCCCATCGTTAAACCAGCAAAAGAGGATTTGGACATGCCCTAAGTGCACTTGTGCTGTGCACTTTAGACCATGTGCTTAGATCATTAAAATAGGGCCTTTGGTGTGAAATGGCCTTTACATTTGCCAAAAATAGATATTTTTTTTTAAAGTAAAAACAAACAAGCAAGCCCAGCTGAGAAAAAGTAACGCAAAAGTAATGTATCGCATTAATTTCCATAACTAAGAAACTAGCTATTGTTTTAGGGAATAGTGCGATATTGTAATGCATTACTTTTAAGAGTAACTTTCCCCAACTCTGGTTAGACATAATTTGTACATAATTTGTGAATTTCTGTGACTTGATCAATTTTTGTTTTATTTTCCAGCGAGGTTGACATGAGGCTCCAGCAGCTCTGAGGCACACGTTTAATACGCCAAAGATGCAACATGAGTCAAACACATTATCATGTTTATTTTTGCTGCTATTTATTTATGCTGTTTTATGTTGTGGATTCAAACATGTTTGAATGTATTTCTAAATAAAGACCTTTGCAAATAATCAAGTGTATTATATTATATTTATTGATATTCAAACTGTACATCACACAAATATTAGATGAACAAAATAACATAATTATTTCAATTTAAAAATATGTACAATCCCAACATAGCCTATCAACATTAACTGAATAGTCTGTGCAATCTTGTGAGAGAGGGAGTGTGATATGTGATTCAGCACAAGGTAATGGGTTTGTATGTTTGACGGTGCATGAGCTTTGGATCAGGGGATCCTGTTAATGTGCGGACACTTGCAGGCTGTGCGCTAAACCGACAGCAAGTGCACAGAAAATGTGATACGATCTTCTTTTTGGCTTGGAATCAAATATTTAATGCTGTTGATTTGAGTAGTCCACCGCCACAAGAGGGAGTGAGAGGAGTCTGTTTTGGTCTTTACTATTGCATTATGTGAGAAACTGAGAAGATGAGCGCTTTAAGTGCCTTGCATTAACGTGTTAAGAGAGCAAAGAATCCAAACATGAAACTGTGTGTGTGTGTGTGTGTGTGTGGTCCGTCATGGTCCGGTGTGATTTAACAGTCTGGAATTGTCTCCTTGTGTCAGAGGTGCTGAGATTACTAGCATTCCTTCCGGTGACATGGCTGATTCCAGTGCCATGATGTCCACTCCATTTGGGATCCGGTATCGCCGGTTAAACTGACGTGTCACCAGTCCTGAACCATCCTAGGATTGAACGAACACGTATATCATCTTTCATGCTCTGAAAAGTCATGTCTCAGATGTCTAGTACAAAGTGTTTTATTGCTGGGGTAACATCTGATAATCCCTAATGCATTTTAATAAGTCAGTGTTACAAAGGAGGGGGGAAAAAAAGAAGTTGCTGGGTATCTCACCTTTTTTTGTTCATGTTTTCCCTCAACCACAACATAATCTCCAACCACTTTAACCAGCAGCTCCTCGGGGCTGAAGTGTTTCACATCAACTTGCACAGTAAATCCGTTGTGATCACAGGTAACCTGAGGAGAAAGTGAATTTAATTAATTGTTAGTACATTTTTAACACTGCAGAGAAAATGTATTTATTTTTCATGCAAATTTTGGAATTTCTTGTAACAAAACATACTTATTTTTATAGACTTTATAGCTTTATATTATTACCACTTTTATTTATTACAAATAAATGATATAAACAGTTAATTTATAGCCTAATTATTTACTTTAAATGCTTATAGAGAGAGCAATTTATCAAAAAGTAGTATATCTGTAAACATAATGTTGTTTTGTAAATTTATATTAATTTATCTAGTTACTGTAAAACGCATTTCAATGTATTCATTTTTATTATTTAATAAAATATTATTTTTTGTGTGTTTTTATGACAGTTGTGTGTGACAATAACAACTTCAGATTTAACTATTGCAGAAACGGATACCGTGGTGATTTTTTATAAGAAACAGGATTACCTGTGCTGCTCCCGTGTGTTCGGAAACCGGGATTAAAAATTCAGTCGGGGTCCATGAGTAAGGTCCAATCGTCCCGTTCAAACGGGGGAACAGCGGCGGGAGAACCCTGTCCCATGGGATACCGCTCACCGGGAGAGAAGAAGGAGGCAAGTCGAAGTCCATTCTTTTTGGATGAATGAGGAAAAACAACCACCAAATAGACTAATAATGCTTCACAGTGTATGACTGCTTGGTTATTATAATAGGAGTCTATCTTGCGCAACTCTGGGAAAAGAAAGCAGGAGGAGGAGGTTTATATAGTCTTGAACACCGCCCCTTCACATGAGCTCTTCCTCTAAACAAATGCCATAAATAAGTGAATTGATGGTGCTGTCAGAGATCTGAGATATGCCAAATGTCTTTTAAAGCTGCATTTGTTGTGGAATGCTTTAACCCCCTCCCCTTATTCCCATAAATGAAAGCACATTGATATCCACCTTATGTAATGATTCGATGGGGAACACGATGGTCTTCATTCAAATGGTTCCCGTCTCTGTCATCGCCTAGGCTGTTTTATATTAAGCAAAGTGAGACATTCAAAAACTAAATGTGCGACTATTCAATGTCAAATGGTCGTTATGCGTAATGGTGAAGTGTCCGGCTATAAATAAAGAGTACAAACCGCGCAGTCATATTTATCCACATGACACAGCACGTGAGGGTCAGAAAGTAAAAAGAGGGGTCTTAAAAGTAGGCATATGATTTTTTTTTTCCATATCAGTATATATAGCCTACATTTAGTTTTTAATCACCTTAAGTAACCACAAAAAAAAAAAAAAAAAAAAAAACGACGGTCGCTCGAGCTGCTCGAACGCGTTTTCGTATCGATAAAAGATAAGTATTGTCATTTAATTATTATTATTTTTTTTTTTTACTTTATTACACATTTATATTTTGAAAGTATATATATAAATATTTGTATAATGTTTGCGAGGAGCGCCATTACAATTCGGTCGTGTGGAGACAAATTCGTGACAGAAATTATTTTAAAACGTCGAAAATCAAACACTGCTGTAGTTAACACACATTTATCTAATTATACTTTTGACTCAAAACTAGCCTTGTGAAAGCGGTTTCACCATTGTTGTTGTTTGTCTGCTCGGTGTAGGCAGTCATTTTCTCCTTAGCACGTGTACAAGCTTCTGCAAAGAAATTATAATGAAAATAATGTTACTTTTATTCAAAAATATTGAAGTAATTTAACTTGAGGCGCTATTCCAGAACCTGAAAATGTAGTATTCTGCAACACTGATCAGGCACACCCACCCGCTGCCAGTCATGGCATTTTCTATCTTAGTGTTAATGAGAAATGTGGCTGGCAGGGATTCCTAAGAAGTGCATGATGCCATATCACTATCAGTTTGTTTATCAAGTAAAACGTAAACACATCTATTAAAAAATTCCTGAGCTAATGATGCAAACAGATTTGGGCCTGCTGGAGAATTATGGGAGAAAAATCTACACATTTTGACATGTCTGTTCAAAGGTTAAATGTCGTGTCAAGGAATGGATTCATATTATGTCACACTAAACACATTGTCCTACTGTTGACCTCCAACAACAGAATAATTCACAACTCATTTCTAAGGACATTCATCAAATGTCTAATGACCACACATGGCTCATGACAGGTACTTTCTGGGATTTGGATTCAACATGACCAATGTACTGGCAGGAGTGCAAGTCATTGGGGTTGAGGATAACATGTCCTTCTGCTGTTGCCATCCGCTGGTAGCAGAAGCAGAACTTTCTGTTCGTGCACAGGCTATAGGTGACTAAAAACAGCACCCATGAAGATCCACGAGGGGCTTAGTGTTCGCTCAAAAGTTGGATCGAATTTCATAATAGGCGCCTGTAAGGGGTTACTCATGAGACAGAGGCTTCATGCGTCAATATTACAGAGTCTGGTATGCAGTGGGTTTAAAATGATTGTAAGCTGTGTTGATTAGTAAGAAAGGGAACAAGGGAAATCGTTCATCATGTGGATTTTGCTAGAACCCTCTTGGCCATTTGATGCTTTCGTTTTCCACTCACAACAAGCAAATGTGGCTGATAAATGTACATGTATTTTCAGTTTTAGGTTAAATATACATCCATTTGTACTAAGAAAATTCTATATTTTAGCTCTAGTGAACATTTCTTCCCATGTGTCAAATTTTTAAAGTACAAATATTGCATTTAGCCTCTCAATTAATGAGGTAGCCTACTGAAAAACACATACACAATAATAATAATAATAATAATAATACAATTATAAAAATACTGTTTAAAGTAGTATTAGATTGAGTTATGTCACACACCAGAAAATAAGGTAAAAGGCTGTTTTGACATCGTTTCTAACAGTTAGAATCCAATATGCTGCATCTACACACAAAAAAAGTAAATTTTAACATATTTTAAAAAACCTCCCTTTTCACCACTAGATTACAATATTTATATTTAAATAGTTTTTATATATTTTCATATATCTCTGTATTTCACACATGATAAAGACAATGACACTGCAGGACATTCTCATTCTTATTTTATTTAAAATTGTGCAAAACAAAATTTTAATTTATGGACAAAATATGTGGTTCTTACAGTCCATACAAATGATTAGAATATAGCTGAAAAACAAACAAAACAAATGGCCTTTTTCTTTGAGAACAATAAAATTACATTTCATATCAACTGCCAAAATACAGTTCAAAGACATTATTTTGGATGGACCTGCCTGGTCCAGAGATTAATTTTTGTCATACATTCTTTTCAATGCATCGACAGAGGTCAGAGATGATAATATGAATGCGTTCTCAAATATAACAAAATAAACATCTCAGCTAAAACTAAAAGAAAAGAAAAGAAGGAACAGGTAATAATAGTAGTAGTAGTGCTGGAAATGAACTCTTGCGCTTTAGCATGGTGCATCCGTGTCGGTATTATCTCACTCAATCAACAAACGATTTCATCAGTTCACAAAATACCACAACTCCCAGACAGATCCAGTTTATCTTCTATGCGACAACAGTGGTCAAATTAGCCAAGTAGCATCATGTCGATGGGAGGAGAAAAACAGAGTGAATAAAAAAAACCGAGGTATTGTAAAGCAGCGCCATCTGATCAGGCTGAGCCGAGTGGAATGGTGAAGGAGAGGTAATCTCCCACCTCACCCCACCGAGCTCTGAAATGCTGGAATATGGTGATCCATGTCGTCAGCACGGCCACCCACAGTAAGAGCCCCAGAGCTGACTTCTTTACATCTGTCGAGGGCAGAAGAAGCGGTATACATTACATCCTAGATGTCAAACACTGAAACGCTTATACACCAGTCACATCAACGACAGCACAGTGAGCTGTGAACTCTATTAGTCATGGATAATTGTTTTTAAACTTATAAAACCTACTATATCATATCTGATATGCCTCTAAATTATGAACTGCTGAAAAAAATACACAATCTTCTACATGCCTTCTGATTACTGATTGACAATTTATACTTTTTTTCTTAGCACATAAAAGGCCTCTTAGTGCAATTGTAAAAACATTCAGGTCGTGGTTCACGTGTCTTTTTGCTGTGAAATCTTTAACGATTATATTTATATTGTTTGTGATATTTCAAGATGAACACTGGACTGAAGCAAATTAAGTTTACTTGAATATCCATATATCTTCAAATATGAGTATCAAATATGGTACAGGTTGAGGAATGTTTATTTGTATATTTCTTAGAGGTGCACCGCTGTATCGCCCAACAAACGGTATCGGCCGATAAAGGCTGTTATTATCACTATCGATTGTTTAAAAACAGCCAATGATCAGGGCCGATTATATCCTGTCAATCAAAAGGATGCGAAAAACGTGTTCAGACTGCAACTCATACTGTATGTGAAGAAAATCTCGTGTTGAATTTAGTTAACGCGACAATAACGCATTAACAGTTAAAAAATAGCGACGTTAAAACAGGCTCTATTTGACCCTATGAGTCACCCGTAGTTCAAGCCAGGGTTGCCAGGTCTGCGTTTTTTTTTTGCTACATCAAACGTTATTTGTAGTGCCTCTCATCCAATGATCACAAAGACCTTTGTGCTTTGTTGCTTATGATAAAAAACAAAGTCTGAGTTTTCAAATTCTGTCCATTTTATCATGAAATTAAAAAAAAATGGCGTTTTGACGCTCTTAAATGCGACGTGACAGATCGCTGTAGCACCTCAGCGGCAGCGCAGAGTGTGTCTTTTCTTCCACATTAAATACTATGTATATCTCAAAAAAAAAAAAAAAAAAAAAATGCATGAACATCAAAAGGTATGTTGAAAGATACAGTACAACTTACTGGAATGTATCATGCCTCATGTAATCACTTAATCTTTGTTTTAACGCGGAAAGACATCAATATAACAGTTTGTGAATAATGTCACATAACGTCACATTTACCAGTCTTCACAGTATATTTTATATATATTATATATATATATATATATATATATATATATATATATATATATATAAAAAAACTAGAGAGGAGCTTATTTACTGTTAATTGTATGTTTGAATAAATTTGCCATGAAGATTTGCTTATGAAAACTACATTGTTTTATACAAACATTTCAGTTTTTATTTCAGTGTAATTATTATATCTGAAAATAAATAGCAGCTAAATACAATACCTCTAATGTTAATTGTAACCTCTAATATTATAGTGTATATTACAGTATACCAAGTGAGAGGGTTCCCGTATAGTTTGCAACATTATTTTGGGAGCATTATTCTTTTCCTTAAGAAAAATCAAACTATCGGCATCGGCCGATATCATTCTGAATAATCTGCTATTGTTATCGGCAGATTAATTTAATATCGGTGCTTATCATATTATCTTACCAAGACATATTATTGGGAGATATAGAGTGACAGCTATATTTATATGCATTTTATGCAAGTAGTCTGCTATACTGTTAAAAATCTTAATTTTTGGCCATATAAATAACAACAGCAACAAATTTTTATCAGTTTAGACCTCTGGGGTATTTTTCCCCTCCTATATATATATATCATGCTATAGGACATATGCAAACCCTTTTTTAGGTTTGTTTTACATTTTGTCTAAAGGTTCAATAAACAGTTCCATAAAAAAATATGCACAAATATTTGCACATTATTTAATAAAAGCCATTAGGCAAATCACCTATTCACCTTTGTAATACACTGTAAAACTGTCCATTAAGGCCAACCCAGCTGGCTTTAAAAATAATGTTTTAATGAAATATTGTGTTATTTACATGCATTTGGAAACTTGCATTACATTTTATCAGTTATTATTCACTATATAGTAGTTCAATAAAAGCAACAACAATGCCCATAATGCAGAACAATATTCACAATAAATACAACACTATTTCTTAAACCTTATTGCTTAAATATAGCATTACATTAATACTAATTTGATGATTGATGAACACAAGTAACTCCTGGACCCAAAATATGCCCATGAAAGTATCACGATCTTGCATATGAACACACTTGAGTTTACACAAACTCGGCTCAAGAATTCCAGCGAGGGAACAGCATCCATCGGCCTGTTTGTCTCTGCAATGTGAATATCCTCTGAAGGTTTTTGCAGATAAGACTTAATATCTGAATTTAGACTTTTTTAAAGAGACATTTTACAACAGGTTGTGGGAAGAGTTGTTAGGAAGAATATCACCCGCAAAAGTGTGGTAAACACAAAGTCTTGTGAAAAAGTGTGACTCATGACATGCATTCTGTCACATACTCACAGGATTTGATCTGTGGTTGTTCGGTATACGCAGGTTTTAAAAAGGCCTCTTTGAAAAACCACATCACATTAACCAGCCAGAGAAAGGGGAGGAATGCAAAACCACCTGAGGAAAAATTTAGCGCATTGAAAACAACAACACTTGTACACAAAACATATCGAAAGGTGTCATGATATCTCCTTGTCACAACATACCTAGATAGTATCTTCTGCAGAGACTAAGCTTCTCCTCATTGGGAATACGTTCAAGATTCATGGTGGAGTCGGTATTTGTTGTTGTGGTGATGGGTTTTCTGTGAAGAAAAGAGTTCGTTGATAAATCCAGCCACAGATATCTGATCAATATCCTAAAACATTGCTGCCATCTGCCTACTCTAGACAGTACTGCCATAACACAGTGATTCACATGATTGCTACAGCTACACGGAAATTGAGATTACTGCGAAACCTCACACATTAAGCATCGCCACAGCTTTGTCATATAGTCAAACCATCTAATCAAGAATACAATAAGGACACTGCTTGGAAAAACAGTCAAAATAATCACAGCAATAAGATGAAAATCCATCTAACCTACACCTCAGTCAAAACAGCATTACTGGACTGCGAGCAAACAATAACCGATTGCATACGTCAGACTGTCTTCTCTAAATCCTTAAACTGATCGTTTGTTTTAATAAAGTTAGGTGGATACCTTAACAGCCGAGCTCAGATGAGAAAACGAAGGGTTTAACACAACAAAGGCGCGGGGGAAACAACTTTTATGGTTCCGCTTCCTGATGAAAACTATGACGTGACGTCACTCTGCGGCGTTGCATGATGGGTATTGGAGTTTTCTAGGACAGGCGTGAGGAGCGTGACTGGAATTCATCATGGGTTGTACAGTATTTAACCCTTTGGTCTAATAGCGTAATTGCAGAATGTCACAAAAAAACATGTCCGGGTCGCATTTCACCCCATATTCAAAAGACAAAAAAATGACAAAAATAATAATAATGACCAAATAAATGAAAAAAAAATAATAATAATAAGCTGCCATTGCACACTGAGTCCGAAATTTTCGCATGCATTTTTTCATAATCCTAAAAATTCGTCACGCACAGAGACCTTGCCCACTGAGTCCGATGCGTATTAATGAATCCATTGCGAAAAAAATCGCAAAACAATACAAAATGAAGTCTTCAAGTCAGAAAAGCAAATACTGATATAAATAATGATGTAAATAAATACCTACTAATAATAATCTTAATCAATACTATATTTAAATTGTATTTAATATTTAAATATAAGGCTATATTCAGTGTTGCCAAGTCCACGGTTTTCCGCGGAATTGGGCTACTTTTACACAGTTATGGGTTGTTTTCATGTCCATGGGTTAAATTGACCCCAAATGACGTGATATTTAGACCTTGGAATGCAAATTTTACCAAGGGATCCCCGCCAAAAACGAATATTTTACCCCTGGAAAGCAGTGGGACCCCCCTTGAAATGTGATTGGGCTAGTTTTGAGGCGGGTTTTTGGTGTGAAAACCTGGCAACCCTCGCTATATTAGTTATTTTTGCACCACAATAATGCAACTGTACATGAACAGTCTGCTTATTGTGAAATCCATAAATTTATTTTTTTTTTTTATTTTACTAGATGTATGGATGTATGTATTATATAAAATGTATGGAAAATGATTTTAACCTGATGCAACACAATAGATGTAAGCATGAATGCTTTTTTGTTCATTTTGTCTATTCAAATGGTTTAAATCACTGAAATGTCATAACAAATGAATGAAATTAACTATATTATTTGCCATACTAAAAAAACAAAACAAAACAAGGTCTTACTTACTTGATTTAAATAATTATTAATTTTTAAATAAGAAATAGTAATTATAAATATATTATGCAGTTTAATAAAAAAATGAGTTTGTATGTATCAAACTTACAATCAATTTTATATAATAAATTTTGAAATTATAAAAATAATATATATACATTGAATATATCATTGTTATATATATATAATATATTATATATATATATATATATATATATATTCAATGTATATATAATGTATATTCAATATTTGTCTTGACAGTTCAGTCCAGATGTTGTGAAAGTACGCTTCATTCCCAGCCTACACGTCCCATAGTGCACCGCGCGTCCACCCCCCCTCCCATCAGCGCTTTCCCTCTTCTCGCAGCCTGAGTTTCTGTCTATCGGTGTTGTTGTTGATGCGATGATGGCGGCAGCGGGATGCGGATCAGCAACCGCGGCTGCCGTTGTGGGCGCAGGCGGTATGGGCGCGGCGCGGGGTCGCTTCCCCGGTCGGCCTTGGTCGTCACGGAGCCGTTTGCGTTCGGAGAAGCGATGGCAGCTCGGCCGCTCTGGGACAGATCTAGACGAGATCTCCTCCAACGGAGGCCCGAGGCCCACCTGCCTGGTGCTCGCGCTGAACGAGGACCAGTCTCACTTGCGCCTTCTCGGGCTCGAGGCGAGCTACAAGAGCCTGGGAGAGGCTGGATACAGCTCGAGTGGAAGCGAAGAGGTGAGTGCATGGCTCAAACTGTCGTTTTTCACTGTCGTATTCAAATGCACCAGTGTGCGCTTGCCTTTGCGTGACCGTGTTTCATAGGAAGGAATAAGAATACAAGTAGCGCGAGCGCATTGACTGCCGTATAGCGTTACATTAAAACACGGAGGGGGAGGGGGGCAATAACTGTAGCATTGTAGCTCATAGCAGAATGAGAGTCAGAGATCATGCAGTTTGATTTTTTATATATTTAATTTCACACAGCTGTAGGTGTTGCTTATAAACACCACTGTATGCGTTTGCTGATCCTCTTTGCACATGCATATGGTCTTTTTTTCCCTATGCATGCACCAGTTGCAACACCCAGTTTGCTGGACTTGATTCTTGTGACAGATTGCTGATAAGAGCTCATTCAGTGCTGGATCACCTGCAGTGAAGAACAATGTTACTTTGATGCTTATAAGGTCATTCCACGACAGTCAATGAATATATAGGTGGAAACAGTGACTTTGTCAATGCAAAGCTGACACAAACTTTTACTGTGTGTTACTTGCGCTTTGTGTGATTTGTCTTAACACATCAGACAAAATCCAGTGAATTTATTTTATTTCTTATTTCATTTGCTTCTTATTTTTACATTATGATGCATATTAGTCCCTAGTCAGTGTTTCCAAATTCCCCTGTGTATTAGCAACAAATGGTGTAAATGCATATTTTGATTTTAGTTATAATATTTAGATTTTAGTTATAATATTTGTAGATTGTAGGCCTAATATACAGTCAAACCAAAAATTATTCAGACACTAGATATCATTTTTGCTATATTTTTACTAGTGGGTGCAGGACACTGTAACTTGGGTAAAGTTGGTTTTATGTTCGCACATTCGGACTTCTGATGAATTCAGACTTTTCAATAAATGTGCAATAAATTAATGTTTGCGAATTTTAAGCAGCGACATGATATTGACAACCAACGATTGTCAACTTACAACATTTTTCACAGTCGATCAAAATAGGCAAGTATTGTTTTAATGGCATATTTACTTGTGAATGTCCAATATAGTGTGATTAACAAGGCTATTGAATACGGATATCCGAATGTGCGAATATAAAACCAACTTTACCCAAGTTACAAAATAGTTCATTTATATAAGTGAGGATAGCAAATAAAGTAAACTGTGACATATTATACCCAAATATTCTTCATACAGTGGACTACCAGTAAAATTGATAAAAATGTGGAACCAAAAATTATTCAGACACTTTGACCTGACCATGTTTTGCTTCAGTGTTATCTGACAAAAATATTTAAGATTAATGTTTTCTGACACAGTTTAACTCTTGTCGTATTTTATATAGTGAATAAACTGTATTAATAAATGAAATGTTCAAGGTGTCTCAATAAATTTTGGTTTGACTGTATAGGGAGACTGGAAAAGCAGACAGATCACAGTCTAAAGGAATACTCGTACACACAACTTCTGGTGGGGCGTAGATCCAAAAATAACTCCAAGATCAAAAAAAACATAAAAGTCCACACATGAGAATTGGGCCAAAAAAAGCTTAAAAATATTTATTGTCCAGAGGCCTAATATATATACATTTTAGTTATAATATTTCTAGATGAAATATTTGTAGTTTTTAGGCCTAATACATGTAAATTTTAGTTATAATATTTGTAGATAAGTGTATTTGTAGATTTTAGGTTTAATATATGTAGATTTTAGGTATAATATTTTATTAAATTTAGTAGGCATAATATTTTATTAAAAACACTTCCCTGGTTATGGTATATCGTATAGCGTAACCTTAATATTCTATAAATTCTCATAATGACGTCATCGTCCTGTTCCGATGTGAACTTTATCACACATTCATATATATATTTAGTTAGGTGTGTCAGGTGACGATCTTAAACGTTACTATGGTTTTGTACAGTAGACAACTGATTATTAAAAACTGGACATTTGTAGCAATGTAGGTGTTTTTTTTTTCTGTAGCGTCATGACCTCGTGCACGAGGCTACTAAATAAATGACAAAATTGACAAACCTGTTATGTTTTTAAAAGAATATAGCTATATCATATTGACATAAATGTTGAAAATTTAGCGTGAACTTTTAAAAAAAAAGTTTGTGTGATCTAGTCATGGTTGTAGAGAGTGTAGTAACCGTTTCAGTTTATCAATTTAATTTGACTGATGTATTTGATGTTGACTGATTGCACACCATGTGGTGTTATGACACTCTCAGTTTTATGTACAGGGTTTCCACGATAATTGAAAAACCTGGACGACTTATGATTTGTAAAACTGATTTGCACACCTGTTAAAGTCATGGAAATGTGTGTACTAGTTTTAATAGTTGTGCTTGACTTTAAAATATTTCATTAGCCAGAAACTGCACTTTGTGAGTGCACTGTATGAATATTTTTTTTTAAGTCATTATCCAGTAATCTTGAGCTGTGAGAGAAGTCATATGAATTCACTGGTCAAAAGGCGTGGGAATCCTGTATGCAGCTTTTTCTTCCTGGTGCACTTGTTTCACCGATGCGTCATGTATCATTGGCATGGAAATGTGCTATGGTTACTTGTGTTGTGTTCTCTGAGAAGAAACATGCGATGCAACTGAAATGAAAAAAAAAAAATAATAATGATCAAGGTCAAAGTTTTGTGGACTTTGAAGGCTTGAAGACGCTCTAACACTTGCCTCATATAAAAATAGATACACGGCCTTTGTCTGTGTATTAGCTTCTGTGAAGTTTACAGTTTCGGTTTTCGGTTAACAGCTTCTGTAAACTTGAAGCTATGTGTGTGGATTTTACAAGTTTGCAGGGTCACTGTCTGCCAACATGCCGTCTGTTGTAACATTGTGTATAGGATGTGATATTGGTCAGCATAGAGTATTTGATCATGCATGTAAACTTATCAAAACACATTTTTTATGTTTCAAATCGACGTTAAAATGACAGAGATTATGTATAAGTGAACAGTACTTTACCTGAGGGCTTTTTCTTAATACTAAATAATTAATCAGTTATTTTTAAGTTCACTAGGGTGGTTAACAGCAAAGTTGTTCCAGTTGCGTTGTTTCACACAACAGAATAGTGGAGTTGTTTCAGTTCAGTTCTTTCTTTGTTTTTGAGCATGAACAGTGTTCTGTGAAGTGTGAATCAAGAAAGGTATGTCTTCTACAGTTCAGTGTTTTAACACTTGTAAGGCCTAATTCTAATAAGGCCTTTAATCTTTGTCAAACACAGAAATTGCTTTTACTTTGTTGTAGGTTTCTGTTTATATTCAGTACATTATTGACCAGATGAATCTTAAACGAGACATTAACCTATCATATGATGCTCATTTATGCAGAAAAGTGTCACAAAGCCTTTATGAATAACATCTAAAAAAAGGTATATATGTGCAGTGGTCTCTTAAAAATATGTACTAGGCTACCTGTTTTAAAGCCTCAGCAACATTTTGAAAAATATGCAAATTTATACATTTGAATGTCTTTTTTTTTTTTTTTTTTTTTTTTACTAATATTTTCATATACATTACCGTTAAAAAGTTTGAGCTCTGTAAATTTTTTTTTAATGTTTTTGAAAGAAGTCTTTTATGCTCACCAATGCTGCATTTATTTGATCAAAAATACAGTAAAACAGTAACAATTTAAAATAACCAATTTCTATTTTAATATATTTTAAAATGTACTTTATTCATTTGATAGCAAACCTGAATATTCATCAGCCATTATTTCAGTGTACACTGTCCACATGATCCTTCAGAAATCATTTTTAAATGCTGATTTGCTGCTCAAGAAACAATTTTTTTATTATTATTATTATTATTATTATCAGTGTTGAATACAGTGTTGAAACCGTGATACATTTTTTTCTTTGATGAATAGAAAGAACAGCTTTTTACTGTCATGTTTGATCAATTTAATGCGCCCTTGCTGAATAAAAGTATTTGTTTCTTTTAAAAAATCCCAAACATTTTACTGACCCCAAACTTTAGAAATGTAGTGCGTTTATGTAATGTGTACTATATCACAGTAAATGATGATGTAAACCAACAGAGGATTGCAAAGACAACAAACACGTAAAATGTACACTTGAAACAAGTAACACATTAAATTCAAATGTGTTTAAGTTTGCTTCTATTTTTTGACTTTCAGGGAGCTGAATTCAAAGGGTTTGAAGTTCAAAACGAAAATGTGAGCGCCCCGGTTCGGGCTGGACGAAATCCATGTAAACGTAAGTGTGGCTTCAAATGCAAATAATTCAGAAAATCTCAAAGTCTGTGTGTGTGTATAGCTTTTTACCTTAAAATTATCCCATACATTTTAAGTAAAAAAAAAAAAAAACACCAGTCATTTTAGTAATTTTTCATCTTGTACAATAGAGCATCACTTCAAGGACTCCAGAACAAACAGTGTTGGCATAGCTCATTCAAAAGATACATGTTATTATTTCAGTCTCCACTTGATTGTCACTGGAGCTTGTGACTTACATGTTTGAATCACTTGACTGTAATTTACCACTGTGGAATGAATATAATTAAATTGTAGATGAACTTAATTCCATCTTGAATGGTCTATTTCAGGTGATCGTGCTTCAGCAAAGTCGTCAAGGAGGATACGTCAAAGGCTGGCTCTTCCAGTCTCTCCTTTAGTGGAAAGCACAGGTTCAAAAGATCCTCAAAATGATTCAGGTTCTGTTCAGCAACTACACAGTCAAGAGTCTCTAAAGGACACATTAGTAGATGATGATGGTGGTGGTGGTGATGGAGGATCAGAGAAGCCCACCAGGAGAAAAAGGGGGTCAACAAAACAGGAGACCCAATCAACTCCAAGGATCACAATCAAGTTGGTGGCCAAAAAGACAGTGGTTACAGTCCAACGTAAATCTGGTAAAAAACAGAAAGAAATCAAATCTGAAGTTACAGAGAGTCAGTGTTCCCAAATCTCAAATGCTCATGTGAAATTAAAGAGAAACGTACCAGCCAGTGAATGCAGTGCTGTTGAGGCAAAGCAGGAGGTTTGTACTAGAAGGCGAGGAAGATCTGCTGACAAGAAATTAGAATCCACTCCACAAACAGATGCTAAAAATGAGACCAATGACCAAAAACTGAAGCTGAGGAAATCAACCCGAAGGTCTCAAAATCCACCTCCCAATGAAAGTAAGGAGCCAACACCCGATGATAAGTCAGCACAAGAGGCATCTGAGGTAAATAAGCTTGTGATTAGGAGACAACACAGAAGGTCCTCAAATGTTCCACAGGAATCTGGAAACCAGAGTTTAGCAGAGTCGCTGTTGGAGGTCTCAACAATTGATGAATCCAGGTCACCTTCAAAGAAGAAAAAAAAGAAAAAGAAGAAGAAAAATCGTAAAGAATCTGAAAGGAATCAGGAGCCTCATTCACCATCAGCAAAAGATCTTGGCCACTCAGCTGATGATCCTCAAAAACTCGCTTTTGACAATGATTTTGTCGGAATTCCAGGTTTGAAACTGACCAGAATACGAAACCCCAAAGCCCGGTCTCGCAAGAAACGCTGCAAGTTTGTGTGGACCCTTACACTGGTGAAAAGCAAAAGCAAAGATTCTCGCATCCAAGAGAATCCAAGCAAAACCCAAGAAAGCAAAACTTCCCAAGCCCAAGATGACCTCAACAAAATGCAAGAAATCAAACCCCAAGATTCTCAAGTCCAAGAGAGTCCAAGCAAAGCAGACGAAAGCCCCAGCACAGAGGCAGAGCCTCCTTCTAAATGTGATGAGGAAGTAGATGTTTCTACAGAAGCAGAATCCACATCCACTCCTTCGAATACCTTGGAAGCTAGCTCTTTGCAGGAGTCGCAAAACAAAGAGAACACTGCCAGTGATGTATTTCCCAAAAGCCCAGAGAACCCAGTGGCCATTGAGAAGGGTGAGGAGACCTTAGAAAAGGAAAAAGAGGAGGTTCTTGTAAGGTCAGAGTCAATTGCAACTGAAGCACATCCAGATGAGGCCACTCAGACGGACCCTGAAGATCTCATCAGTAATGATACTGTTCCACCACTTCAAATCAAAGTTGTCTCCTCACCAGGTAAAAACAACAGTCTAAAGCAGTCCTTTTTAATTCAGCAAGTTACAACTTCACCTGAAACAAAAGAACCTGCAAAAGTCGAAGACCATCAGCATTCAGAAAAGGGTGAGAATGTGTTGGAAATTACTGCTACCACCCCTGCCCCCAATTTAAGGAACAAGCTATGTCAAAACACTGCTCGAAAGAAACGTACAAGACGCAATCACTGGACAATTTACAGAAGAAAGTGCAGGCGAAAGTGCAAATTGAGTGCATCTCAAGAAAACCCTGCTTCTGAAATTGCAACTGAAACCGAATCTCAGGTGGAGGAATCGCCAGTATCTCCAGCAGCAGTGCCAGCACCTGTAGAATCCAAACCAAAAAAGCATTTAAGTGAAGTTAAGCAGAAAAAAGGTAAAAGGTCCATTCCACCAGCTGCAGAACCATTACCTGAAGCAGCCGAATCTCAGGTCATCGAACAAACTGTTGAATCGCCTCCAACCAGTCCTTATCTTGGGACAGAACCCCAGCCAGAGATAAAACTTGAGACAGCATCAATCGAACCTGAAGAGGTTCTAGTTTTAGAGCCTTCCGTGAGAGATTACCCACAGGTACCACATCCCTCACACAGGCAAATAAAACGGGTCAAACGTAGAAGAAAGTCTTTGATTGGACGGCGAATAAGAAATCCAAAATTGCAAAAGAAGAAGTTGGTTGAGGTTAGTGATGATTGCCCACCAATAACGGGGTCTGAAGTAGGAGAGTCTAAACTAGTTGGTATATTCTCAACAAAGTACAAGAGGAAACAGATTTCAAGTCTTCAGTCATTAGAGGGTAGACGCAAAAAAGCGAAGCTCTTATCCAAGCAGGTTGAGAACACCAGCGGAGATCAACTTTCCGATCAGGCAGAAAAGGATTCTGTGAATGTGAAAATGGACCAAGATCAAGACATCCAACGCAGCAAAACGAAGTTTGTGAAAACCATCAGACATTTCATAATGCCAGTTGTTAGTGCCCGATCCTCTCGGGTTATAAAAACGCCAAAGAGGTTCATGGATGATCTTGGTATGTCAGATCTTCCTCGCAAGAACTCCCAAAAGAAGCTTGGTCTGCACACAAAATCAAAGAAACCTGATCCCAATGAAAGCGGTGAACCTGGATCCCTTCAGTCTCAGGATGAAGATGAAGTGAGTGAAACTGATCTTGATTTGTCTTCCACATGGGAATCAAAACCTAAATCACCTGATGATGCTGAGATCTTCAGTGAGGAGAAGCAGCCTGGGAAAAGGCGATCGCTGCTCAGAGATCCAGGTTTCAAATGGGGAGTGCTAGAGCCGGCCAGTGATGATGTGTATACCTTCGATGAAGATCTTGACAAGGAGTTGGAGACCTTGCTATCTGCCAAAGATTTTACAGTGGACCCGTTTATCGATCCCGTCCAAAAGAAGAAAAAATCCACTAAATTCAAAGCGCAAACATCAAAAAATTTAGGTTATACAAAAAGCTTAAACTCAAACAGAGCCTCTCAAGGCGTAAAAAGACCCCAAAGGACAAAGTAGGCAAAGTTGAATCATCCCCTGCCAAGACACAGAAGAAGGAGTTGGAAGAAGGGGCCAGTCTAATAAAGTCTCTCAGAGACATGAAGAAAGAAAAAGCAAAACTCAAGATTGAGGATCTCAACACCCCTGGGGTTGTTCGCAAAGTCTCCATCTGTGTCCGAGCTCTGAGTGCCAAGTTGCTGGCACAACACCAGGCAAAAGACATCCAAGAGGATGACCTGCCAGATGAGTTTTCCATTCATACAGACATCTCTCTTCCCAATAAATGCAAAGGTAGGCAAAGATTTTATTTATCTAAACCTTTAATTATTAATAAATGTTGACTGTTTCAAAGTACACTTGAAATCAGAATGGAATCTTGTAATACATGTTCCTGGTCTCATTATAAATGAATCATCAGCTCACATTATTCCAAAGAATTTGTCTTTCCAAAATGTTCCTATTAATCTACAGTTGAATTAATGCAGTTTGTGTAATAACGTTTTCTACAACCATTGAGTATTTTATGTCAAATAATACCATTTCATGTTAAATTCAAGGCTTGTTAAAAAGTACTACTTGACAGTATTTTGGTCTTAACGTGTCCAGCCATTTTTTTTTTTATTATTCTCAGACTTTGATAAGATGCATCTCACAGAATCAGAAGAAACTAGACACTTACTGAGGAGAAAACTACCACCCAGCGCCCTCGCCTTACAGGAGCCAACAAGCGCATGTTCAACCTCCTCAAGAAAGCCAAGGTTCAGCTCATCAAAATAGATCAGCAGAAACAGCTGAAATCATCTGGGGTAAGTCCATTTATCTGTTCATTGTGTTTATCCTGTAAAACAGGTAATTGGAAAGTTTTGCAAAGATATTGACCTGAAATGTGTGTATGATCGATTGTATAAATTTATACAGAAATATTTTGGTGTGATCTGGCTTTGTTTGAGAAAAATAATACTAACATTGAATTACAACTCAAAGTAAAAGATGATTTTTTTTTTTTTTTTTTTTTATGATATACTGGTGACTTCAAAATTTGGTATATTTTAAATTTACTCATTATATATGGAAAATTCTTTATCCACAAATGTAAATGGGGAGGAAAAAAACTAATTTTACTCATTTTAAAATAGAAATAGGTCACTACTTGTATACATTAAAAAAAATAAGAAAAGAAAAAACTGTAAATTATTTTAAAGCCTTAAATCAATTCTTTGAATTATTTGTAACTTTTGTACTTAAAGGTGCTAAAGAGGATGTTTTGTTTTATACATTTTTGCAATATTACTTGAAACTGTCTTTACTAACTGATAAAAGACTATATATTAGGTGCACTGAAAGGAATAATATTAATATACATCATCTGTGCACGAGGTAGGGCCTTAAAAACATCAGCCAATCGTTTACGCGATCATCGCGTAAACGATTGGCCCTCTGGCTTGTCAATCACTGCCGTGACGTTCCTTGTGAGAGACGAGCACGGCTGCGCGCTCCAGTAACTTTCCACACTCCACAGGCGCCGCATGCAATGTTTTTGTCCGGAGACAGGAGTAACAACTGCAGATTATGAGTTACCTGCGGTGAGTCCGACATAATGAATCCACTAACATGACACAGCGAATGCCGGTGGTAAACACTCGTGTTCCTATACGAGTGTTTACGAGTTTTGTGAGGCGTTCCTTCGAAGGAGGGGGGTTGTTCTTACACATGCGCTCATTTCAAAAACTCAGTAACAGTCTTTGGTTTCTCAGTCGACGAAAAGATCCTCTTTAGCACCTAATGTTTATAGACATGTAGATTTCTTGCTACTTTCTCTTTTTTTTCTTTTTTTTTTTGTTTATCATAACATAGTTCATTTAACAGGGTTAGTACCTAGTTATTACCCAGTTATTGTAATTAATATAATAAGTACATTGTATGTACTTGGGAGCAGGACTGTAAAATAAAGTGATACCAATGTTGTTTTAATCTGTTTTCACACTTTGGTAGCTTTTGCCAGAGGGTAGAATTACTGCAACAAAGAGACAGAGACGCAAACCGAAAGAACGGCTTGAAAATGCCTGTCCCAACAAGACTGATGCTTCTCCAGAGCAGGTATCAGGTTTTTCCTTTTTTTTTTTTTTTTTAAAACGAGATCAAAAAAGAATTCTACTGAATAAACAGTTTTTTTTTTCTTTAGAATTTCAGTAAATGCGATAGAATCTATTTTATTTTTATTTTACCTCATTATACTTTGGTATTGGTACCAAAAATATGATAGAAATTCAGTCAGCAATTCTGTTCATGTTCTTTTAAGATTTTACTAGGTCTGTAGGTGACTAGGTTGACATCAATTTGGCAAATATGATGCCAGTCAAATCAGTGCGATAGAACAGAATTTGTTCAGCGCATTTGTTTTTATACTTTCCAAATCTCTCCACAAGGAACCTGCTAGAGGGGGGCCTCGCATTAAACACGTATGCAGAGCTGCAGCTGTGGTTTTGGGTCAGCCTCGTGCCATGATCCCTGACGACATCCCTCGACTTAGTGCGCTTCCCCTGCACGAGAGATCGGACATATCCCCTTCACCTGCAGAAAAAGGTACCATCACTTGAAGAATAAACCCTAGAACCCTAGAGAGGATCCCATAATATACCTCAGTTAGTGAAAGTTTTGCTCGTAAAATCATTATTTTAGATGTTTCTACCAGTATTTTCTACAATAATTGATAGTTTATGATGCTTGATAATGTGCTGTTTATATATTCAGAGCATATCTTATGTGATTTATGAAACATTTCTGATCTGTTCCAAAGCCTAGCGAGCTACTAGACAGCATTGTATTTGCCTTAAAAAGTTAGACAACATGGCAGTTAACTAACGCAAATTTGATAACAGTATCTGATACCTTTTGTTAATTATGTATCAAGGCTGTGTTTTGACATTTTCTGTCACTGTTGTAGGAGTCGAGTCTCACTCTGACCCTGAAAGCCCTGTATTACAAGAACACAGGACACCAAAGTTTCGCCGTGGTAGATCTCATTTTTTTGGGAACCGGTCCCGACGGTGTGGGGAGTGTAAAGGTTGCCTGCATGAGGAGGACTGTGGAAGGTGCATCAACTGCTTGGACAAACCCAAGTTTGGTGGCCCCAACACAAAACGCCAGTGCTGTGTGTAAGTACGCTAGTTCATGTTATTTTACCCAGACTACTTGACACTCAGTTCATAGTATAGTCCTTTCAGGCACTGTAGTTCATTGAAGAAAACAGCTTTTTTTCCTCTTTACATTAAAGGATTAGTTCACTTTCAAATGAAAATTACCCCAAGATTTACTCACCTTCAAGCCATCTTAGGTGTATATGACTTTCTTCTTTTTGATGAACACAATCAGAGAAATATTAAAAACTATCCTGATTCATCCAAGCTTTATAATGGCAGTGAGCGAGGATCAACAGGTATGAGCTGAAGAAAGTTTCTCCATCTACATCCATCCATCATAAACATATTCCACACGGCTCCGGGTCGTTAATAGAGGCCTTTTGAAGCGAAGCTATGGTTTGTGTAAAAAAAAAATCCATATTTAACAAGTTATGAAGTAAAATATCTAGCTTCCGCCAGACCGCCTTCTATATTCAACGTACGAAGAAAGTGTAAAACTTGCAGTTCAAAAAGCTTACGCTATGTCAGTTCTGTTTTTTTCGTAATTTGAATACAGAAGGCGTTCTGGTGGAAGCTAGATGTATTACTTCATAACTTGTTGCATATAGATATTTGGATATGGATATAAAAGTGGACTAATCCTTTAAAAGTACTGTATGTAATTTTTTTGACTAAAGGATAAAAACCTGGAAGCCAGTAAACAAACTGGGTCAGAGATTGCAGATTCTACCTGACCTAAAAAGCCTCAGAATCCATCTAAAAAATGGACCAAATTTAAATGCATATACATTAGCTGATCAACAGTTTAAGGCTCTTCACCTTCCATTGTCAGTTGCGCTCCTGTTGTGTGTCCTCAATCTGGCAACCTGTGGGGGGAACCAACACCCTCCAATATTTTGAATTTGGACTGCAGTACCCATTTCAAACACTAGCTGTCAATATTACATAATGCATCTTTAAAGTAGGACCCTTTAAATTTTGTAACAATTAATATTTATAAAAAAATTACAGTTTTAAAAGGAAAAATAATTACTTTTTACAACAACCAGTTTTATTTTAGAATGTATTAAATGCTATTATAGTATAAATATTTAAAATGAGCTTTATATATATTTAGTTTTCAATTTAGTTGAAAATGTGCTTTTTTTATGTCTGCTTTGCTTTAACTTATTTTCATTTCAGTTTTAGTACACAAAGTTCAGTTAATATCCAAGGCAACATTTATAATTTTCATTTAGGTTGCTTTGGCAAGGTTTAACTTTTTCATCTAATATTTATATCTTATTTTATTTCAGCTTAATTTCAATTCACAAAAAAACTCTTTCTAATTGTTTTTAGTTTAAAAATTACAACATTGTCAACAACCTCAATGCATACAGGTAAAAATGTGTTCAAAGGAAATACCAAATTACTTGACAAAAAAAAAAATGCAGTTATTTATCGTTACAGTAATTAAGGTGTTTACAAATGTAACCATTCTAATTAATGCACAAAATAAATTTCCATTAAGTGTCCATTTTTGTCGCCTAATGTACAGGGAACCATCTTGAAAATGATGTTTTCAAACCCATATGTTTTATTTTGTTAGTTTTTGACCTGTACAAAATGTTATGACCCTGTTTTAATGAAATTTTCTGCAACAATTTTCTTGCTTTTGTCTGATTCAAGGTCCTCATATTTTTCGAACTTGGAATCAACGCAGTCCTGTCCAAATTAAATCACTCTTTCTTATTATTATTTTATTTATTTTTTTAAAGATACAAGAGATGTGATCAGGTTGAAGAAAGGAAGGCCTTGAGGCTAAGTGGCAAGCTTCAAAAGGGTAAGAACATATTTTAGAGTGAAAGCCAGCATACAAAATGAAGTGCTGTGTGTATTTTTTCTGTATGTCTGGTATAAATGTCTGGTAAAAATCATTTTCAGGGCATGGAAAGAAGCGGCGCTCCTCGATAAGTGCGGGTTACTCAAGTAATGAGGAATGTGAGGGCGGCGATGGAATCAGCCGGACGTTTCCACCCTCTCTAGGCGACAGTCCATCTGTGCGGAAGCAGCCGCGGCGACACGTAAAACCACGTTCCTACTGCGACCTGTTGGATTATGACTCCGATTTTGACTGGATAGGAGCTTCAAATTCCACCTCCCCAGCTCGCAGGAGAACTCCTGGCTCTCGCAACTCAGGTTAGATCTTAGTGATCAGGAGTCTACAAACGATTTTATTCATAACTGGTTCCGTTTATTTGAAAAGTGGAATTGAAACCAGAATCTCATTTGTTTCACAATTATTTACTTGCATTATTGCTCTGAAAGTCACAGTTCTGTTTATATGAAATGCACCACAGATTATGTGTCATTTGACGACTTTATTGGTGACGCTTTTGACGAGGGAGTGCGCCATCGCCGACCTGGCTTCCACAAGGTTCCTCCCATCAAACGGAAAGTTGAGAAGGTATTCATGTTGCTGATATCGATGAACTTTCTCAAAGAGTCCTGTCCTCATTCAGCCAAAATGTCATCGAAAGCAACTTCCATTGTTCCTTTGTTTGCAGAGCCCTCAGGAACAGACGCCACCCAGTGTCCTTGCAGCCCTCGCCAATGGTTTCGCAGAGAGGGAACAGGAGCCTGCAGAACCCACGCATAAGATCCGTGTTGATTTTAAGGTAGATATCTATCCACCGTATTCCTGATGAGCCTACTGTGTTTTGAATTGTGGGTGGCACTTCCAGTTTGGGGAACTTCCAATTCAAAACGACTGAAACGAATCATTTCAAATCAGTTTTCATCAGTTTTACTGAACGAGCTGTCAATTTTCCTTCAAGTGTTATTTTCAGACATCATGATTGGTATTTTAATGTGACGTTTTAACAAGAATATCTATGGCAAGAGCTCTTTTTAGTCGCTGCATTCATTTTTCCATTTGCATTCTGCTATAATAATATGAAAAAGGACAACATATACTGCTCATTTGTGGTCTGCTCTCCAGATGTAATTTACCATATATCCCATTAATAATTCACTGGAATGCACAAAGAATCGCAATGCTGTTAATGAACATTTTTGATTAAGGCAAAGTATGCTACATAATACAGATATATATATTACTACAGTCATATTTAACCTGTCTGTTATTGTTGTGGAAAGAATCATACTTTGAGGTTATTCATGGTCTGTTGAAAGTACCTTGTTGATGCTTTTACACTTTTAAATGTCCTTTTAATGTTCGATGTTTGAAGGGTGAGTAGAATAATGTCATCTCATTGTACCCAGTTTAAAAAAAAAACAACAACAAAAAAACAACTGTTACCAGGGCTCAGCGCTAAGGATTTTTTCTACTGGCCCGGTCGGGCCAGTGGTTCAAATTTTTACTTGCCCCGCCAAAATTTTCACTGGCCCCACAGCAAAAAATGAATAAAAGTAAAAGACAAGAAAATAGGCCTATAAAATAAGCATAGTTATTGTTTTCGTTGTCTTTGTTACATTTAACCTCAATAAATAGGGTTATGACACCAAAAGCTACTAGATTAACTTATATTTTAAATATTCTTACAAATAAACAGTAAGTAATAAAATAGTGACAAATAATCAAATTACAAGTAATAGCACAAATAAATACAACAGAACAAACATATAAATGAAATAAATGGTGCTTTTCAAGTTTTTCATGTAGGTTTAAACAGGAGATTTTCAGGTACAGAAATTGTAATCTAATGTATAACTATATAACTATAGAATAGATTCAACTTTATTAAAGTTAATCATTCGAGAGCAATTACCTTAAATGTGAAATTAAACCTGGCAGTAGGTGGCAGTGAATCACTGTTAATGAGTGAATCATTGAGATTCAACTGATTCATTCAAGCAGTTGATTTATTCAGGAAGTGTTGCTCAGAGACGCAAAACAATTCTGTGGACTTTGGAACTATTTTCGTTGGCGAAATACAGTGAAACAGGCGATTTGGTGTCTAAAATGTAAGTCACTTGATATTAAGTTCTTGTTCATTAAACTTTATGCTGAATAAAATCAATATCACATTTGTAATCATGCTAATATATGGAGAAAAACAGCGCTCTTTGTTTAATATTGGTTAACTATATTATATTATATAAATATGAAATATATACAGGGGCAGTTTTGCCCTATATCTTGAATTCTGGGGCATTTTAAAGGCATTTTAATAGACTAAATCACGCAGTGAATGCGTGCATCTAAATATGCACGCGCACTAGTCTAACCTGCTAGACCGCGTAGTGCATGCGTGCATTCAATGAGTGTGTTTTTGTTTGTTTTTTGTAAAAGTGAGGGACATACTCGATAATATCAGATCGTTAAATCAACAATTACGATATCATAGACGATATATATCGCACACCCTACAGCACTGGCCCGATCGGGCAAGTGACCGTTCCGTCTACTGTCCCGAGCATCGTTCACACTGGCCCCGGGCCATCGGGCAGTCCTTATTGTCGACCCCTGGTTAGGTTATTAAAGGGTTAGTTCATAGAGCGAGGCTTTCACCGATTGTTTACAGCTTAAAGGGTTAGTTCACCCAAAAATGAAAATTATATCATTAATTACTCACTCTCATGTCGACCTTTGTTCATCTTCGGAACACAAATTAAGATATTTTTAATGAAATCCGATGGCTCGGTGAGGCCTCTATTGCCAGCGAGATAATCAACACTTTTGGATGCCCAAAAAGCTACTAAAAACATTTAAAACAGATCATGTGACTACAGTGGTTCAACCTTAATATTATGAAGCGACGAGAATACTTTTTGTGCGCCAAAAAACCAAATAACGACTTTATTCAACGAAATCTAGTGATGGCCGATTTCAAAACACTGCTTTGAAGCTTTACGGATCTTTTGTTTCAAATCAGTGGTTCGGAGAACCAAAGTCACGTGATTTCTGTAAATAAGGCTTTGTTACATTATAAGTGTTTCGAAATTTCAGTAGTTTACATGACTTTGGCAGTTTGATACGCGATCCGAACCACTGATTCAAAACAAAAAATTCGTAAAGCTTCGAAGCTTCATGAAGCAGTGTTTTGAAATCGCCCATCTTTAGATATTGTTGAATAAAGTTATTTTGTTTTTTGTTTTTTTTGGCGCGCAAAAAGTAAAAGCTGTTTTCAATATGTCTTTAGTAGCTTTCTGGCCATTGAAAGTGTTAATTATCTTGCTGGCAATGCAGGCCTCACTGAGCAATTGGATTTCATCAAAAATATCTTAATTTGTGTTCTGAAGATGAACGAAGGTCTTACGGTTGTGGAACGACATGAGGGTGAGTAATCAATGACAGAATTTTCATTTTTGGGTGAAATAACCCTAACAATTATACAATTTTTAGATTAAAATTTCTAAAAATCACTAGAACAGCGTTAAATATTTTGTTGACTTGTGTACTCACATTATCCCAAATGTTTCCAAGAATGTTTAAATCCAGAGAAATAAGCAATTTTAACCAGGACACAGATTGTGTCTGTGTGCTTTCAGCCACACCCTGCTTCATACTACAGTAATGTTAATAAATCTTAAATACATTAGCTCATCCATGAACATGATTTCTGCCCAAGTCTCGTCGGATTCTTTTCCACCGGCTGTAGACGTGAAGACAACACCATCATGATTCCACGAAATCAAGGCGTCATCAAGCTATGCCTTTTGTTTTGAATAAGCGGCCACTTGAGGCAAAAACTACACAGTGAGCCTTTAACGGAAGTTACAACCATATTTTGTGCAAAGCATCATGGGGCGTAGGAATAAGGTGGATATTCCTTTACAAAACCTGAGTATAAAAATCAAGTGCTGTTTTATTTGTAATCTTCACAGATATTCTTAGGTCAGCACTGCAGTATTTTTCCACATGATGGCAGCACCTGATTCTGTTATGTAATAAACAGGGCATGATCAAAGCATGCAGCAGAACTATGTGGTGCTAAAATGTAACTTACTCCTCTCTGTTTCTTTCCACAGGAGGACTGTAGTGTGCAGAGCGTGTGGGCGACCGGAGGTCTGAGCATCCTCACATCTGTACCCCTCGTGCCCCAGTACGTCTGCCTGCTGTGCGCCAGTAAAGGCCAACATGAGGTACGTCCTGACTGATCTTCATTTCAGCAAAACTTTAGCAATGTTTTCTTTGAACTTCATTTCCGTTTATCTTGCCACATTTCCAAATGTTTGAATACATGAAACTGATGATACATGAACAACGCCTTTAGTTGGAAAACCAAGTGAGTTTCACTGGTATTGTGAAAACCTGAAAAGAAAATCCTACGCATTTTTTTTTTTTGTCATCATGACAACTTTATGTTGTGCAGATGCTGTACTGTCAAGTCTGCTGTGAGCCTTTCCATCGCTTCTGCTTGGACCCTTCAGAGCGTCCACTGGAGGAAAACAAGGAGAACTGGTGCTGTCGTCGCTGCAAGTTCTGCCGTGTTTGTGGCTGCAAGAATAAAGAATCCAAGGTAGTTTGCGACACTCCCAAACAAGATCTTGACACAAGAGGATGATAATATTGTTTTTGTTCTTAGCGCACACTGAAGCTTTGTCTTCTGTCGCTTTAAAGGATTAGTTCACTTTCAAATGAAAATTACCCCAAGCTTTACTCACCCTTTACTCACCCTATTTGTTAATAACAAAAAGAACTCTGAATGTTTAAATACAATAATACAATACACTAAAAAATATATAAAGTAAAATTTTCAAACAGATTAAAGTGCAAAAGAATTAGGCTATAATAAAGAACAACAGGTAACACTTTACAATAAGGTCTCATTATTTAATGCATTAACTAAGATTGAGCAATAGCTACATTTGTTACAGAAAGTATTATTTTTTTGTTAATGTTAGTTAAGAAATACTGATCATTGTTAGTTTTTTTTTTTTTTTTTATATCAGGTCCATTAAATAAGTTTTTGATTTTAGTAATGTTATTAAACAGTAACTAAGAATAATTAATGCTTTATATGTATTTTTCATTGTCAGTTTGGTAATAATGAATTAACATGTTGACTAATGAAGCCGTATGTCTTTAAGTTTTACTGAACGATAACAAATAATCAGAACATTTCTAATCATTAGGGCATGTTGTAGTCCAGATTAAAATATAAGAATGTTTAAGTTTGAAAATAAACACCTTGACAAAAGTCTTGTCGCCTATCCAAGTTGTAGGAACAACAAATAATAACTTGACTTCTAGTTGATCATTTGGAATCAGAAGTGGCTTATATGAAAGGCAAAAGCCTCTAGATTATGCTTATTTTACCAAAATAAAATCTTATGCCTTGATTTTTAATTATTTAATTAGGACAGAAAGGTCAGACTTTGCTTAGACAAAAGTCTTATCACATCAACAGCCTGAGGTATCAAGACATTCTTGCTGCCCATTACATTCCAAACCACAGGAGAGGGCAAATTCTTCAGCAGGATGGTGCTCCTTCTCATACTTCAGCCTCCACATCAAAGTTCCTGAAAGCACAGAAGGTCAAGGTGCTCCAGGATTGGCCAGCCCAGTCACCAGACATGAAACATTATTGAGCATGTCTGGGGTAAGATGGAGGAAGATGAAACCAAAGAATCTTGATGAACTCTGGGAGTCCTGCAAGAATGCTTTCTTTGCCATTCCAGATGACTTTATTAATAAGTTATTTGAGTCATTGCTGAGACGTATGGATTCAGTCCTCCAAGCTCATGGGAGTCATACACAATATTAATTCTTTTTCCACTACACTATGACTTTATGTTCTGTACTGTACATTATTACTGTTAAGTGACAAGACTTTTGTCTAAGCAAAGTCTGACCTTTCTGTCCTAATTAAACAATTAAAAATCAAGGCATGATAAGATTTTATTTTGGTAAAATAAGCATAATCTAGAGGCCTTTGCCTTTCATATAAGCCACTTCTGATTCCAAATGATCAACTAGAAGTCAAGTTATTATTTGTTGTTCCTACAACTTGGATAGGCGACAAGACTTTTGTCAGGGTGTGTAGACTACCTGGCACATGTCTACGAGTTATGAAGTGAAATATCCAGATTTCGCCAGACCACCTTCTTTATTAAAGTTATGAAGAATTTCTAAACTGGCATTGCGTCAGTTATACTTTTTTCATAAGTTTAATAGGGAAGGCGCAGGAAGTAGTAATTTTTTTTTTTTTTTTTTTTTTTAACACAAACGCCTTGCATTGCGTTGCGAAGGTGTGAACAGACTTTAACCCTAATTTAAAGGTCATAACTCAAGAATAAGAATCTGAAATTAGATTTGTTGTGAACATTTTGTGACGCACTACTGTTCAAAAGTCTGGTTTTGATCGTTTTTTTATTTGGTTTTGAAAGTCTCCTATGCTCACCAAGACTGCATTTATTTGATCAAAAATACAGTAAAAGCAGTAATAATGTGAAATATTATTACACTAATTGGTCGAATGCATGCAAAACACCAGCACCTGCCGTTTTTAAAAAGCTGTGTACTCAGCCTGTATATTTACTCAACAAACCAACTCTACAAACATGGAAAATAGTGATAGATGGACCTCTCAACCTTATGCCAAGGAGAAAATCCAGTGGGACTTTGAGCAGACCAAGCGAAACATAATGAATTTCTGTTCAGCTAGTGACATTGGGCATCAACCAATTGGCAAAAGCGAAAACTTTTTCATATAATGTCTACTTTATTTTTTTTATAACAGTTCTATCTATTTACATATTAGACAGGACTGCGAAACAGATCGTAAACAAATCAAGACAGGCTATGGCTGAGCTGTTCTCAGAGCCGTGAAAATAAATATCCGCTTAACCATCAAGTTTACGTCACTTCAGAGTTCTTACTGGCAGAGCTAATGCAACCAGGAAAATAGCCCATATGTTTATTTATATATTTTTATTTAAAGGAGAAACCAAACTAATGTACAGTTGACATTTGAGGCTAAATGCTGTAGAAAAGTAATAATAAAAATTCAGGAATTTTTTATATATATAAACAAGCTGAAAACACCCTTCCTGAATTTTTATTATTACTTTTCTACAGCATTAAGCCTCAAATGTCAACTGTACATTAGTGTATATATTATATATATATATATATATATATATACAGTACAGTCCAAAAGTTTGGAACCACTAAGATTTTTAATGTTTTTAAAAGTTTCGTCTGCTCACCAAGGCTACATTTTTTTAATTAAAAATACAGTAAAAAACAGTAATATTGTGAAATATTATTACAATTTAAAATAACTGTGTACTATTTAAATATGAGACAAAGTAATTTATTCCTGTGATGCAAAGCTGAATTTTCAGCATCGTTACTCCAGTCTTCAGTGTCACATGATCCTTTACTTAAATTAATTACTTTGTGAAATATATAAATAGAATTATTTTAAATTGTAATAATATTTCACAATATTACTGTTTTTACTGTATTTTAATTAATAAATGTAGCCTTAGCAGACGAAACTTCTTTTAAAAACATAAAAATCTTAAACTTTTGGACTGGATATATATATATATTATATATATATATATATATATATATATATATATATATATATATATATATAATGGCATGCGGTTGCTTCAAACAATGGTATAATGCATCATTCCTGAATAAATGTAATAATTTCTTTCGGGGGAAAAAATACTTTTTGAGTCCAAAATTTTGAACAGTAGTGTACACATGTTTCTGTCTTGTTACATTAGTCATTTTGGATGGAAACAGATTTGATGTCTGGTCAATGTTTTTGCAGCCTCTGCTGGAGTGTGAAAGGTGTCAAAATTGTTATCATCCTGCCTGTCTGGGTCCCAACTACCCCAAACCCAACAAACGTAAGAAGCCTTGGGTAAGTTGTCCACAGAGGGACTTTCCTCGACGTGCAAGACCTACAAGTTTCAGTATGCTTTGAAGTCTTCCATAACATTGCTTTTTCATCAGAATGTCAGAGCAAGCCACAAAAAATATACAGCATAACATAGAACTTCCGTTAGGATCAGGTGAAATAACAAACGCAAGATTCTGAAGTACACATTCATGTTTATATTGTATATTTCAGTTCACCCACAAATGATCATTCTGTTATCTTTTATTCTGTGATTATTTAAATAAAATATTTATAATGGGATGTGTATATAATGACACATCTTTTCATTTTTGATCAAACCTAACCTAACCCTAACCCTTCCCATTACAGTTTCAGGATGATGTTTGAGTTTATGGAGGAAATGTTGATTGTTTTTTTTGTTTTTTAGGTGTGTATGACATGCATCCGGTGCAAGAGTTGTGGTGTGACACCAGGAAAGAGCTGGGACACTGAGTGGAATCATGACAAGGGTCTGTGTCCTGACTGCACTAGGCTGTTTGATCAAGGTGAGACTTGTAGGGTCTGAACGAAAAAGCTATTCCAGGATCTTTTGGCTTCTGTTAGACTTGTCATCACCCATCCCGTCAGATTAGCTCAAACTACAAAGTAATACACTATTTATAAATACAAGTTCTTGAGTGTTTTTGTAACATGCTGACATCATTTGGCAATTGCCTATGCTCTGCAGCTGTTTCAACGGCTATCTGTTGCAGGAGTTTCCTGAATTTAGTTTTTGTCATTCGTATTTTCTTGTTTTTCATATGCTGGTATGAAATGTTGAAATTTTAGAATGTGACAGGGTTTGTCAACAGTTTGCTCTAAATAGTGAAGTTAGTTGTATATATACAGTCAAACCAAACATTATTCAGACATTTTTGATATTTTTGATATATTTTTACTAGTGGGTGCCGGACACTATAGTTCATTTTTGTAAGTGAGGATAGAAAAATAAAGTAAACTGACATATTATACCTAAATATTCTTCATACAGTGGACTACCAGTAAAATTGATAAAAATGTGGAACCAAAAATTATTCAGACACTTTGATCTGACCATGTTTTACTTAAGTGTTATCTGACATAATTAAGAATAATTCTTTCTGACACAGTTTAACTCTGAGATCTTGTCATATTTTAATATCATTTTTTTTTTAAACTATAGTGAATAAACTGTATTAATGAATGAAATGTTCAAGGTGTCTCAATAAATTTTGGTTTGATTGTGTATATATATGTGTGTGTGGTGTGTGTATAAATTATATATTATATATATTGTGTGTGTGTGTGTGTGTGTGTGTGTGTAATTTTACTATACATAATACTTAAGCAATATGTTCCTGGGTGTAAGGTTGTAGTTTGTAGGCTTAGGTATAAACAGATAAACAGGGCCTAAAACTATCTTTTTGCCACACCTGCCAATGGCCGGTGACTTCAGGAAATTTACCGGCCATAAATATTTTTCACCTGTCATGACACTGTTTTTGCAAAAACGGGCAGTTCATTAATAATCATTAATAAAGTTACAAAAGTTGAGTCAAGAGCAGTGAGTGATTTTCTCTTTGTCCTTTGTTGTTTGATTAACATTAATGACACAGATAGCAGCAGGTTTATTAAGCTGCTGCACGGAAATAATGCACGGATCCAATATACTGATACTTTAAACACTGGTACGTTGTCTTTCTTGACTGTTTGCATTCATTTAAGCCATAACCTACTGTGTTTATTAGGATATGCCAAGAATTTTGTTTTCAGAAAACATCCCACACTGTGTGTGAGTAATGAATCGAGTTCCCTTTTGCGTCTATTTAAATTGGCAAGGCTCAAACTTCCATGACGACGCAGCGCTGGCCCGTCAACTGTCTCGAGTGCTGTTCATGTTTATTCACATTCATGTTCTCACAACATTGTGTTGTGAGGATAAAAATGTTACTGGCCAACTGTCAATTGACTCTTTCATATACTTGTCAACACCGATGTGTATTCGTATTTGGCAATTTGGTGTTAATTTTAGGCCCTGACTGTAAAGATAATCTTAATTGGATGGCATGATCTCATGAAACGTATTTACAAATGGACCACACTGACCTTTTAATATTTATTCTTAATGTGAAAACAAACCCATCTGCACAAAGTTGATTTTCTCTGTGTGTGTGTGTGTGTGTGTGTGTGTAGGTAACTACTGCACCATGTGCTTCAAGTGTTATGAAGATAATGACTACGACAGCCAGATGATGCAGTGCTCCACATGTAACCACTGGGTCCATGCTAAATGTGAAGGTCTGACAGGTGAGTGACCTCTTCAGATGTTCCTTCTGCTAAAGGCTGGGCAGAGTGGGATGGTCAGATGGATTATTTTATTTATATAATTTTATTTTAGTTATTTTTTATTTTCATTATCTTATCTATAATTTATTGAATCTCAATTTGTTTTATTTTATCTGTCTAATGTAATAATACATTTTAACATGCAATCCAAATTTATCAAATTTATCAACCAGATACCATCGGTTTTTAAATAAATATTTTATGCTTATTTATTGTGCAATGTAGGATAATTGATCTTTTTTGTTTGTGGGGGAATGAAAACCTTCCTTTGAGAAATTCTTTTTTCTTTTTTTTCCTTCCACTATTTTGGTCATTGAACTCTGTTCACAGGCTAAGCCTAAACGTTTGCAATCCTCTCGTTTCTCAAGATTTACAAGAGAAATACATCAGAAATCTCACATTTGTCAATTCACTCAACCCGTATGTTTAGCAATCATTACCATTTGTTTATTGAATGATGCAGTTTCTTTAGGGAGTTGCTGAGAAAAAAATATAGTCACAGACGGCTCTGTCAATATTATACAGAAACGTTGAGACGTTTTTTTTTTTTTTTTTTTCTTGAGAAAATTTCTGTAAACATTTTTACAAGCTGAATCAGCAATTGGAAATCTACTGCTTGCTTCTGTGGCTGACTCTTCAAATTTTTTCTCACAGATGACTTGTATGAAATCTTGTCGAGTCTACCTGAGAGTGTGGTGTACTCCTGTCAGCCATGCTTACAAGAGCTGCCCGATGGAGAGGATGTTAATGGAGCGGGGTGGAGGGAACTGCTCGACCAGGAGCTGAGGACTGGCTTGGAGAGGGTGCTGTCTTGCCTGCTGAGCTCCACCCTCACCAAGCACCTGGTCACCTGCAAGGAGGTGGGTATCCGATCTCTCCTAAACCTAGTATGCTGTACTTTTAAAGCTACAGCTACCGGATACTGTTGTTTGTTCAAAAAGCAGCAGGGGTCACATAAACATATGAAAAATACATTTCCAGAATTTCGCATGTTCCTTCCCAGGCTCAGGGTTCCCACGTTCCTGAAAGGCACTGGGGTGAATAAAGTCTGAAAAGTTATATAATTGTTCCCTGTATCAGTGATCCAAACAGAATTTAATTCTGCTGTAAAGCAGCTCTAAAAAAGACAATATTGCCATTATTGAGCTGTGTAAAAATTCCTCAATGAATTCTCATAATGCACCAAAAACATTTTATTATAACATTTATGGTTTTGTCAAAGCATCTGTAAAAACCATGAAATGGTGTAATATTCCTATTAAATAGCAAAAGAATACAATTTAATTATAGTCTGTTTTGCTCATGCGTCATCCGTTTACAGTGAGTGCAGAGTTTTGGGAAGCACTGGGAACCAGTTACATTATTTTCAAATACTTAAAGGTGCCCTAGAATTGAAAATTGAATTTACCTCAGCATAGTTAGAGTTCTGTACATGGAAATGGCATACAGTGAGTCTCAAACACCATTGTTTCCTCCTTCTTATGTAAATTAGATTTTTGCAAAAGACCTCTGAAGTACAGGCGAATCTCAACATAACACCGACTGTGATGCAACAGTCGGGATCATTAATATGTACACACCAAAATTTTGCATATACCAGCCCATGTTCAAGGCATTAGACAAGCCAGTATTAACATCTGGAGCAGCACAGCCAAATCAACAGACTTTATGCAGGTCAGCAAGCAAGGACAATAGCGAAAAATGGCAGATGGAGCAATCATAACTGACATGATCCATGATATCATGATATTTTCAGTGATATTTGTAAATTGTCTTTCTAAATGTTTTGTTAGCATGTTGCTAATGTACTGTTAAATGTGGTTAAAGTTACCATAGTTTCTTACTGTATTCACAGAGACCAGAGCTGTCGTTATTTTCATTATTAAACACTTGCAGTCTGTATAATTCATAAACACAACTTCATTCTTATAAAATCCAACAGTAATTTTAGCTTTAGCCACGCACCATCAATCTCATTCAGAAACAAATGTAAACATGCAAATAAATACTATACTTGCATGATCTGATATGCTGCATGACGAACACTTTGTAAAGATCCATTTTGAGGGTTATATTAGCTGTGTGAACTTTGTTTATGCAGCGTTTAAGGGGATACACACTGAATCGGCACTTTTTTAATTAAGCCCCAAAATAGGCAGTTAAAAATGAATAATAAAAAATCTATGGGGTATTTTGAGCTGAAACTTCACAGACACATTCAGGGGACACCTTAGACTTGTATTACATCTTGTGAAAAAGGGTTCTAGGGCACCTTTAAAGGCATAGTTCACCATTAGTCATCATTTACTCACCCTAAAGTTGTTCCAAACCTGTAAACATTTCTTTGTTCTGTTGAACACAAAGGAAGATATTTTGTAATCAGTTTGTAACCAGGCCACTTTGGGGCACCATTGACTTCCTTTGTAGGAAAAAAAAAAAAATACCATGGAAATCAATGGTGCCCCAGAACTGTTCAGTTTCCCACATTCTCCAAAATATTTTCCTTTGTGTTCAACAGAATAAAGTAATGTATACAGGTTTGGAACAACCAGAGGGTGAGTAAATGATGACAGAATTTTCACTTTTGGGTGAACTATCCCTTTTTTAACTTTTTCGTTGACAGATAATTACAGTGATTCACTAGATTTGTTATGAAACCAGTCTTTTTTCACATTATCGTCTGGATATCACAACTAAACAGAGTTGCTATTACATTGCTTTTAACATTCCAGCCCTGGCGCCAATGGCCTCATGGGCAGCACGCCGACATGTAGCAGCAATGCGCTTTGGGTGATCTGAGTTTGAGTTCCAGCTTGTGGTCCTTTCCCGATCCAGTCCCCCTCTCTCTCTCTCTCCCACTTCCCTTCCTGTCTAATCACTGTCCTATCATAATAAAGACGCCCAAAATAAATCTTGAAAAAACATTCCAGCCCTGTCTTATTAAGCCCAATGAAAAAGAAATGTCTTCATGGCCCAAGGAATCCATAGACACCAAGACCTCGATTTTCTGACAAAGTGTTCAAAAGTATTTAAAACATGTAAAACGGTAAACCATGCATTTTGTGTGACAGTGTCACAGTGGGAAGATTTACAGGAAATTAACAGGATACATATAAAAAGGAATGTTAATCATTGCTTGGTTATTTAAGGATTCCTAGTGTTTTTTTTTTGTTTTTTGTTTTTTTAGTGTGCTGCACTGGGTTCCCCGAACACTGGAGTTGAAGATTTGCCTGTTTGCGACTTCCATGCTATTGGAAAGAAGTTTGATGAAGGCCTGTACACATCCTTGGTCAGTTTATTGAAAATGTGCTTGTTTTAGGTCTGAGATCAACAAAGGGAAAACACTGTTTGATTTTTGAGACCCAAAATCAAATGGGGATTGTAAGGTTCCCTCTTACTTTGCTCTACACTGTAGTGATTTTCACAAATAATTAGTCCACATTCCTTAGTTGAGTCTGACTGTGCAGCTTAACCATGCTTTTGGAGTGTTTAGCGTCCCATATCATTCATAAACTAGCTGTGTTCGTGACAATGAGCAATTACTGCTAGATCAGGATTCCCACATGTTCTGGATAACCTGGAAATCCCGGAAAAAAAAAGCAATTTTACCGTCCTGGAAAACACATGGAAAATGAGAGAAAACATCAGTTGTCCTGGAAAAAGAAAGTGTTATGTTCTGAACCGCTGAGATTTCATACATATTTTGAATTATTTTGAATTATGCTGTTTACATAGTGATGCTGCCAATGTTTGCAGTGAGGTACCTAAATATTAACAAGTTCAGGTAGGTACCTACGCTTGTTAATATTTATACTTGCAAACTAATTATTTGGATACACAAGGGCTCGGCGCGGCAAACTACATCATTAGTACAACTACAACAGCATTAGCCTGAGAAAGGGTAGCAAAACTATAAATCTTATTATTAAGCTTCAGAAATGTTGAAACTTCTTGCATCCCCATGACAAACTGTTTTCATTAGTAATGCCGCTGATGCGATGCATAGTAAATTACACATTTCAGTGATTCATTAATTCCTTGAGCAACTCAGACTAGTGCGGTAAACATGAGGCTTAGGCAAAGACTTTAGCTCAGTCCTATTTGAAATTTGAGGTGTGCTATACGTTTATCGTCTGTGGTAATATAGTAGTAGGCTACTTATTGCAAATGTGATATTGATTTTCTGCAACAGTTCAGTAAACAAGAAGTTACTTTCATTTTCAATTGTTTGAGAAAGTGATTCAATAATCCATTCATACTGACCGTCATTTCCTTTGTTATTAAATGAATAAGGCTGCATCAAAAAACCTAGACTTGCTGCCTCGCTGCCTTATCAAGCAATGACTTGTAATTCAGCATTTTGTGCATGAAGTCACCCCATTAAACTGATTTCGGACAGACTTCTGAGGCAGTGTAATGGTTTAATGATCTACAGCAAAATGCTGTGAGCTTTGGTGAGAACTAAACAAATATTTAATTGTTACGGTAGTAATTTCTCGCTAGAAATGACATCAAAAGTGGAAAATGTTGGTCAAAAATGTACATTTACTCACAAACTGGCCAGCGAACACAACTTTCGGACGCCATCTTTATTTTTCTAGCTCAACTGTCAAAAAATGGAAAGCACAGGATTATGGGATATCAAAGGAAGCTAAGGATACATCTGTGCTGCCTTGAAAAATCGATTAGATGAAGGTATCTCAGGAAACAGGAAGTGAAGCTAACATTGGATTCGGACGTGAATAAGTCAATTGAAAGAATGACTCCTATGACTCGCTCGTTAAAACCGTTATTTGCTGCCACCTACTGGCGGTAATTTTAAAAGTATATTAGTATAATTTACCGTTCAATATTGTAATTATTTTTAAAACATTACACTTGTAGCATTATTTATGCAATTGTGATATCTTCTTTGTTATATAATAATTCATTAAATTATTACTTATGATTGTTTGGTTCATTTTATTAAATACTTTATAAATATAATATAAATATACATTATAACATAATTCAGTATATAATATAAAAAGTGTGCTTCCAAAAAATACCATCAATAATATATAGTAAATTATAACAAAATTAAAACAAGCTATACGGTTTTAAAGACTTTTGAAATATATTACTTTAGGCTGTGAAGTACCCTATATGGGAACCCTATAGATGTACATGTAATTTTGAGACGACAACATTTTAAAAAAAAAAACAATTAAATAAACGTTCATTCCTTATCTTGCACGTTAATTGCTAGTATCTGTTGGCAGACGTTAGCTAGTCGACCTCAAACTTAATCCTCAAATTACAAGGGTCGTTTTGTGTTTTGGTTTAAGAATGAACAGGCTATCAAAAAGAAATATTAATTTAATTTGTGGTTTTCTTAAGCAGAAATCCTTCCATGAGGATGTGGTGAAGGTGATTCACAGTAACTTGGAGGAAGAGGAAATTTTACCAGAGGACCAAAGACCCACTTCCCTCGCCCGCTCGTACTATCTCACGGTCAGATTCTTGTTATTTTTATTTGACACCAAAGTTATTTTCACCCAACCAGTCAGAATAGCTAAGGTCATTTGGTGAAAAATGGACTAATGATGGATTGTTTAAATATACACATTTATTTATAATCAAGCGGATATGACTGTTAGTTTTGCTTTCAAGAAGATAAAACTATCTTTTGGCAGTTTGTCAAGTGACTTTGGCTTTATATTTGTACGCATGTATATCACTGCATGAATATTTTTCATCATGAAATTATTTGAAAACAATGAGACAAAGTTGTATGTTTGCATGCTATTCTAAATATCAGCCTAGAAATGCTCATAAGATGCTTATTTTTTGTGATTTTTCAGCTTGTCTTTATATTTATATGCATTTATATAATTTCAATCCTTTTCAGCTCTTAGAGGACGTTTATGGTTGGTTCAACAGTCAGGACCCTAAAGTATGGGATCCACGCTCTAAACATCTGCCAGCGTAAGTGTCATCAAACTTATTCCAGTCTCATTCTTTCCAAAAACATCATTGTATCTTTTGATAATCGCACATGCCTTCAATTGCATTCTTGTGCCGCAGTGGGATGCTTTCACATGCCGTAATGCCGCCAAATTATGAACATGTTTATGCTCAATGGCGTGAGAGAGATGGCTGTAGCAAGGCTTTGGACGGCACCCTAAAGACAACTGGAAGACATGTGGATGTTAAAATGGGAGAGGAGGAGGATCTGTCCACACCTTTGGCCCATAACCCTAAAGGTCACTTTATGGACAAATGGGCATTACGGATGAATATGAAAGGTAAATAAACACAAAAGTATAAAATGACAATTGCAACCATTGTTTCTGAACATATGGAAAGCTGTGCTAAAATCATCCTAACTTGGGATTTTGATGCTTTCTCCAAGGGAAAAAGGGTCGACCAGCTAAAACCGAGCTGGACACAGGTTGGTCAAAAGACGACGAGAGACAGTGCGCTCTGTGCCAAAAATTTGGTGATGCAAAGGCCAGTGTAAGTACTTTTAAGACATTCACTCACAGTAAATTCACCACAGTGTTCTACCTCATAATAGCTTGTTACTACAATATGGTCTTAATATGGATTTTAGGGATGGTACCATGGTAATACCATGTTTTTTTAAGACACAAGCATGGGAATATTACAGTGTTCTCTGTAGTACCATGAAGTACCATGTAATTACTATGGTATATGAATATAGTCATATACCAAAGTAATTACATCATTATCATTATAGCTATCAATATGGTATGCATGCATGGCATAAATGTAAGTATCATGGCATTACCATCTGATAATATCACTGTACCATGGTGCTGTCACAGTACTTTTTGAACGGGTGCTTACAAATTTGTAATTTTCAGATACCATGTCATAAAATTACAGCATACAAGTCTTACTCTGATCTGTGAAAGATATTATTAGTCACCAAAATCGAAATTGCAACCCTTTGTATTATACATTTCTTTTCCCCAGGATGCAGGGAGGTTGCTCTATCTTGGGCAAAATGAATGGGCTCATGTGAACTGTACCATGTGGTCTGCAGAGGTGTTCGAGGAGGATAATGGCTCACTTCTGCATGTCCACAGTGCTGTAGCACGAGGTCGTCTCATGGTATGTTATTAATCTCATATGATCCTAGTTCAACAGATCCATTGGTGACACTTTATACTGCCTTGAATTATTAATTAGCAAACATGATACTTAATGGATTCTTACTGGATAGAAATTTACTGTGTCAGTATTTAAACATGAACAGTTTACTTGCATGTGTTTGCTTGTGGATTTGCTGATGTTCCAACTTTCCTTCCACAGCGCTGTGAACGGTGTAACCGAACAGGGGCAACGGTAGGTTGCTGCCTTACTTCGTGCCAGAGCAACTACCACTTTATGTGTGCCCGCTTTCGCAACTGTGTCTTCCAGGATGATAAAAGAGTCTTCTGTTACAAGCACCGTGACCTTATAAGTGGAAAAGTAAGATTTCTGTTTAATCGCATTTTATTTAGCTATATAGCTTCTTATTTAGTTGTGGATTGTTAGTTACTTAAAATTTAGTCAAATAATGGCCTTATTTGTGCAGTTGAGTTAAAAGATTTTTTTTTTTTTTCCTGTACTTTACCAGATCATCACGGGTCAAGGGTTCGAAGTACTTCGGAGAGTTTATGTGGATTTTGAAGGGATAAGTCTTCGCAGAAAGTTTTTGACTGGATTGGAGCCGGAGTCAATTAATTTAATGATAGGTTGGTATTTTTGTTCTTGAAGGTGACATAAATAAAATCCTGTAATGTGTAAATATAATACATTATTATACAAGGAGGTTTGTACAATGTTTTAAACGTCGTTTTTCAACTGTTAGGTTCTTTGCTAGTAGAAAAGCTTGGAAAGCTGAGTGAATTATCTGCCTGTCATGGAAAACTTTTCCCTGTGGGTTATGAGTAAGTAGATTTTGATTTCTTGAGGAGTTTGCTCCTGGCATAATGTTGTTACTAGACTTGCCATTTCCTCTTGCCTGCACATCAACAGAGTTTTTGTTTCTTCTACTTTTTAAGATGCTCTCGCTGGTATTGGAGTACTGTAAACCCCCTTCGTCGCTGCAAATACACATTTCGTGTTATGGAGGTCCGGCCACCTGTTCAGGAAAAACCAGTGGAAGAGTCACCCGATCAGGGAGAAAATTGCACAATTGCCCACAGTCCATGCCCACAGTCAGGTAAGAATTTTATAATGTTTGTTCCTGCAAAGTGATGTCTTGTACGTTTTTGATTATTGAAATTTCAATATATATTTCCGTTAGAATCTGAAGCCCTTGAAGTGGATTTGTCCTCAACAAATCCTTCCAGTGAAACAAATTCCACCTCGGGATCTGTCTTTGCCAAACCAGACCTTGGTGCCCGCCCCAAAATCCCTTCATACCCCCAGAACAGAAGACCTGCCGGAGGACTATCCAGACCACTGCCTTCTCCCGGTAATCAAAATCAATTTAACAAAGTAGTGTTGCACACTTGTATTGTCTTCACAATATTCATATGAAGCATTTTGATCATTGATTTTCTTTTTTTTTTTTTTTTTAACCAGGAGCTGCCCCATCCAAACCTCACCACATCTTGACTATCAGTGATTTGGATGACACTCGAAGGCCACGACGGCATAGCCCACACACCCAGAATAGCGGTACCCGCAGTCACATGACCTCCCCCTACTCTTGGATCCCATGCAGGCCCAATTGCATCTAGAGCAGGTGGTTCCCACCACCCTAAAACCTCCCAGCCTACCTCCCCAGTTTTCCCCCCTTGGTGCTACTGAAAACCTGCTGACCTCTTCCTCAGCTCGCCCTGTCGGTCGAAGTGCTTCCTCAGTCCGGGGTTCTGGAATATTGACGCCCCATTCTACCTCAGTACTATTTTCACAGTCCACAAGGCAAGGTGGCATGGGCAGCACCCCTTGCACCAACCGATCCCTCACATCTCCCACCCTTTTCTCCACAAGACCACGGCCTTTTGATTTTAATCAGATAGAATCTGTAGAACTTCCACACAAATTTATAGCCTCACCACAGGAGCATCCAGCAGAAAATGGTGCCTTGCCATTAGGAGACCCTTTGGGTACACAAAAAGGTAATCATCTAGACAGTGAGAGAGATTTCCCTTACACATCCTTCCACTTAGAGGCAGACCTGACTGTAGCGCCTGAGCTGAGAACCGAGCTTGAAATTGAAGAAACAGTGCTGAATGAAGGCGTAGCCATGAACTGCAGTGCACAAATTGTAGTTGAAGGTGAAGACAACCAGGATGACTTCTGGGAGACAAATGAAGAGAAGTCCAAATTATCTACACAGAGACTGTCTTGTAGGGAAGACTGGGGTAATAGTTCTTCTGATGAGGACATGGAGAACTACTTCAACTTCACTCGCACAGTGGTTACTTGCAAGGCTCAAAGGGATGCTTCTCAGACACCTACATCTCCATCTTTGAGACATATTTCCCAACTTGATGGTGTGGATGATGGGACAGAGAGCGATACAAGTGTGGCTAATAATGATAACCAGGGTGTGAAGTTGTCAAATCAAGCCCAAAAGCCACACAAATCACTCAACGTTGTACCTCATGAACAGACAGCAAGTAATGGGCTGTGTTTGACTTTTCCAAGTCCTGTATCTGATATTTCATCAATTAGTTGTCAGTTAGAACCGGGGTCCAACTCAGAAACTGTTGCTGAACAAGATTCCTTTGGTCTAACTCAAACATTGCAATCATTGCAATCTGGGGTGGTTGTAAACCCACAAAACCCTATGACTAATTTTGTTTCAACAAAGTCTTTAAACCCTGGATTTTCTACCTATGGTAATGATTTCCAATCCCCTCATTTAATTGTTGAGCCAGAGATGCCTTTAATTCTTGAGAGGTGTGATCCTGTTTCACCCAATGCACATTTTACAGAGCTGGTCCCAGTCCAGGATTCTCTAGGTGACCCACAAGAATCTAAAGAATTGTACTTGGATCCTAGTAGTGGCCACTTTGTGTCCTCTATGGATGATTCTACAGTTTATCCAAACAACCACTTGCAAGAAGGTTCTCTTGACTTAGGCCAAGTTAATGGAATTCAAACTCCACTGCAACAAAATCCTGTTCCTTTCACAGAGCTGCCCAAATCTGCATCCACTTCTGAACCTTTATCCTCTGATTCCTCTGTGCAAGTTCCTTTTGCAGCATTCCCAAATCAGGCAACTTCTGCAAATGTTTCCTTGTACCCTGTCCAAACTCCTGAGGGCAAGACAGTCTTGCCGCCCATGGAGAGTTTCAGAACCAAATTACACCCACCTGTTGAACCAAGGCATCCTGCCCCTTCAGTTCCTGGAGGTGCAATGCCGTGTGTCTCCACAAATGTACCACAGAAACCAGAGTCTATGCTGTCTGTGCCGTCAGCCACTGGTGTACCCCTCGGGACTTATGGGCCAGTTTCGGGTACAGTGTCTGTCCCATTGCATCCCACTTACCCACAGCCTATCTGCTCTACAGCAGTTGGTGTAGTCTGCTCATCCTCTTCCGTAATTTCCCAACCATCAGCTCAGTGCCAAGCAATGCCTACTGCCATTCAGACAGCCACTGCTCCAGGTGTCATCAATGGGTACAACACCATGCCTATGCAAAGAGAAACCGCTCCAGGACGAACGATTTCCATCAATTTTTCAACCCCCAGATCAACAATTGAACCCCAACAACAGTTGGTTACTCAAGCATTACCAGGTCATGCTATTCTTACTGTAAAGGAAGTTGGTGGACCTAATGTGGATCCCACACCCCATGTTTTACTTGTTAATCGTCTTGGTCAAATTTTTGTCAAAAACCCAGAAAGCAACACCTTCCAGCTGCCGACTCCACATTCCCCTTCATTTAACTGTGTTACCCAAATCGCCAGCCTCTTGCAAAGCAATGCCTTGTCTGCAACACTTGCAGCAGCTGGAAACTTGTCCACAGTTGTGGGTGCCACCGTTCCAACCCAAGTCCACCAAATTGTGACCCCATTGGTACAGACCTCCAATACCATCACCCAGCTACTTACCACCAGTAGTAACGGAGCAGCTTCACTACCACCAGATGTTAAGAAACCACGTAGGACTGCCAAAGCTTCTGGAGATGGAGTGAAAAAAACACGGACTAAGAAGGAGTCTTCCACGCCTAGAAGGACAAAGTCTGCTAGCACACCTGGCCCCTCTAGCAAACAATCTATGAGTCAAGTAACAACCTCCTCAGATACATCTAATCAAGCAGACAGTGCCCAAGCTATCATCAATCAAGCCATGGCTGGCTATTATGATCCCAACAAAACTGTTTCCCATATTCTTACTCCCACATCACCTCGTAACACTACCGTTGTTGGGCGAACTCCAAAAACAAGTTCAGTTGTTTTACCTGAAGGTCTCCTTGTTGAACCAGAGACAAAGGCTTCCCCACCAGCTACACCAGAAGCAGCACCTCGACCAAAGCAGGTTCGAATGAAAAGAGTGTCCTCTCTATCTGACCGCATTGCCACCAAGAAATCAAAATCAGACTTTCTGGACCTGGGCCGCCCTAGTGGATTGGAAGAACCACGCAAGTCAAACTCGGTATCAGCCAGGTAAATGGAATCAGTAAAAAATGACTCAAGTTTAAAGATATATTTTGTCATTTCAGACTGTGCATGGAATATTTATTTGTCTTTTTTCCTCTGCAGGTATGGAGTTCGCATCAAAACCCCAACTGTCAAGGGAATTTTAGACTTGGACAAGCTGAATGAAGAGCGAAGTAGTGACTCTGAGAGTGCAAGGTGAGCCATTGAATGGAAATTGATTTTGAATGGTCTCTTTTTGCAATTTTGTAAAAATGCTTTTGTCAAATATAAGCAGGACCTAACTTAAATTTTGCTTTTCAAACACTAAATCCATTGAATATATACAGTACATCACACCACATGTCTGTTTCAAATTTCAAAGTAAGAATACTGAATACTTTCATTGTAATGATAACACATACCACAGTATTTTTTAATGTGGGCAGTTTTTTCCACCGTTTCCACTAATGTATGTCATTCGATTGAGTGGTGACGTTAAATTATTGCAATGGAAAGAACATGTCAGACAAATGGTCTGATTAATCCACTATAATGTGACCTATCATTGAGTTTATTTTAGGCCTGGACCCTGGGATCGCCTTTCATTGCCTCGAGGTGGAGACAGCAACAAGCCAGCAACTTGGGATCCTGCTAACCGTAGTGCACTCTCTGACTGGAACAAATACTCAGGTATATTTTAATTTTAATTTAAATGTAATTTGTTTGTATTCTATTTGATTTTGTTCACTTTAAGGTCTTTCAGTGGATCAAAGAATAAGATGTTAAAAGATATTCTTTCTTTTTAGGGATGCTGTCCTGTTCAGATGATGAGATGCCTCCCTCAGACGGTGAAGAGCACATTGCCCCCAGCCGAGACCATCCCCACCTACGCTTTGAGATCGCTAGTGATGACGGCTTCAGTGTAGAAGCAGACAGCATTGAGGGTAGGAGGTCATGTTTTAGCCTGTGGTTGGAAAAAAAAAAGTAGTAGAATGTAGATTTGTTGTTTTCTTTCTGTTGAAGTATTAATATATCCGTGGGATTGTATGTTGTATGCCTGCCGCCATTTTTGTGACCGACACGGCAACTAACACAGCAGCACTTCATTGTACTGATGATCATCTTTTGCTTCCAGCGAGCACTCAAACAGCAACACAAAACATTAATAACTATGATTTTGGCTGTCATATTAATAACATTATAATTGTATACACTATTGTAATAACATGTTGTGAATTATTTAGGCATAATTGCTGTGTTTCGGCATGTTGTTACAGGAAGAACGAATCCACAACAGGAGCTACATTCACGTTTCTTAGTTCAAGTTCATGTGTGCATGATTATGTGCAAATTTAAGTTGTAATATTATGTTTACCTTGTATAAATATATATGAATTATCCTATATAGAATGTGTTCTGTTGAGTTAATTAACCTTCTAGCAAAGCGCTTCAGTTTATGGACCCATGTTCATCTCTTCAGCTTCAGCGAGCGCAGCTCAAACAGCAATGATGTTATCTAAATGAGACTATTTGGGAAAAATATGGATATTTAGAAAAAAAACATCTGTTATTGTTTGTGATCCTTATTTTATTACCTCCAACTGTGTTTTGTCCCTTAAAAACATTTCTACAGTAGTGCCCATGAGAATAAGGTGGATATCCTGTACATATTCATCGCCATAAACCAGAGAAAGTGTTACCAAAAAATCTATAACTTAAAAAAATATAAATAAAATAATATAAAATACCTAAATGCAAACAAGTCATTTGACAACATTATTTAGACAATAAAGAAACAAAATGCATTTGCCATGGTGGAATAAATATTTTAAAATAAGGAAATGATTTTAATCAAACCATATGTTGATGAAAATAATACGAGAACAATACAAGTGCTAGTTATTAAAAATAATGCATTAATGTTTTTGAATAAATATGAAACATTTTTAATATTACAGAAATAGTAAACATCTTTAATGACTGTTTGAACATCTATATCATGAATATCATCATTGCTGTTTGAACTGCGTGTGCTGAAGCTGAAGAGAATGAAGGGCGAGGGACAATTGAGAGACAATCGAGAGACAAAGGAAAAATGCTTGTGCTTGTCTTTTATGGACAAACAAGCCAACACGCCTCCTTGGGTAAAACAGCCAATGATGAGGGTGCAATTTTGGTGGGCAAATTTTTTCTTTGTCTTGTCTTGCGGCTCGATTGGCATAATTTATTAAGTGTTAGACCAGAGTACATTTTTCTTCGAAGTACCATTAAAAATAGAACAATGCATTTTACATGTAATGTGACATACATTGTTGAATAAGGCATAAAGAGAGCTTTACAAAGAAACCAAACTTGTCAGGTGGCAAAAACATAAAAGGGGAGATACAGTTTATACTCAAATTTTATCGTTTAGAATGAAACTAACACAACTACAGTCATAACTAAACTTATACACTAGGGATACATACATGTAACTTGAAATACAACGACGGGTACACTTTGGCTCAGTCATATTTTGTACATACAATCTCCATGCGTGTTTGTGTGTGTCTGTTACCCCCTTTCCACCAGCACGAACCGGGTGCTAGTTCAGAGCTAGTGCTAGTGCCAGTTCGGATTTGGTTCAACTGACAAGCCTTCTAAGAACTGGTTTGCCTTTCCATGGGCTAGAGAGCCAGCACAGAGCCAGGTCTTACGTCACTGTATACGTCTCATATTTCACAGCAAAGCTAGCGCCGCAGCGCCAAACATAAATACACCAGGCTCATTTGAGATGCATCGGCTTCTCGCATAGCGATCGGCGTATGACATCAAAGCTCCACGAGAACGATCCAAAAGCACAAAAAGTCGTATGCTCTACAAACGCTCCCGCGGCACCCGCCGAATCGGTCCGCGCTGCTCCAATGCATCTCGAACAAGCCTTCTATCAACAATCGCGGATGTTTCACTACTGTTGATGATCATGGCTTTGCGAACCTACATCGGCATCCAAACACGGCTCGCCGTAATTTGTATATAGGCGGAGATTACGATTGAGCTGCTATTAGCTCGATTAGCTGCTATTTCAAAAATGGCGGTCACAAGTTTCTTGTTTGTCACGGTAACCCCGCCCCCAGCCCCTGACACAAGCGGTTCTTACTTCTTGCCCAGCAATATTTTGGTGCTACTTATGAACCTCTTTTCCTAGTTCGGAGCTGGTGCTTTGGGTGTCGAAACACAAAGAACTGATTTGAAACTAGGCTCTGGCTCCGAACCAGCACTCAAACTGCCTTGGTGGAAAAGTGGTGTGTGTGTGTGTGTGTGTGTGTGTGTGTGTGTGTGTGGTGTGTATTGGGGTTTGGCTGGTCTGGAATGCGACCGCATAGTCCTTAACCCACATGGGGTGATTCTTTTGAAGTCCCCAAAGCTGGGGAGTGGGGTGTTGTGTTTAGCTTCAGCGGTTCCACAAAGATGCCAAAAGTCAGTCTCTCCTAGACCGGCCGGAGCCGATTCGGGATTAACATGCACAGTTCAGGAGGCTAAAAGCATTCTGAAAATTCCAAAGTTGGTTGGCCAAGACTGATCTTATACAGACGTTACAATTATAATGTTATGAATAAGACAGCCCCCAATCATAGTTATTAATGTTTTGCGTTGCTGTTTGAGAGCAAGATGATCATCAGTACAATAAACCTCTGCAGGTTATTAACCTCAATGAAACGCGTCCTATATGAGATTTATCAGATATTTACAGGCTACTACATAAATTTAATATTACGACTTTTTATCTGCACAAAATGACGCAAATGCACAAGTGAAGCTTGAACTAAGTTATGTGCTAATCAGAATGTTTAACTCCAGTAGATGCGCTCTTCCCACAATGATGTGCTGAAACAACAACAAAGAGATTTCACAATGTTTTATTACAGTAGTGTTCTCATTATAATGTTATGTAAATGTGTCCCAGCAGTTGTGCATTGCTGTTTGGCTGCCAGTGGTGTGGTCCCTTCTGAATGAAGCCAACAATTCCGCCGATCTAACTCCTTTGGGATCTAATAAATTGTAGTTCGGGGCTTCTCTGACGACTGTTAAAATGAAACCCATGGATATATATTTGATTTTATTTGCCAATATTAACCTTTTGGCTGGTAAATTAATGAGAAGCTGCTACTTAATACATGGTTTAAATAGTATGTATAATAGTGTGCCTCTTGCTGTTCACCATGCTGTTACCTGATGTAAGTGAAGTGAGCCAATCAAATCAAAGACATCTAAAGGCTAATTCACACTGCGCTGACCAACACTGTAATCAGATTACAGTACTTCGCTTATAAACGTATATTTGTTATAAGAAATTTTGACCAATAAGAACAATAATTTTTTTTTTTTTTTTTTTTTTTGCTTGCCATTGGCAGTTAAAAAATATATGCGTGTACTGTGTGCATGTAAATTGTGGCCGTTTTTTTTTTTTTTTTTCTCTCTCTCTTTTTTTTTATGTGTTTGTGAACCAAAAGTGACTAACTTCAGATTTATTTTCTCTCAAAATTCCCAACAGTGGCTTGGACCACTGTTATCGAGGGGGTCCAGGAAGCCCGTGCTGTTGCTGGACTGAGGCAGCTCACTTTTTCGGGGTTGAGCGGGGCTCGTATGATGGGAATGCTACACGATGCCGTAGTCTACCTGGTGGAACAGCTCCAGGGGGCCAAACGCTGCCAACGCCACACCTTCCGCTTCCACAAGCAGGCCAGTCAGGAGGAAGATCTGCCCGTTAACCCAAGTGGCTGTGCCCGCTCTGAAGTCTACCTAAGGTCAATTCACTGGTTTAACTGTTTATTTATGAAGTGGTGGTAACATAGTAATTAATAATTAATTATTTAAAAATATATATATATATATATTATTATTATTATAATTTTACAAGGCAACAAACAATTTACCAACTTCTAAAGCCACTTTTATTAATTTATTTGAAGTGACTTTTATTGATTCAATGCTTAACTTGTCTGCCACAATAATATAATACTACTACTTAACATTGCTAAAAATAATAATAATTATTATTTGGTTTTTTTTTACAAAACAACTATTTATTGACTTCTAAATTTACTTTGTTTAATAATAATATATTACTACAAATACCACTTATAAAAGTATTTTATTATTAATATTATTATTTTTGCTTAAATATTTTATTATTATTTATTATTATTATTATTATTATTATAAGGGTCTTTCCCAGCAAATTGATATTTGGTTATTTCCTGTTCATTTGATTAATTACCTTGTCGGCCACAATACTATTGTAATACTACCACTACTTAATAATAATGATAATAATAATTATTATTATTAATAATATTATTAGTATTTTATTTTTGTTACAAAGCTTTAAACTATTTATTGATTTCTAAAGACAGTTTGTAATCTTTTTTATTTATTTTTTTATTTTTTTAAGGGCCTTTTCCAGCAAATTGATATGTCAATATTTGCTATTCATTTGATTAATTAATTGCCTTAATGTGTAATTTTTTCAATTGTGTTTTATAACTGATTGACAGTCCTAGTTCACAACCTAGAATCCAGTTACTAGGATGAACACCGTACCTTAAATAAGGAACTTAAGTGCGAGTCGCTATAGGGGGACTGTCCCTACATCATTAGCTTTTATACAAGAAGGCGTTTGTTAAATGACTAATAACTAGCAACAAGGGAGAAGTAGGTGTTTTGCGTTGAGCTGCTTGGTTACCATACCACAGTAGGGAAGGGGTTTAGACATAGATTTGTCTTGGAGAGTAAGAAGTGATCTTATCTAGAAGCATAAGTTCTGTGACGTACATTTGCGTGCTTAAAAAAAAAAAAAGGGATCTTTTCTGAGTGAAATTGCTCACACCTACTCTGGTGTCTGTTTCACAGGAAGTCTACCTTTGACATGTTTAACTTCCTGGCGTCACAGCACAGACAGCTTCCTGACACCGACCTGTACGATGAGGAAGAAGATGAGGTTCTTCTTAAATCCACCAGGTCAGAATTTGTTAGAATTTTGCTGAATGAAAATTTTGTTTCTCTGATGTGACGCACAAACACGTAAGAGTTACGAGAAAATTCTGATAGAGGTTCACAGTATAACATCAATATGTTTTCAGAACTACAGCACTATATGCATGATGTAGCACTTTGCTGATTTGTTTTTGTTTTTTGTTTTTTTTTAAGTGCCCCTATTATGCTATTTTAATGGTTCCTAATTGTGTTTTGCAGTCTCCTACAATAGGTTTACATGCATCTAAGGTCAAAACACTTTAATTTTCTCATAATATACATTGCAGCACCACCTCATTTCTCACAGTGTCTGAATCGAATTTGATAAAGGATCCAATATCTCTTAACCCCTCCTTTCTTAGAGCCTGCTCTGCTCTTATTGGTCTGTTGTGATTGGTCGACCACTTATAGCACATGTCGGAAAGAAAATGCTCATTACCATATCTGAATTTCAGCTCCAGAGGCTTCTTCGACACTTATATACAAAGTAATACAAATACAAAGTGGAATTGCTCTTTACAGTGCCGAAAACGGCGTCTTTTCAACATGTCGACAACACAAACCAAACTCTTCCAGGCCTCAGCTACAGCTAGTGTTTGAGTGTCAAAGTAGATGTTGTTCATGGGCAGCCAATGAAGACATTATTAAGCTAATTTGTTACAACCCTACGTAGGTTCATGCAGAAAGAGTTGAATTACTAATGACTCATTTCAGGCAGTTCAGTTCTTTCTTTTGGGATACAATAATGACATTTGTCATGCACTTTATCTTTGAAACTTTGCACACCTTACATTTAAAGACAGCTATATTACACACTGCATGAAATGTGATGTATGAAAAAGCATAATAGGGGCACTTCAAAGTATTATAATAGGGTTACCCTGAGCACTAAAGTACAAATGCTTTTTTTTGTTTTTCTGTTGTTGTTTTTTTTGTCATGACAATGTGCTCTTCATATTCCTTTCCCCTTTTTTAAATTTTCCGCTTCTTGTAGTTCCGCTTTCTTGGCTAATTCTGCCAGTATTGTACTTTTGGGTTGATTTATTCTGAAACTGTTGCTTGGTTCACGTGATGAATAAAATCAATTGCACTTTACAGACGTGCAACAAGTTTGGAGCTTCCTATGGCGATGCGCTTTAGACATCTGGAGAGGACATCTAAGGAAGCGGTTGGTGTCTACAGGTGGGTTAACAGTTTTAACCCTCAGTTGAGGAACTGAGTCATAGTTTCAGTTCTTCTTTAATCTTTACGTTTGAGCAACATCCGTAAAAAAGATTAACATGTCTTTACATTTTGCAGAAGTCAAAATTGCATTATCATTCCATATATGATGATTGCACCAGTCACAGGAAGGAAATGTTTAGCTAGTGTGTCCAGGTGATCTCCCAATAATAAACCCGTGAGGAAAAAAAAAAAAAAAAAACCCTGATGACGTGGCAATATATAAATATGTTATTCATTTTAAGAAATACACGCCCTAGGATCTGCTGGAAATAAGTCCTTTTTATCCCTATAATGATGTACTGAGGTCTAGAGTTCAGATGATGTCTCTGTGGTTTATATTATAAATGTGGAATGTTTTTTTTCCACAGAAATAGTCTTTTTATCTTTGCAATCCATTCTGCAACCCTTTGGCATTGTCTTCTTTTGATGTGTTGTATTTGTAATAATTGAATGTGAATGAACGTTTTGGCATCTAAAGTTTCAAATATTTTTCCTCCCAGTTTCTTGGTTGTGTTGCCAGTATTTTTATTCGAAGCAATTCACATTCCCCGTAACTGTAATTGTCGTCATAGGTCTGCGATTCACGGAAGAGGGCTTTTCTGCAAGCGGAACATCGAAGCAGGGGAGATGGTCATTGAGTATTCAGGCATCGTTATTCGTTCTGTTCTGACGGACAAGCGTGAGAAGTATTACGATGGCAAGGTAAGTTGAAAGGTGGCATTTTAAAATAGATGTATTATTTTTGAACTCTCAGCCGATTACCACCAGGTTAAACAAGAGAATGCATTTTGGGTATTCATATCCATCTGTTTTTACCCCCGTTCTCTGTTATATGTAGTAGTATTTTATATTTAATTTAAATATTTAATTAGTTAATTTAGAGATCCTCCTCAAAATCTAAAGAAAATTAAGAATTCATATTTTGCCTATAGAAAATTAAGCCTTTTTTTAATAAAAAACATTCTCCTTATTGTAATGCAAAAAAAATATTTTGTCATGTTTGTCATACTGCCTTTAATTTGTTTTTACCTGCATTTATATAATTTAAAATACAGTAAAATCATTAATTAGGTGAAACTTTATTACAATTTAAAATAACTGTTTTCTATTTAAATATATATTAAAATGTAATTTATTCCTGTGATCAAAGCTGAATTTCAGCAGCATTACTCCAGTCTTCACTGTCACATGATTCTTCAGAGATCATTCTAATATGAAGTTTTGCTGCTCAAGAAACATTGTGCTGCATAATATTTTTATCGAAACCATATGTTTTTTATTCCTTTGATGAATTGAAACGGAATTTATTTGACCTTTAAAATGAACTTGTATAGATGTCTTTTAATGGCAGTTTTGATCAATTTAATGCATCCTTGCTGAATAAAAGTATTAATTTCTTATTTAATATTTTTATTTTTCCTCATATTTCTTTTTTTTATTATACTTTATAATCATATGTGACATGTGCTGGCAAAATGAGTCACTGTGAGCAAATTTTCAAAAATGAGTTATTGTTATTCTCACATTCTCTATTAAAAAAAAAAATGTATGATTTGTTGGAATCTGACAAAAAATTAAGTTGATAGAGTCAGCAAAGTCAGTTTTGAGAAAAATTGAGTTAGTTTTCTGAAGGTTCCCAAACAAAATCACCTAGCAACCATACCATAAAATCCATGGCACTCACAAAACCCATTTCTATAGGAAAAAATATATATTCAACTTTTTCTTTTTTTTTTTTTTTTTTACATGATTCCACAATTGTTTGATTAATATTATTGAAACAGGCAGCCTGTATATTAAGACCTACTACCACACGGATCTAATTATAATATAATGTTACACATCAGATGTTTTCCCCCAACTGTTAACCAAACGGTCACTTAAGACATAACAGATGTTTGCATGAATACTCGCCAAGACCAATATTTTAAGATACTGTAATTCATATGTGTATATCAGGATCGCGCGCTGTCTGAGGCGTCTTTGTGCGTGTGCTTCGTCGAGAAGCGGGTAGAGAAAAACTGCACTTTTCATGGACAAAGGAAAGGTACTCCTCTCAAAAAACGTACAAATAAAGATACTTTTAGATGTTTAATTGCTATTTGGATCATTAGGATCGCTAGACGAGGGCTTAATTAACTAATTTTTGTGTGAACCTCAATTTCAACCAAAATTGACATTTTTCACTTGTTTTGCCTGTAGCTCGAAATTAGCCCATACGCATTCTGACTCATTTTGCCAGCACAGGTCGCAATTTTATTTATGTCTTACATTTATATTGTTTTATTTTTTTATTTATCATTACATAAATACATCTTTTGGGTTCACCCTGTACTAGATTTGTGTCAGACTTCGAATATCTTACGCAACTCTTTCCTCTGCTCTTCTACCAGGGCATTGGATGCTACATGTTCCGCATTGATGACTTTGACGTCGTAGATGCCACGATGCACGGAAACGCAGCGCGGTTCATCAACCACTCCTGTGAACCAAACTGCTACTCTCGAGTCATCAACGTGGAAGGTCAGAAGCACATAGTCATTTTCGCGCCTTGCGCAAGATCTACCGTGGAGAAGAGCTGACCTATGACTACAAGTTCCCCATTGAAGATGCCAGCAACAAGCTCGGCTGCAACTGTGGAGCTAAGCGCTGTCGACGCTTCTTAAACTGAGGATGAGTGATGGAAAAGTTGCTGTGACAATGGAGCTAGACGGGTAAAAACAATGGGCCGAGGCTTGATAGGTAAAGGGGGTCCAAGCAGAGGGTTTCAAAGCTTAACAGAGTCACCTCTTCAATTTGAAAGTCCTTTAGTTTAAAAGGGCCATTCACTTTTAAACAACTGTTGTGGAGCCATTGTCCTTGAATCATAATTCCTGCCGACCCATAGACCATTCAGTCCAGTAAAGCAGATGACGCATGTTTGGTAATGTGTGGAAACATCATGACCTTTCATGTACATTGCATCCTTTGTGATTCGCTAAATGTTTTATCAGAATAGTAGTGTTTTTGAAAAGAATCCTGGTCTCAGTCATAGCAGTTTTTTTTTTAAACCAGTTCATAACCAGTTCAAAAGAGTTGTTGTATATTTTGCAGCAAAATTGTGACTACTTTTAAATTATTCCTGTAGGCGTTTTATGCTTTTTAAAGGCTGAATAGAAATGGCCGCTGCCAAGATTTCAGAGCATTCTGTTCCTGTAACTGACCTTTTAAATCTCAAACGTCCGTTTTCTTCTTCGAGCCAAACCTAAAGTGCTGGATTCTCAAAATCTGAACAGAATCGTCTCTGTGCTTGAGAAAGATTTCAGTGCGGACCACGTAGTTTGTAAAAGCTTAGCGGCAGTGAAGATACTTTGTAAAAACATGCACATTACCAATGAAATGATGTGAACACATTAATTCAGATCTGCATCTGTCGATTTTATTTTAACTGAGAAAGACTCGCACTGCTCAGGACAACATTGTAAACCCCTCAGTATAACTCAGTATCCACTCCTTGCGCATGGCAGTCGGTAACGGACACGTTCTGTTGCGTTTCACCGATACGTTGTTGAAGCGTCTAGTGGTCTTCTCATCCGTGACAGATTTTTTGCTTGAAAACCCCTATAATCTTCTCAAAGGCTTTTATTTTTAACATTTTCTTTTCGATAATTTATTTATCATTGCATTTTTATAGGCATCTCAAAACACTTTCTGTTTTTGGTCTAGAACTGTATAGGTGGTTTTTAAACTTGATGACCTCCATGGTGCTAAGTCAAACATAAGTCCTAAAGGGGAAACTACATACTTCCTGTTTCATGTCTCATTAGGAAACCGGTACTAGAATAGCAAAACCAGACTTGCTTTCTAACAATATGCCCATATATGTCCATGGTGTGTTCAAACCCCATTCCGAATACTCAAAGAGCAACGTTTTAGCATGTTTTTTTATACTTCTTGAGAGCCTTGTGTCGAAACAAAATCATGCCTGGAGAGCGTAGAAGTATATTGGTGTTTCTTTTCATCGTGTAGTAGAGGACACTACTTAAGCTAATCGTGACTAACCGCATCCTCATTGCGTCACAGCTTTTAAAGGTGTGATGACATCGTGGATTGTTCCTGCAATAAAATCATTTTTTGCCACAATTGCACATACAATTGGAGCTCTACATTTACTGCTTAAAGTGTCCTATAGATGTAGGACCGATGTATACTGTTGACTTACAGAATCTATATATATTTATAGAAGAGTTATTGAAAGTTTTTCAGCAGATGGTGGCACTCGGCACCTTAATTTTCCTTGAAAGATTTGGAGTTGTTTATCATATTCATGTAGGAAAAATCAAGCTGGTGCCATCGTTCATCGTATAAAAGATTGTTCGGACTGTAGGAGCGTTCTATTTATTCCTGTTTGTCTTTATGGGAGTTTATACCCATAGGTCTGTGCTTTTTGTATGTGACCAAGGTCTTATCGGAGTTTTCTTCAGGGTTTTTTTTCTTTTGTTCTTTTAAACCTTTTTCCCATTTTCTTTCCTTTTTTAACTTGAACATTGAGGATGAGTTCTTGCAACGTGGCCTTTTATACAAGGTGATGTTTTGAGCCAGCTGTTTGTTTTATATGTCTGCTTTTTTTATTTGGCTTCCTCAAAGGAGCAGTTCCCTTCGCCTAAATCATGTTATCGTCTCCTCCTTTTTCTTTGTGCGTTTTGTGTGAGGTGGACATCTCCATCAAGAACCTGAAATTTAGTGGATCTCAGATTTTAATCAAACCACCCCAGACTTGCAAGGATTCTACCTCAAGCTGTTCAGACAACGTCAAGTAATACTAATGCAAAACTAGATTTGCTTGGTCTGTTCTGTCATGCAGAGTTGGCTTGTGTGCAATGAAGGATGCAAAGCACTAGTCAGGACCTCCTGTGATGATGCGTATCCCAGAGCTTCTTGGGAAAAGAAAAATCTGTCTGTTCTTGTGTAGGTTATTTTAAAAAAAACCAACAACGTTGTGTTGAAAGACTTAAAAATTAAAAAAATAAAAATAAAAATTAAAAAAAAAGTCTTTGCTACCTTGTACAAACGACCCCTAAGTTTGTAAATAGTTGTATACATATTTCTAAACCTGTTTAATTTTTCTATGCACTTTTTTATTTATAATGTTTTTGCTTAATAAAGATGTACAATGTTTGAACAAAGTTCAAGATTTATTGTGGTCTTTGAGATGAACATATAAAAACAACAATTGTGCATCACTAATAACTAAATATATTGCTTGTGGCCAAATCCTGTCAAGAAATGAACTTTATGATGTCAAAACTTGAAATATTGGTTTGCCAACAATTCTATCATTTAATATATATAATGCTTTTTAAAGGACTCTATTTTAGGAATTGTAGTAGTAATTTAATGTTGACATGCTGTTGAAACTAAACCTATAGACTGATAAATTAGAGTGAAGATTTCGGAAACTACAAGGAAGGAAGGGGGGGTGGGGGGATTTCCTTTCTTGTTTGATTCTAAAAGCTTCTATGTGAACTCCAGCCACACATCTGTTACCCATTATGTTGTATATATGCTGTTACCCAGTATGCATGCTGTTTTCAGTCAAAACAACTCTAGATGTTCATATACAATACGTCACGTACAAAAATTGTATGCTTTACAACTTGTCTTTGAATACTGTAGTTAAATGTGCAAAAAATATAACACAATCTATATACACTGAAAAAAAAACTTGTAGGATTTACTTGACGATAACACATTTTAAGTAAATTTTACTTCTGCTCGGTACAACGTACCTGTAATTATCAAGTAAAATCTACTTACTGTTGATCTTAATGTTCATAAAGAAATTAAGTAAATATTACTTAATTCTATTTGTGAAATTAAATATAATTAAGTAAAATCTACTAACTAAATTAAGTAAATTTAACTAAATTAACTTTTTACTCATAACATTGAATTAAACCATGCTTTTGAGGTGTATGCTTTAAGTATGCTTATTATGTAAATAATACAATAGAATCATGTAGATGCCAGATTTACATAATAGAAGTAATGCACAGAGTTGAACACAGAGACTTCAATACTTGGTACACAATGCACAATGACGGTAACATTCGATAGATAATTGTTGAGTATGAATGTGTCATTGTAAGTAGAAAATGAACTCCTGTGGAATTTTTTCTTCAATACTGGTCATAACTGTATAAAGTCAGTTACATAAAAAGGTAGAATAGTCTAATCTGAATATGAAAAGTAAGACTGATTAGCCCTAACTAACTGCTAGTTAATTAAACTAGAACTTAAGTCCCAGTCTTAACCTAGAGGCTAAGTTTATGCAGCCGGCCACAGATGTCACAAAATTGCAAGTTACTAAACCCAACGACAAAAGCAATGATAAAAACGTGTAAATACAAAAAAATAAATAAATAAAAAAATCAACCTTATTAATTATTCATGATGGGAACAACAGCATCTGAAAAGTTAAATTTAAAGCTTAAATATCAGTGATATGAAATTCATTCCTGCAAGCTTGAATTGAGTACTAATATAGCGTTTACTTTGTTTTTTCAATTCTTGAAAAAGAATTAAAAATTTTGAACTAATCATTTTATCAGTGTAACACAAACTATTTTATGATTTCATCAAAGTGTAAAATAATCACGAATTGCAATGAGAGTGTGTTAAAGGTGGGGTAAGGCATATTTCAAAAACACTGGAAGTTAGTCGGCCGACACCAACAACAAACGTGTAACCAATCAGCATTGGGGCATATGACAGTTGAGGAGACAGAATGAGCAAGAGGGAGATTTGAAGAAAAACTGCAGAAAGAGAGATGAGAAACAATACAAAAGAGCTCAAAAGAATATCACTGGAATGAAGGTTTATGAGTGGGCAAGCGCTTTAGGACCCGTGTTAAATGTTTTCCAGCGCTGGAGAGAGCTAAGCGTGAAGGCCTGAAAACGGATGCGGAGGCTGCTGTGATTCCGCGTCACATGTGAGTAACACTGGGTTTGAGTGTCATTGATTGCTGTTGGCGACTAACAACAAACTCTTGTTTGTATTTACTCTTGTGTACTGTACGTTCATCTTTTGTTCTTCCTTGTCATTCGTTCATCATCTGCACTTTTTTCGTGAAGCATTATTTTGTTGCGCGTCAGCTGTGATAAACATACATCCACTCTCCTATTGCGTGTGTAACAGTGGCCAGATAGTGAGTTGTGCAGTTTTGTTTTTTGAATATATTGACAACTGCGTTAAACTTATAAGAAGTATAATACTGCTTTGTTTTCTTAAAATACCACATTAATTATTCTTCAACACCAGCAGGGAGCTTTGCCAAAATCTCCACGGCATCGTTGCGACCGATAGTGGTTAACAGCTCAGCGAGGTGTCCAACGGTCCAATCTGGGTTCTTGGTGACGACACCCTCCAAAACAGCGACGAGGGGACTTTTGTGATCCTTCATGGAATATGCATAATTGATCCAGGCAAAGGAAAAAGAGCACTGAGCAGCAAGGTGACGTGTATTCTTAGCGCCAGAGATGTCTGGGTCTAATACCAGCACAAGCTCCTCAAGACATCCAGGTTGTTCAGCACGGTTTTCAAAGGCTTACCCTGGACCTCAGGAGCTATGAATAGAAATGAAATTACACTTTATTTTGATAGTTCACTTTAGACATTAACTACTTTGCAACTACATGTCAACTAACCCATTAATTTATTATGCTGGAGTTAGGTATAAGTTGTAGATAAGTTAGTAGAATAAGTTGAAATGTACTTGCAAAGTTACTTATAGTCAGAATGACTGGTAATGACTGCTAGTTAACATGTATTTGCAAAGTTACTTAATATTAGTAGAATGTGGACTATCGAAATAGAGTTACCAAAGGAGGTGTTTATGGAAAATCCCTACCTTCTCCAAAGGAAATTTACTGTGTAAACACTGGAAAGGAGTGGTTTCACCTAGGGTCAAATCAAAGTTAGTTTGTTTTCATATGCTCACCTAACAGATACGCCGATCCAGTCATGTGATCATTGTCGATTTCTTTGATGATGTTGTATGAGATGGTCTGTTCATATCTTTCCTTTTTGGACGGGCTTTCCTGATCAGCTCCATTACAACATTGTTGAAATTCTGTTAAACATGAGAAATTCTTGTTTTTCCCTTCCTTTAATCTTGTGCAATGCATATTCCTTCAAAGTAGCACTCAAGACTTTGTGATGTAGCAATTGCAATAATGTAATACTAAGAAAAACACTTAGATGTGCACTCTTAGAAGATGAGGTTCTATATAGAACCTTAAAGTGTTCTGTCAGGCGCTTCATATGTAGAACTTTTTAGGGGTTCATTTTGTGGATTTAGTTGTAATTATTTATTTATTTTTTTAATTCAATTACATTTCAGGAATTAAACAGCTCATAAACATACTTTGTAAGTAAAAAAAAAAAAATAAATAAAAAAACAACAACAAAAAAAAAACCTTAAACATGAAAGTATTATAATGTATCTTTATATAGAACTATTTTGGCAATTAGGGTTCTTTAAAGGGTTAGTTCACCCAAAAATGGAAATTCTGTCTTTAATTACTCACCCTCATGTCTTTCCACACCTGCAAGACTTTCATCCATCTTCGGAACAAAACTTAAGATCTTTTTGATGAAATCTGAGAGCTTTCTGTCTGCCATTGACAACTACGCAACTACCACTCTTGACGCTTCAAAAAGTTCATAAAGAGATCGTAAAACTAATCCAAATGAATTGAGTGGTTTAGTCCAAATTTTCTGAAGAGATTTGATCACTTTATATTATAAACAGATTAAATTTAGTCTTTCATTCATATATATACATTCATCAATGCGCACATCAGTTGTGGTAAACGGAAGCTCAAGCATGTTTGCTTGACTTGTGTGAGAACCAGTGAGGTTCATTCTTGTGTTATGCAGAACATTTGAGCTTCAAGAACCAATGAGGTTCATTCTCGTGTGTCACGCAGCACATTTCAGCTTCAAGAACCAATGAGATTCATTCTTGTGTGTTACACAGCACGTTTGAGCTTCAAGAACCAATGAGGTTCATTCTTGTGTGTACGCACATTTCAGCTTCAACCAATGAGATTCATTCTTGTGTGTAACAGCACATTTGAGCTTCAGAACCAATGAGGTTCATTCTGGTTGTCACACAGCACATTTCAGCTTCAAGAGACCAATGAGTTCATCTCGTGTGTGACACAGCACGTTTGAGCTTCAAAGAACAATGAGGTTCATTCTTGTGTTACGCAGCACGTTGAGCTTCAAAGACCAATGAGTTCTCTTGTGTGGCAGACTTTGAGCTTCAAGAACCAATGAGGTTCATTCTTGTGTTACGCAGCACGTTTGAGCTTCAAGAACCAATGAGGTTCATTCTGTGTTACGCAGCACGTTTGAGCTTCAAGAACCATGAGGTGTGTTACGCAGCACGTTTGAGCTTCAAGAACCAGGGAGTCATTCTCGTGTGTTACGCAGGCACGTTTGAGCTTCAAGAACCAATGAGGTTCATTCTTGTGTTACGCAGCACGTTTGAGCTTCAAGAACCAATGAGGTTCATTCTAGTGTTACGCAGCACGTTTGAGCTTCAAGAACCAATGAGGTTCATTCTTGTGTGACGCAGCACGTTTGAGCTTCAAGAACCAATGAGGTTCATTCTGTGTTACGCAGCACGTTTGAGCTTCAAGAACCAATGAGGTTCATTCTTGTGTTACGCAGCACGTTTGAGCTTCAAGAACCAATGAGGTTCATTCTCGTGTGTTACGCAGCACGTTTGAGCTTCAAGAACCAGTGAGGTTCATTCTCGGTTTTACGCACGCATGTTTGAGCTTCACGAAAATGAGGTTCATTCTCCGCAAGGGTTCATTCTGAGGTTCATTGTGTGACTTTGAGCGCCAGCACTTTGAGCTTCAAACCATGAACACAAGTGTGGTCTCATGAACGTGAGTTCATTCTCTGTTTTGAGCTGCCAAGAACCACAGAGTTTTTGTTTTCACGCGTGCACGGCAATGCAGTTTGAGTTCAAGAACCAAGAGGTTCATTCTGTGTGTTACGCAGCACGTTTGAGCTTCAAGAACCAATGAGGTTCATTCTTGTGTGTTACGCAGCACGTTTGAGCTTCAAGAACCAGTGAGGTTCATTCTTGTGTTACGCAGCACTTCAAGTGAGTTCTCTCAGTTTACGCAGCACGTTTGAGCTTCAAACCAATGAGGTTCATTCTTGTGTACGTTGTTAGCACCAATGAGTTTGTTAGCAGCACGTTTGAGCTTCAAGAACCAATGAGGTTCATTCTTGTGTGTTACGCAGCACGTTTGAGCTTCAAGAACCAATGAGGTTCATTCTAGTGTTACGCAGCACGTTTGAGCTTCAAGAACCAATGAGGTTCATTCTTGTGTGTTACGCAGCACGTTTGAGCTTCAAGAACCAGTGAGGTTCATTCTTGTGTGTTACGCAGCACGTTTGAGCTTCAAGAACCAATGAGTTTCATTCTTGTGTGTTACGCAGCACGTTTGAGCTTCAAGAACCAGTGAGGTTCATTCTCGTGTGTTACGCAGCACGTTCAAGAACCAATGAGTTTCATTCTTGTGTACCAGCACGTTTGAGCTTCAAGAACCAATGAGTTCATTCGTGTTACGCTTTGAGCTTCAAGAACCAATGAGTTCATTCTTGTTACGCAGCACGTTTGAGCTTCAAGAACCAGTGAGGTTCATTCTTGTGTTACGCAGCACGTTTGAGCTCAAGAACCAATGAGTTCATTCTCGGTGTTTGCAGCACGTTTGAGCTTCAAGAACCAATGAGTTCATTCTTGTGTGTTACGCAGCACGTTTGAGCTTCAAGAACCAATGAGGTTCATTCTCGTGTGTTACGCAGCACGTTTGAGCTTCAAGAACCAATGAGGTTCATTCTGTGTTACGCAGCATGTTTGAGCTTCAAGAACCAATGAGGTTCATTCTCTTGTGTCACAGCACTTTTGAGCTTCAAGAACCAATGAGGTTCATTCTCGTGTTACGCAGCACGTTTGAGCTTCAAGAACCAATGGGTTCATTTAGTTACGCAGCACGTTTGGCCAATGAGGTGTGTGTTACGCAGCCGTTTGAGCTTCAAGAACCAATGAGGTTCATTCTTGTGTGTTACGCAGCACGTTTGAGCTTCAAGAACCAATGAGTTTCATTCTTGTGTTACGCAGCACGTTTGAGCTTCAAGAACCAGTGAGGTTCATTCTCTTGTGTTACGCAGCACGTTTGAGCTTCAAGAACCATGAGTTCATTCTGTTACAGCACGTTTGAGCTCAAGAACAATGAGGTTCATTCTTGTGTTACGCAGCAGTTTGAGCTTCAAGAACCAATGAAGTTCATTCTAGTGTTACGCAGCACGTTTGAGCTTCAAGAACCAATGAGGTTCATTTGTGTTACGCAGCACGTTTGAGCTTCAAGAACCAATGAGGTTCATTCTCGTGTTACGCAGCACGTTTGAGCTTCAAGAACCAATGAGGTTCATTCTAGTGTTACGCAGCACGTTTGAGCTTCAAGAACCAATGAGGTTCATCTTGTGTTACCAGCACGTTTGAGCTTCAGAACCAGTGAGGTTCATTCTTGTGTGTTACGCAGCACGTTTGAGCTTAAGAACCAATGAGTTCATTCTTGTGTGTTACGCAGCACGTTTGAGCTTCAAGAACCAGTGAGGTTCATTCTCATGTGTTACGCAGCACGTTTGAGCTTCAAGAACCAATGAGTTTCATTCTTGTTACACAGCACGTTTGAGCTTCAAGAACCAATGAGGTTCATTCTTGTGTTACGCAGCACGTTTGAGCTTCAAGAACCAATGAAGTTCATTCTAGTGTTATGCAGCACGTTTGAGCTTCAAGAACCAATGAGGTTCATCTTGTTACGCAGCACGTTGAGCTTCAAGAACCAATGAGGTTCATTCTCGTGTGTTACGCAGCACGTTTGAGCTTCAAGAACCAGTGAGGTTCATTCTCGTGTGTTACGCAGCACGTTTGAGCTTCAAGAACCAATGAGGTTCATTCTTGTTATTGAGCTTCAAGAACCATGAGGTTCATTCTGTTACGCAGCACGTTGAGCTCAAGAACCAATGAGGTTCATTCTCGTGTTACGCAGCCGTGAGCACCAATGGGTTCATTCTCGTGTTACGCAGCACGTTTGAGCTTCAAGAACCAATGAGGTTCATTCTCGTGTGTTAAGCAGCACGTTTGAGCTTCAAGAAACAATGAGATTCATTATCGTGTGTTACGCAGCACGTTTGAGCTTCAAGATCCAATGAGGTTCATTCTCGTGTGTCACGCAGCACATTTGAGCTTCCGGAAGAGGTTTGTTCCCACGCGGTTGAGCTTCTGTTTATGTTCACTGATCAATGTTTATATGCAAATAAAAGCCTAAATTCAATCTGTTCATTATATTAAGTGATCAAGTCTCTTCAGACTAAATCACTCAATTCATATGGATTAGTCTTCTATATAAAGGCAAAAGACATTAACTCGCTAGAATGTGGGAACTGAAAAAATTGTTAAAGGTGCCCTAGAATTAAATATTGAATTTACCTTGGCATAGTTGAATAACAAGAGTTCAGTACATGGAAAAGACATACACTGAGTTTCAAACTCCATTGTTTCCTCCTTCTTATATAAATCTCATTGTTTAAACGACTCCGAAGAACAGGCGAATCTCAACATAACACCGACTGTTACGTAACAGTCGGGGTGTACGCCCCCAATATTTGCATATGCCAGCCCATGTTCAAGCCATTAGACAAGGGCAGAACGTCTGGATGTGCACAGCAGAATCATCAGACTAGGTAAGCAAGCAAGAACAATAGCGAAAAATGGCAGATGGAGCAATAATAACTGATATGATCCATGATAACATGATATTTTTAGTGATATTTGTAAACTGTCTTTCTAAATGTTTCATTAGCATGTTGCTAATATACTGTTAAATGTGGTTAAAGTTACCATCGTTTATAACTGTAATCACGGAGACAAGAGCCATCTCTATTTTCATTTTTAAACACTTGCAGTCTGTATAATTCATAAACACATCATTCTTTATAAATCTCTCCAACAGTGTGTAATGTTAGCTTTAGCCACGGAGCATACTATCAAACTCATTCAGAATCAAATGTAAACATCCAAATAAATACAATACTCACATGATCCGATGTATGCATGCAGCATGCATGACGAACATCTTGTAAAGATCCATTTTGAGGGTTATATTAGCGGTGTGAACTGTGTTTATGCTGTTCAAGGCAAGCGCGAGCTCCGGGAGCGGGGGAGCATGAGAATTAAAGGGGCCGCAGCCTATACATCGGTGCATAGTTAATGATGCCCCAAAATAGGCAGTTAAAAAAAAATCTATGGGGTATTTTGAGCTGAAACTTCACAGACACATTCAGGGGACACCTTAGACTTATATTACATCTTTTAAAAACTTCTAGGGCACCTTTAATAACACTTCAAAAGTTAAAATGGCGAAACTCCTAATATTATTTCCAATAATTCCAAATTATGTTTATGTTCCGATTGAATTGTCACACAGGTTGCAAAAGTGCATTCTGCAAACAGTAAAGTGGAGATCCGTGTTGTATTTGTTGAAATTCATCGCTGAAGGTTTGATCATGGCAGATTTAGTAACACAAATAGTACAAGTGGCTTGCGAAGAAACAGACTGGCTGTCTGACACTTTCATTGAAGCAGAATTTCAGTGTGGGGATCGCTAAACTCCAGCATACGTTTGTTTTCAGATTATCAGCGCTTCTTCCGCATTTAGAGGGAGCGTGTGCACAGAGTTGCCAGATTGCACAGATTAAGTAAAACACCGGCAAGAAAGTATATCCTTTAAAGGGAAAAGCTCTATTTGGGGGATTTAAGCTCTTTGCATCTGGCAACCAAAAGCATATCCCAAAGAAAAAACACGCTTTCAGGATAAATATCGTGACCATTATTTGTAATCAATCGAGAGAAGCAGATATCGTTATCGCGATTAAAATACGATTAATCGTGCAGCCCTACTTGAACGTCCCAAAAATATCAATAACTCATTTTCAGCCAAAAATGAAGTGACTGCCTTTTGCCTATATAGAGCAGTTTTACAATCTCTTTATGAACTTGTTGAAGCTTCAAAGTGGTAGTTGTGTAGCTGTCAATGGAAAAAAGCTCTCAAGATTTCTTCAAAAAGATTTGTGTTCTGAAGATGAATGAAGGTCTTACAGGGTTGAAACGATATGAGCATTTTTGGGTGAACTAACCCTTTAAAATTGAGCCAATAGCGTTCTACTGAACCCTATTGAACCTTCCTTTTTCCTAAAACTGTGAAGCGTGTAATCGCTGTACTACCACTGCAATCACCAACAGGTTTACAAAAAGGGATTGCTGTTTCATACAAGTTTCCAAAACACTCGCCCACATTATATATATTTATATATATACATATTTTGAGAGAACACATCTTGAAGTAATCAGTTTATGAATGGCTTATTTGTATTTGTCTCTGTATGTCATCATCTAAAACTAATTACACACATTTCAGCTTTAAGGATTTAAAGTTGCGTTTTAACATCATATTACATCAATCGTTTACTTGTTTATTTATTTTATTTCTTTGTTTGTGTAAGGAATAAACTGTGGAATGAATACTGATTTCGCATTTGGCAATATGATGAAAGTCTTTATGGTAATAATTTACATTTATATTTGATTAACCTAAGACATGATAGGAAACATTAATATTTATTTAATTTTGGAATATCCTCCAAATGTTTTTTTTCCTGCGACTTACCTTGATTGAAATGTTTAGTCCTCCTTCTCTTGATAACCAAGAATAGACATAGCAGAGTGAGAGTGGATAAAATCCCTAAAAATACATAGATCCCTGCAAAGATGCACAAGAAAAAACAAACAAACATCAATTTTGCTTTTGTTTAACACTGAATCTATTTTTCTTTCTCTCATGGTGTGTGTTTGTACTAAAAAAGGCTACATGTAAACTAGACATAGATGCAGATCAACACCAAGCACTGAATACTGATATACTGTAAATATGTACTCTATATAGTTCAAAAGTTTGGGTTCAGTAAGTATTTTTTTTTTTTAAAGAAATTAATACTTTAATTCAGCAATCATGCATTGAAGAGATCGAAAGTGACAGCAAATAATTTTACATTGTTACAAAAACGTTCTATTTCAACTAAATGCTGTTCTTTAGAACTTTCTATTCATTAAATAATCCTGGAAAAAAAAAAAAAACATGTATCAGGGTTTCCACAAAAAGATCAAGCAGCTCAACTGTTTTCAACACTCATAAGAAATGTTTCTTGAGCTCCAAATCATTATATTAGAATTTCTCAAAGATCATGTGACACTGAAGACTACAGTGAAAATAATAATAATTAGGTATTTTTGACCACAAATGCAGTCTCACTGAGTATATTTCTTTCAAAAACATTTTAAAAAATCTCAACTTTTGAACAGTAGTATGATAAATTGTTGTAGAAATAAAGACAAATGCAAAACAATACCTGTCAAATCTATGGCAGAAGAGGAGTTTTGAAAGGAGGTTTGAGAGGGGGTTAGAGAGGGTTTTTGAGAGGGGGTTTGAGGCAGACTTTGATGAGGTGTTGGAGAGGCAGGCCTACTTGAGTTGGAAACAGAGTCAGTTATTGTGGAAGTCTTTCTCATCACAGTCTAAAAAAGAAAAATTTAATTTTAGCTCATTTAATATCTCTCTGCTTTAGATGAGAGAACACTGTTGGACAAAGCGAGAGCTAACTCGAAGAAAAGTTAATATAACAATCTTTATTACTGTTATTACTGTGGTCGGCAACAGCTGAGTGATGCATTTTCCACTGAAAACCTGCTCCCTGCAAAAAAAAAAAAAAAAAAATCATAAACATACAGGCTATGTCAATAATTATAGGAATAATGATGTGTGGTATACACGGGCTACTTAATGGGTAATCAAAACGATACCATAGGACTCGCTTTCGATTTTAAAAACTTTAATTAGTAGTCTTCTTGTTAAGATAATTAAGTCTATCTTAGTGTAGGCAAAACAACAACAACAAAACAATAGGCTGCAGACAAAACTAGTAGTAAACATGTTAAAAGTTAAATAATAATAATAATAAAGTAAATTATACCCTTGTTTACAGCAGATGGTATCAGTTGTGGTGCTGCATGCAATAAACTGTGTCGTCAAGCAAGAACGACAGTTTTGGCATTTAATGTGATATCCGTCGTTAAATGTTCCATCCCTGCAAGTTGTGTGAGAAACGTCGACTTGGTGTTGCTCGTCAGACCAACCGCAGTTCTCAGTAAATTCGGAACCTGCCGTCAAAACAGAACTATGAGTAAAATGTATTATTGTTAATTATTTTTCAAACAAGTATGCTTCGGTGGTTTTCCAAAGTTTAAAGCGATTATAAAAGTGCGCATTTTCGTCGGTCACTAGCCTTTTACAGAAGAAGAGTTAGGCTATCTTTATCTTTTAACGTAACCTACCACCACTAAGTTTTGTAGATAACAACCACTTTATTAGCGTATAGCCTATATTTGTAGGCTACAGCAAATATTTCATATAAAACTCGAATGTTTTATTTGAAAGTATTTTTGATAATTGACTAAAATATTTGCTTTGGGCGAAATCAAATTGCGCCACGAAAATTACCTTTACATATAATTCTCATCCTGTTTACATGTAAATAGCCTAATGGACTAAGAGACCAAACTTACCTGCTTGGATGGAATATTTAGTTTCACATGGCTGACAATTATGCTGAATAGAATCCCAGAAGTTCCCATCTGTACATTTTTCTGAAGTCATTTGGCTGATGTAGTGTAGGCTACGTTCCTTTGACGTGATGTCTGCAGACTACTCTGACCGACTGTAGATAACCAGATGCCAGTTGAAAGGGAGGAGTTGGTGGGTTGTGAACTTATAAAGCAATGGAAAGCACCTTCCTTGTCAATCAATGTCTAAAAATATCTTTATACAAGATTTATTTTTTTCTCTTAGCATATTAACATTTTGCTTATATCATATTTCCATCTTGTTTTTCAGTCTCAAAACAGTTTATAATATGATAGAGAGCTAATCATGTTCATGATATGGATTCCAAGGGCGATATGACATTACTGATCTGTCTCTGCTTTAGTCTGTTGAGACACCTGGATTAAGATAAGCTGATCACGATTAACTTTGATGTCCACAGTCGAGACAACTAGGATGTTCTCAGTTCTCGCTTGTGAGACCTGCTGCCCAATGTCCAGTGCTGTTGCTGGAATCACACTACTTAGGTAAGACAAACTTCTTTCTTCGTGTGTTTTTCTTTGATAAGAAAAAGAAGTTAGCCTACATACAATTCTCTATTTTGTTTGAGCCGTGTCCTAACTAAAGGCGATGCAATAAGATTGTAGCGACAAGCAGTCCACACGAGACGCGACAAATCAATGAAAAATACAGCCAACCAGAAGAGCGAGAGGGCGGCCTCTCTTGGGAAGCGCACCGCAGCACAATATATGGATGAGTAGGCTAATAAAATTCATAAATATTACACAATTTAAACATTAAAGTACATCCTGAGTGACTGAAACAATCTTTGTCATAGAATACACTTGTTTTTTCACAATGAGTCGACATTTTGAACGTTCTTGTGCCCATTTATTTATTTTAATTATCTGAGGTGAATTGTCCGTGGTTACGTTACTTTCAGATATATCGTGTATCGCGGCGTCGCGTTTGGACACTATGTTGCATTTTATTTTTCAGAACAAGACATTTGTTCAAACATATTTTTCTGTTTTTTTTTTTTTTTTTATGCCAAGGAGCACAGAATATGTTTTTGATTGATCACTGCAAAAAAAAAAAAAAAGTTCGGCTCCACTTTATTAGGTGGCCTTAACTATTATAGCCACATAAAAAAGTACAATGTAGGCTACTTATTGGTTCATATTGAATTGCAAAACACTTTTGCTGCTATTGAGGTGGGATACGGGTAAGTTTAAGGACAGGTTTGGTGGTATGGGTAGGTTTAAGGGTGAGTTAAGGTGTGGGTCAACAGTGTAATTATAAATGTAATTACAGAAAGTAATTACAGATGTAATTACATGCAGATAATCTTTTAAATATAAGTACAATGTAAAAAATATGTATGTATACAATAAGTGCAATGTATCAAATGATTAATTTAAATGTAAGTACATAGTAGTTAAGGCCACCTAATATAAAGTGGCACCAAAAGTTCTTAGTCAAGTTTTTGTCTTGCTTTTTAAATCTTAAATCAAGGTACATTTAAGTCTTGATTTCTGAAAATAATAATAATAATAATAATAATAATAATAATAATTTGATTGAATAATCACATTGAGTTTGTGCTTAAAACAAGAAAAAAAGTCTGTCAGTGTGGTGGTCAGGGAAAATATGATTATTGGAGGATATTTTAAAGCATAAATTTGCTTAATTTTGATACATTTTTTGAAAACAAGACGATACAGAAGTACAGAAGTAATTTTACTAAAAAATAAAGTAAATATTTATTTTTAGATATTTCTAATGGAAAACAAAAACACTAAGCAAAACAGGGGTTTTTTTGCAGTGATTAAAGGTATCTTTACACAGCCAGGTTAAGGTTGCTCTGTGCCTGCACAAAATTCAGTGTAAAGATCAAATACTGGATAAAAGCTAAACAAGAAAACTATGCTGGCTGTGAACCACCTCATCCTCTATACACAGTAAAAACGTTGGGTTATTTTATTAACCCAACATTTTTTAGTGAGTAGTATCAAAGTATACAGTGGCAGTGGCGTTAATGCATTTATCCCACCTCTGAGTGTAAAGACACCTAAATGCCACTTCAGAAGTGTTTCTGTGCCACCATTGCAGTGAAAATTTGGTAGAATTTTACTTGATGTAGGTTTTTGCCTTTTAGCAGTCATCATCAAAAAAGAAAAAAAAAATGCAGCCCCAGCAGCATTTATCATTTAAGAAACTCGCAAAACTACTAAAAAACGCAAGCAATCACAAGTTAAACCTTTGTCATCAGGGTAAAGGTTATTGGAGGCTCATGTAAGCATATTAATGTCTGTTTCCTGGTAGGAAATAAGACTCAAATCCTGCTGATCAAGCAGATGAAGAAGCTTAGAGCTGTCTGGCTGCTTCCTATGAGCCCATCCTTCTTGGTTCGCATCCAGTGCATATATTTTATTTTATAAATCATTTGACAAACATTTATTAAAAAAAATAAAAAAATAAAAAAATAACATTTTGTAAAATGGAAGTATTTCTCTAGCAATTAATTGCACTTAAACAGTGAAATTGTACGTACATTAACATTATTTCATACAATAGAGAGACATATGACAATCTCTTCTTTTTGGCTAGGTTTTGGAACCAGATTCACTTCCTTAGCATAAAGTAGTGCCATATTCAGAATCATGCTGAGTGGACAGGACAGAAGCGCTCCTGTCACAGATGGCAGAGGGACCTCAGGTGATGCCAGGAGCAGACCAGCAACAATCAACAATCTAAAGCCCAAATCCAGCTTTGTTGTGTTGAACAAACCTGGAGATGGAATACGCCACCACCAGATGTACACTTCCACAGTGGGTCAACACTCTCTCATAATGAAACATCACTTTCAGCTGTTGTCATCATTTACTCATTCTTAGTTTACATCAAAATGAAAACTGTCATCATTTACTCACTCTCACGTTGTTCCAAACATGACTTTCTTCTGTGGAAAGAAAGAACTAAGATATTTCTCAGTAAAAATGTCCCTTTTTTGGTATCACTTTACAATACGTGTGCACTAATATACATTAATTCATGCTTAACTATTGCACAGATAATCATGTTTTAATGTATGACTCATGAAGAACTAAACCATTAATTAATGATTACTGCATCAGCAACTAATGAAGTGTCTATATGATTAATAGATTAATATATGAATTGCTATTAATTAAATGTTTCATGATGTATTTCATGATGTATGTGTATTATTCCTTAATAACATTTTTTATTAACTAATAGTGTAAGTTAATGTGTTAATTATCACAGTTAATAATCATGTGCCTCAACAAGTAAAGTCATAACATAATGATAAATTTTCAAATCATTAGTGATGATTAATTAAAGCAGACAACTGAAAGTTGAAGTATATGGCTTCAACCCATTGTGGTAATTAGCACATTAATTTACACTTTTAGTTAATAAAATGTTATTAAGGAATTAATACATTGACACATTTAATTAATAACAATTCATAATTACTTAATCTATTAATCATATAGACTCTTTATTAGTTGCTGATGCAGTAATCATTAATTAATGGTTTAGTTCTTCATGAGTCATACATTAAAATATGTATTAGTTAAGCATGAATTAATATTAGTGCACCAGCATTGTAAAGTGTTACTCCTTTTTTCATAAAATGAAAGTCAATGGGGTTCAATTTTGTTTTCAAACTATTTACTTTTGTTTAAACTGTAGAAAGAAAGATTATTATTATTATTATTATTATTGTTAATAGATTGTCATTATTTATGTTCCAAACATAGGTTTGGAATATAAATAATGACAGAATTTTTGGGTGAACTATCCCTTTAAGTCATTCAATATCTTTTTTTAGTCTTTTTTGGAGCACTAAGTGAAACAGGTTCTGTTTACACCTGGTATTAAGATGTGTTTTGGCCGATCGGATCACAAGTAAACGAGGGAAACATAACTGTTTGCACCTGGTATTTTACTCCGCTCTTTTGTCCACTTTTCAACCACTTCTGTCCTGATTTCTTCGAAGGGAGGTTCTATGGGTGGATAAATGTATGCAATTTTTTTTTTTTTTTTTTTTCAGGACAAAATAAGCTTGTGCAATTTACATATGAACTCATCCGGAGACGACAAAAAAACATAGAGAAAGAAATGGTGAAAGAACATAGTGCTTGGTACGTTTTTCGTCTTCAAATCAAACTTGGATCTTCAACTGACAAAGATTAAATCCTATCTGGCTAGCGCACTTTCCATGATGTTTACGCATTAAAGGGTTAGTTCACCCAAAAATGAAAATTCTGTCATTAATTACTTACCCTAATGTTGTTCCAAACCGGTAAGATCTTCTTTAATCTTCGGAACACAAATTAAGATATTTTTGATGAAATCTGAGAGGTATATGACTCGTCCATAGACAGCAATTTAACCACCACTTTCAAGGTTCAGAAAGGTAGTAAAGACATCATTAAAATAGTCCATGTGTGACTACAGTGGTTCAACCTTAATTTTATGAAGCAACGAAAATACTTTTTGTGCACAAAAACAAAACAAAAATAACGACTTTATTCAACAGGGTGAGTATTTAATGACAGAATTTTCATTTTTGGGTGAACTAACCCTTCAAGTCCATAGGTGGAGAGTAGCATCTTTAGTGACTATTCGAATGCATTCAACCACATGAGCATTTACACTACGAAAGCAATCCGGTCGAATGCGTTTTCAAATTACCTCTAGAAGTGGGCGAAAGTGGACAAGCTCAACAAAAATGATACACAAAAAATGGCTTGTTTGCTATATTACAAGTCTTAACTTTAAATTACAAGTAATAATTTTGTGCGCTGAACACACTGAAATTAAGGACCTTCATGACTGATAATCAGTGTTGGGAGTAACGCATTACAGTAATATATTACTTTTTGCTGTAACGAAGTAATATAATGTATAGGTCAATGTAATATAACACATTACTAATAAAATTTGGGTAATATTATACTCGTTACAATCTCAGTAACACACGTTACAACAACACTGGAATTAAGTGGTGTTAGTTTTATTTTTACCAACATCGCAAGACATTCCAGCGCCAGAGAAAAAAATTAGCGGGTAAAATATATGTCTATTTTCTACTGCTGGAATTCGATGGTTGAGATGACTGCAGAGATGGATTCTACATTGTGAGATGGACATAGCTACTCCCATTATTTTCAGAGAAAAGGACAAGAACGTAATAGTCAACTGCAATATTGCAATAGCAATTGAAAAAACACCTGGCTAGGCTAACACTAAGATAACTGAGAGAGCTTCAAGGTCAGAGAGCAATGTGTTACTCCCAACACTGCCAATCGGCCATAAGATTAAGGAGAATAAATAGCCTTTGATGTCAGTTAACACATCATGGTTGAAGCCTCTTCATGCTTTGCATCATTCAAACTTTGTATAATATATATATATATATAAAATTTCTGAGGCTTGACTGAATTCTTCAAAACTCCAGTACAATAATAAAAGTTGCTACAATGACATTTTCCACTGAAAATATTAATGTCATCATGTTCTTTTCCAGATACTCCCTCAGAGCAATAATCAACCATATTCAACAGGTGTTAATCCCCTTCCTTTGCCGGACATCATGACAAGCCAGGCTTCCAAACCATGTGTGTCCATGCGCCGCCACAAGGAGCACCACAGATTTGCCATACAGCCCACAGCGTGGGTATGTCCGCGACCAGAGAACCTCTATCTGCGCCCCCACAGAGGCTGAGCTGGAGATGATGAGGCGTTGCTCCTTACGTGAGGCGAGCGTTCGTCCATGCTGCCGCCATGCTCTTAGTGTTCCCAACATGGCAAGCCAATGCACTAGCCCTCTGTGCAGCACCCCATCCCGCAGTGCCCTCGGCACTCCTGTACGGGATGTGGAGTGCAGTTCTAAAGCACGCAACAAGCTAATCGAGAACGAGAGCGCACAGACTCCTACTTACCCCCCGGAGCTTCGCGAGCAGTGCCGCTACGTCTCCAAAGATGGGAAGTGTCGTGTAGACTTGGCATACATGGCCGAGAGAGAACGCTTCCTGGCTGACATCTTCACTTCATTTGTGGACCTTCAGTATAGATGGTTTCTCTTCGTGTTCATGATGTGCTATGCAGTCACCTGGTTTATATTCGCAGGGCTTTATTCTCTAAATGCATTCCTGCGTGGAGATCTTGAAGTTCCTGCTGACACTGACGTGTGCTACCCCAACGTAGATGGATTTGTGTCAGCGCTGCTCTTCTCGGTGGAAACACAGAGGACTATTGGTTATGGCGCGCGCACGGTCTCGCCACGCTGCTACGAAGGTGTGTTTTTGGTCATGGCACAGTGCATTGTGGGATCCATGATCGATGCCCTCATGGTGGGCTGCATGTTCGTCAAAATTTCACGCCCCAAGAAACGCGCCGAAACTCTTCTTTTCAGTCGGACTTGTGTTGTGGCCAACCGTGATGACCGTCTCTGCCTTATGTTCCGACTCGGCGACCTGCGTGAGAGCCACATGGTGGATGCCAAAGTGCGTGCTAAACTCATCAAGTCTCGGCAGACGTCAGAGGGGGAATTCCTCCCGCTGGAGCAGTCGGAGATCGACCTGGGCTATGAGAGCGGCTCTGACCGTCTGTTTCTGGTGGAGCCACAGGTCATTCAACACACCATTGATTCCAGCAGTCCTTTCTGGGAACTTGGGCCGGAGCAGCTGAGGAAGCAACAGTTTGAGATTATTGTCATCTTGGAGGGCATTGTGGAAGCCACAGGTGTCTTTACAAACATATAGCCCACAGAGAAGTTGAGCAGTGGGGAGTTTGAAACCAAGCAAATTATTAAAGCGCTATAGTATAGGAACAACAAATTAAATGTTACAAAAATGAAACATTGCCAACTGGCACATTTGTGAATCTTACAGAAACCTGTCAAGAACATATTTGGGTAGTGGTAAAGTACTATAAATAGTAGTATTTGTATTTTAGTATTTATGTACTATTAGAGTATGTATTACTATTTTAAATTAACTTTTGTTTTTATATTTCTAAGCTTTCATTTCAGTTTTAGTAATTTTGTTACCTTTTTATGTTTTACTTAAAGGAACACTCCACTTTTTTTTTGAAAATAGGCTCAATTTCCAACTCCCCTAGAGTTTTTACTGTTTTCAAATCCATTCAGCCGATCCGGGTCCGATTTCTAGATCCTTGATTATTACGCCGGAATGAGAGTATAGTTCCTAGCTATATCGGCCTAGAAAATCACAACTTTTCATTTTCCGTCGGTCTTAGTACACGATATAACTACAGAAGAGTCAAGTTTTAAATAGGAACAATATCGAAACTCTTTGGTCATTTTTGAATGAGATGCTAACGGTCTAATCAGATTCAATGAACTATGCTAAGTTATGCTAAAAGTGGTACCGCCAGACCCGGAGTTCGGCTGAATGGATTCAAAAATAGTAAAACTCAACTGTTTAACTCTAGGAGAGTTGGAAAATGAGCCTATTTTCAAAAAAAGTGGAGTGTTCCTTTAAACTTCAACTTATTTCTTTATTTTTGTTTTTTTAAGCTTTATCATCTAATCTTGATATTTTATTTCAGCTTTATTTCAGTAGTTTTAGTCAACAATACTGGTTACAGCAAATGAGAATTACCATTAAAAAAAACTCAGGTAGCTAATGAGAATTTGGGTGGATGGATGTGTGATGAATTATCATGAGAGTAATGTTACAATTTAATGATTTCATTAATGATTTTAATTAAATAATCATGAGATTCTCAAACATTAAATAAAAACTAATCTACTGAAGTGGAGACTCAGCTCCAGTGATGTGATTTATTACGATATGGTGCCATCTTGTGGTTAAACTTAACGTTACTATAATAAGACATAATGCTTTCTCAGATCGTTTGACAACTTTGTTTTGACAGGAATGATGTGCCAAGCAAAGACGTCCTACATTGAGTCTGAGATCGAATGGGGAGCCCGCTTTGAGCCGTGCATGACATTGGAGAAAGGGGCGTTCCGAGTCGACCTGAGACGGTTCCACAGAACATATCCGGTGCCTCTTCCGCCGTGCAGCGCGCAAGATGCGCACCACCTACAGAATTTGCAAGTGGGAGTAGAACTCCAGGAATCTCTCAAAGAGAGTATTAACTGGAAATTGGGTGTGGATGACCAAGAAGACGACACCGTGAAACCACCAGGAGCATGTACTTTCCCTATCCACAACATCCAGGAGGAGCGAGCGTCAGAAGTCAACGAATGCGATACTTTGTAGTTGTTATGAGTGCGATTGTAACGCTCCACTATTAGTTCATGCCATGTCGAAATTACCACAATTACCAGATTCTGACCAGTAAAAAGTTCTGACGTCCTCTTGCAACTTGTAGGCTCTGAATTTTCTGAGAGAATTCCAACTTTACCACGTGACGTTTAGCTAACGTTCCCATTACATTATGAAAACGTTATTTCGGAATATTCTCAGAACCTTCCAAACGTTTTTATTGGTTATGAAAATATTAAGGAATCCGTTTTATCATTTTGGAATTATTATTTCCAAGTATTATGAAAATGTTATCTTTGAATGTTTTCTGAACCATCTGAATGAATCATGATGTACAGGCTAAATAACATTTTTTTTTTTTTTTGTGCTAATGTTTTGATGATATTATTAAAGACCAGATAAGAACATTTGTTCATAATTTTGAGACAACCTTGCTAGCATGTTACCCAAAGTATTCTAATAGATTCTTATGAAGTTTTCTGAAGGAAAAATCATGTACGAATGATGAAAATAGTCTGTGCCATATACGATTTTCTTGAAATCTGTCAACTCTGACTGCCCAAAATCTGCAGACTGTAATAATTGGTAACAATCCTTCTCATGACTATAGTGACCTAAATTAAGTTTATAAATTGTACATTTAAAAAAACATTGTTCCAGTACATTGAATAACACTTGAAAAATATTTCCATATTGTTGGTGAAATGTTTGGATATTTTTTTGATGTACAGAGTTGCAGTAAGCTAATGGTAAAGGGTCTCTTCACCAACAAAGAGGTCACATTCCACCCACCGTTGCCACCACACAGCAATGTTTTGCCAGTTGAGAGACTAACTTCTTTCTGTGCATTATTTGACCTGCTTGACAGCCCCTGCTGGTTGATGCCGCAACTACACCATTAAGCATTTTCACCATTAAAGGGTTAGTTCACCCAAAAATGAAAATAATGTCATTTTTTACTCAACCTCATGCCGTTCCACACCCGTAAGACCTTCGTTAATCTTCGGAACACAAATTAAGATATTTTAGTTGAAATCTGATGACTCAGTGAGGCCTTCATAGCCAGCAATGACATTTCCCCTCTCAAGATCCATAAAGGTACTAAAAACATATCAGTTCATGTGAGTACAGTGGTTCAATATTAATATTATAAAGCGATGAGAATTTTTTTGGTGCGCCAAAAAAAACAAAATAACGACTTATTTAGTGATGGCCGGTTTCAAAACACTGCTTCGGAGCGTTACGAATCAGCATGTCGAATCATGATCACGTGTCAAACCGCCAAACTGCTGAAATCACGTGACTTTGGCACTCTGAACCGCTGATTCGACACACTGATTCGTAATGCTCCGAAGCTTCTTGAAGCAGTGTTTTGAAATCTGCCATCACTATATAAGTCATTATTTTGTTTTTTTGGTGCACCAAAAATTTTTGTGCTTTATATATAATATTGAATCACTATACTCACATGAACTGATTTAAATATGTTTATAGTACATTAATGGATCTATGCAGGCCTCACTGAGCCATTAGATTTCAACAAAAATATCTTAATTTGTGTTCCGAAGATTAACGAAGGTCTTACGGGTGTGGAACGCCATGAGGGTGAGTAATTAATGACAGAATTTTCATTTTTGGGTGAACTAACCCTTTAAGTTCTTTTTTTTTGTCTTCTATTTGGTACAACCAAATATTTGTAAATACACTATACCCACACATGAAATTAGCTGTTTTTATCAGTATTTCAGAGATATCTACAACCCTTTTCACTCTGCCACAATGATCTATTGGGTCCTCTGGATGTTGCAGTACTGTATCAGGCTTAACTTTATTACCTTGTCAGTTGATAGTAAAATATTTGCAGTTGTGCCACCCTGACATTTGATAATATACAAATTGCTGAGCAAAAGTTTTTCAATTATCTCAACAACTTTTTTCTTAATTTCTTAATAAATTTCTTACAATTTCTCTTGCTCTTTCCACTACACCAATGCCCTCCACTGTACTCAGCTCTTCTCCAATCCTCCTTTTTTTTCCTTCCTCCTCTCTCCTCATATATAGTATGATCTCCTTCTATATGTTCCACTCATCCTTTCCTTCTCATTACACCCCTTCCTCTACCCACACCACCACCTTTACATTTACACCTCTTTATTTACCTCTTTTCTTGCATATTTTCTTGCTCTCTGCATACTTTCCCTTTTATATTTCCCCTATGACATAATGCAATTATGACAAATGTGTAAACAGATAGGAAAACTGAATTTCCTGTGTTGTGTGTATTATTAATCAAGCAGATATCAGTTTGGGGTCTATTAAAAACACACCGAGTGCATCTGATAATGAGACAGATTCCAGAGTTTTGTTTGTTGTGTTTGGACAAATGGTATAAATGTTTGGGAATTGTGTAAACCCAATAAAAAAAAGCTGTGATCATGAAATGAATGAAAACATACAAACTGTTTAGGAAAATTACAAAGTGTTCAGATCACTGTTTTGAGAACAGTGATCCGAGTTTGGAGAAATATGTCAAATCGATTGAGAAAACCTTTAACACTTTCAGATGCCCAGAAAGCTACTAAAAACATATTTAGAACAGTTAATGTGATTACAATGGGTCAACCTTAATGTTATGAAGCGACGAGAATACTTTTTGTGCGACAAAAAACAAAATAACGACTTTATTCAACAATATCTAGTGATGGCGATTTCAAAACCTGCTTCATGAAGCTTTGAAGCTTTACAAATCTTTTGTTTCAAATCAGTGGTTCGGAGCACCTAAATCACATGATTTCAGTAAAACGAGGCTTCGTTAAGTCATAAGTGTTTCGAAATGTCAATAGTTCACGTGACTTTGGCAGTTTGATACGCGCTCCGAACCACTGATTCGAAACAAAGATTCGTAAAGCTTCGAAGCTTCATGAAGCAGTGTTTTGAAATTACCCATCACTAGATATTGTTGAAAAGTCTTTTTTTTTTTGGGTGGACAAAAAGTATTTTAGTTGCTTTATAACATTAAGGTTGAACCACTGTAGTCACATGATCTGTTTTAAATATGTCTTTAGTAGCTTTCTGGGCATCTGAAAAGTGTTAATTATCTTGCTGGCGATGCAGGCCTCACTGAGCCATCGGATTTTATCAAAAATATCTTAATTTGTGTTCTGAAGATGAACAAAGGTCTTACAGTTGTGGAACGACATGAGGAAGAGTAATCAATGACAGAATTTGCATTTTTGGTTGAACTAACCCTTTAAGGCTTCTGCTGAAACATGCACATAAATACAGTGAATAGAATGCGAGCTGCTGCGAGGAAAGTAGGGAGAATCCCCTAGCAGATTTAGACAGGTGGTGCTGGGGAAGGAGGAGGGCTAGGAAAAATCCCACGGCATGCTGCAGGCTGAGTTGTTCTGGTTCAGAATGGAAATAAATACATAGATAGCTTTAAGAGAACCAATCAGCTGCTCAGAAAAGTTTCAAGACTGAACTATATACAGTATTTATTCAAAATACAGGCCTACTGTCTACTATTCATATGCATTCATTTAGGTTATTTTGCATACATCCAGACATGGAAGCATGAAAAAAAGCCACAAACTCTACAAATTCTTTCTGTTTTAATCATAATGCTTTTATTAAAAGATTGTATACAGTGTGTAACTAGATCACATAGTGAGTGCTTAGATAAATGTTTCAGATTTCACCAGCTCAATAAATAAACATGTATTTTGTATGCTATTGTGATACTTCACAGCGAAAATAAGCATTGGCAAATTACAATCTACTTTATCTTAATTGGTGGGTGCAATGTTCACCTAACTAGACGTCTTCAAAGAAAATATCCATCATTGGCATAAATGTCCCTTGTATGTAACTTAAATATATATTATGATATTTGTAAAATGACTTCAAAATAGATTCATAAAAGTATTAAAAATAACAAAACTGCATTAAATGTTCCATATCTACACAATGTATCCCCCTGGACTCAAATGTCCAGTATTTGCATGGTCAAGTGTGGCAGTTGTACAGGTATGTGCTGTTCAGGCTCCAGTCCGGAGGGAAGTCCTGCGTGGGGTGATTCTTCAGGTGTTTCTGCATGGCTGCCAGGCTGCTACAAAACTCCAGACACAGGGTGCACTGGTAGGGTGTGGCGCCGCCGTGAGTGCGCAGGTGTTTGATCATAGCCGAATAGTCACGAGAACGTTGGCCGCACAGCCGACACTCAAAAGGTTTTTCACCTGGAAGAGAGACGAGGAGAAGAACTGAGCTGAAGGTTTCATTTTAACATGATGTTCAAAAATCCCTAACCTGAAATTTAAATATAAACTGTTATTGTTAATTAAAATGAAAAGTATGAAAATGAAGACAGAAAATACAAAAATAAAAACCTAAGCTATCATCTCGATGCTACTAAAATAATACTGATTCAGATTACAGATCTAATCTTGATACAGTGAAACACAATGTTCGATTTCTCAGAAAGTGAAATCTTTATCTAAATGCGGTTTGTCCAATCCTGCTGCTATAGTGCCACCTTCCATCAAAGTTCAGCTCCAGCCCTAATTAAAAACACCTGAACCAGCCAGTCTTCAAGTGTTCAGGATCACTAGAAACATCCAGGCTGGAGCTCAAACTCTGCAGCTCTGCTCATGGGTATAGGGTTGGATGTACCTGTGTGGACCCGGAGATGTGTGTCCAGCTGGTGCTTTAGGCTGAACCTCTTGCTACACTGTTTGCACTGGTAAGGTTTCTCTCCCCCGACGCCCCTCCTGAGTGAGCGCAGAGATCGCCTGTCCCGTCCACCTCGGCCGCAGAACTTACACCTGAACGCCATATCCCCTGAACCTACCAACGGGTGATAACAGAACAACAGTAAGTGAATAACTGGTGAACAAGAGGACTAGAAATAGAACACTTCTCTGTTATCAGTGGACAATCTTTTTAATGCAGTTTCATTTCAGAAGAAAACCACAGGCAAAGAGGTTTGAACAGTCATATGTGGCTCAGTTTACATATAATCTTCAAAGTCCGTTTACCTTTTTTTTTTTTTTTTAGCACTTTATCAAAACTTACACTACCATTCAAAAGTTTGGGGTCGGTAAGATGTTTTAAATGTTTTCGAACGAAGTCTCTTCTGCTCACCATGGCTGCATTTATATGATAAAAATAAGGTAAAAACAGTAATATTATGAAATATTATTACAATGTATTCATGTGATGACAGCTGAATTTTCAGCATCACTCAGTCTTAAGTGTCACATGATCCTTCAGAAATCATTCAAATATGCTGATTTGCTGCTCAAGAAACATTTCTTCTTAAAAAAAGTTTAATAATTTTGTGAAAACTTTTTTTTATGAATAGAAAGTTCAAAAGAACAGCATTTTGTTTGAAAAAGAAATATTTTGTAACATTATAAATGTCTTAACCGTTGCTTTTGAACAATTTAAGCCATCCTTTCTGAATAAAATTATTAATTTCTTTCAAAACAAACAAACAAAAATTGGTTACACTTTATTTTAAGGTGTCAGTATTACAGTTACGTACTGAGTGTTTATAGTTAACTACATGTACTTACTATAGGGTTAGGGTGAGGGTTTGGTTTAGGGTTAGTTTCATGTAATTATACATAATTTATAGTTATTACTACAGTAACTACATGTAACATGTGTAACTGTAAAATAATAAATCTTACTGACCCCAAACTTGAATGGTAGTGTAAGTTTTTAGTTCAAAGATATGCTTGTTGTCTATGCATGTTCTTATAGGACAGAAATGGCGACCTATTGACTAAAACTCTCAACATATCGTGGTCACTGAGGCAAAAACAGTTTCAGCACTTGACGTGAAAGCAAGGTTATTTTGGTCTGAAGTTGGTCAGCTCTTTGGCCCTTCATATCTGCTCAAATGTGTTTAAATTTGTCCGAGTGTTGTCTAACGCGCTGCTTGCAATGATTGTTCCATCCTGTTAAAAACACCAGTTAACCACGTGCGAAAGTGAAAGGAGACTTAATAATAAAAAATAATGGTAACACATTTAAATAAGGCTCCATTTGTTAACATTACACTACATTAGTTAAAATGAACAAACAATGAAAAAGCAAATAATTTCAACATGTACTAATACATTATTAAAATCAAAAGTTGTATCTGTTAATAATATTTAATGGATCTGAGGAGCTAATATGAACTACTGCAACAATGAATAATTGTATACTTTTATTAACTAATGTTAACAAAGTTTAATAAGCACTGTAATAATGCATTAACTAACATGGAACCTTATTGTAAAGTGTTCCAAAATAATTTAGCTGGTTTATTACAGAAAACAAAAATCACCTAAAACATTTATAATAATAAAAATATATACAAATATATTGCGTTTTCTAATTTAATACAAACATTACCATTTAGACATTTCTTAGTAGGCAATTTGGTTGGTCCCTCCGATGTTGCATGAACATTTCCAGGTTGAGCATCTTGTGTGTTTCACTTAAAGCAAGGAAATCTGACTTTATATATAACTTGAGAAGACCACAGCTTTATCGGCGTTATCTATACTATAGTGATTCTGAACATGTGGTCAATCTCATTTCCAGCTAACTTGAGATGTCTGCACAATGTTTGAAAGAAACTGATTAAATGGTTTGCAGCTAGCCAGGGAAATATGACGCACAACTTTCTTACAAGAATAATATTGGCCTTTCAAGGCTTCTGTACATTTCCTAAGTATTTCTTATTAATTTTCATCTCAAATTCTGTTTAAAATGCATTCTGTTTAAGAAGCCAGCGAATGTGCAAGCAGCTCGAGATCTGTTTAGTGTAACTGCTGTGATGATAATATCACATAGTAAATTGGAAGATGCAAAATATGTTTTCATTGGTATTACTATCAGAATTTTCTTTTCATTATAAATGTTTTAGGTGCATTTTTGTTTTCTTTTCTCTAATTTCCATGTTTAAATGAAGGGAGGAAAAAACAACGAGGACCTCACTATATGTAGTTGCTGTTCATAATATCCTTACATGGTTAAACAAAATAGAAATCAATGGTATTGACTGTATGAATGATGATTGAGAGAAATAATGACATTCTTGACATTGTAATGTCTGATTTGAGGAGACTAGTTGAAAATACACAAACACACACACAAAACATGACAAGTTTTCTAAAAAAATGGCTTCTTGCTAAGAAATCTTCATCGGAAACATGAATTTAAATTCTGATAAATAACCAGTTCTGTTCAAATAATAATCCAATCTTTTGTTTATTTTATATCAAGCGTAAAAAGAGCAAGATTAAAAGTGATTTATGGTCAAAAATAAAGTGACATCTGAGCATTGGCAGTGCGCAGCCGAGGGGCCCAATTTTAGATAAACACATCCTGTGGCAACTTGGTGTGCGGCCTAGTTTATTGCTCTCCCTGTCCACACACACACTCATATATACATACACACACCACATCCTCCCCTGTACAGCTCAAAGTGTGAAAAAAAGCATGGTTAACACTTTCTGTCTTTATATTCACGAAGACAGCATTTGTGATAATCGTATGGACACTTGCAAGGTTGTGTAAGCTTATAGTTCAGAGAATGCTGAAAAAAAAATCAAACACAAAAGTCATGTGTGAAACAAAAGCAAACATACATGCACATGACAGACATTGTATTCACACATATAAACACCCACGCATTCCCACATACCCCAGGATGCAGCACAGTAACATAAAACGGCTGCAGAAACTTGCGCCTTTACAGCACAAGTTTGCTGTTTGAATAGGTGACATCATATGATATGCCAGACCGAATTATTTTAATAAAACCAAAATCCATCTGGATAATTTGAAAACTGTGCAGCTGGTCCCGTAAAATGACTTTAAAATTATTTGAGTTGGCGTAACCTAATGTTGTCAAGTTGAATGAGTCATATGAAGCACATTTGTAGGTCACGCAACAAATATTTTCATGGAAGTTGAAGGAAATGTGAAATATTGACATGGTTTTCTTCTAAAACTACTTAAAACTAAATAATTAATAGTTATTAGACAAGCAATTGCTAATAAATAAGAGACTACATTAGAATATGATAAAAAAAGGACAATTTCAGTTAATTGCAAAAAAACTACAAGGTGTAAAAAAGCTGCATTACCTAAAATATCCACTTCACCTTTTAATTCATAGAAATATACATTTATGTATATTTTAAACTAAAAACATGTCGTTGATATACTAAATACAGTCAAAATTACATAGTTTCTTAAAGACACCATGTGTTACTATCATTCTCACCCCAAAAAGCTCCGACGTGCACACATGCTCGCACACATAAAAAGCGCTCTAACCCCAATTTGGATGAAAAAAAGAACAAGTCGACACTTCTCTTTTTGTACTGTATACAAACCACCATGGAGCACAGAGCCAACCAACCACAGGACTGTGCTGATGCACCACGATTCAGAAGCCACAGTTTTCTCTCGCGCACAGCTTTACACCCCGGTTTAGCAGGTAAGGGGTCATTTGGTTCTATCTTTGTACAATGAGAACTCTATGTGAACTAGGACAAAGCACAGCCACTATTTTGACTTCACAGTGACTTCTAAAAAATATTTGGACAGTTTAGTCACTTACAATGCATTAGCTTCCAAGCTGCATTTGAAAACAAATGATGCAAGAGCGTTTCTCAGAACTAACTTAGTTTCAACTTTACTTTCAACTAACATTTAACCAACTGGTGTCAATGTGATACATTTTTTTAAACAGATATATGAAGTAATTTCCCTTCAAGTTCACACATTTGTCTTAGCAGATTAACCACAGGAGTAGCTCACTGCATTAATGTCTGATAAGTCTGAATACTTTTTGTCTTAATTCTGAATACTTTATCAAGTTGAAAATCTGTATAAATAAATGCATTATAAAAGCAAGTGTATTAATTGCAGTGTTGGGGAAAGTTACTTTTAAAAGTAATGTGTTACAACATTGAGTTACTCCCTAAAAAGTAACTAATTGTGTTACTTTTTATGAAAAGTAATGCATTGCATTACTTTTGCTTTATGTTTTCTCATCTGGGCAGGGCCAAAAGAATAGAACACAGTTGAAGAAAGTTCAACTCTCTTTTAGCAATTAAAAATATATACATATTGAATAATATAAAAAAGAAACAAATGTGATGTTTAACTAAAGTAATTTTTGCTTATTAGTATGGCTGAATTGGATCATCAAAGGTCAGCAGCAAAGATGTTGGTTAAAGGGTTAATTCACCCAAAAATTAAATTTATGTCATTAATTACTCAACCTCATGTCGTTCCACACCCATAAGACCTTTGCTCATCTTTGGAACACAAATTAAGATATTTTGATGAAATCTGATAGGCTTTTTTATCCTATATCCTTATGAAAACAATGAAATTATAACATCTGGTGTCCAGAAAAGTAGTAAAAACATCGTTAAAATAGTCAACGTGACAACAGTGGTTCAACCTTAATCTTATGAAGCGACGAGAACAGTTTTTGTGCGCAAAAACAAAACAAAAATAACAACTTTATTCAGCAGTTTTTCCTCTTCCCTGTCAGTATGTTAAGCAGTGCTGCGTTTCCGTGTTTACGTTCAAACGCTGGCTCATTATTGGCCTGCTCCCGCATCAGCATCGCACACATGTGTCGTGCTGCTCACGTGAACAGCGTCAGCCAATACTGAGTTGCCGTCTGGACATAGAACCTGGAAGCTGCAATGAAAATAGAGTAGCAGAGGAGAGACGAATTTGTTGAATAAAGTCGTTATTTTTGTTTTGTTTTTGACCACAAAAAGTATTCTCGTCACTTCATAACATTAAGGTTGAACCAACTGCAGTCACATGGACTATTTTAACGATGTCTTTACTACCTTTCTGGGCCTTGAAATTGGTTTGACGTTGCTGTATATACGAAGATCAGAAAACTCTCGGATTTCATCAAAAATGTCTTAATTTGTGTTCTGAAGATGAACAAAGGTCTTACGGGTGTGGAACGACATGAGGGTGAGTAATTAATGACATATTTTTTTCATTTTTGGGTGAACTAACCCTTTAATAAAGTGAGATTAAATACATAAAGTATATTTGTATTATTTAACATTTAATTATTGCAGGTTTACATAATATTCTGATTTTGATGAATACTGAATACTTTGCAAGTGAGATATTTATATTATATGTTATATATCTTTATATTTAATAATAAAAAAAAAGAATTTTCAGTTTTGATTTGTGACTTTTTAAATAATTAGTGCTGGAGGTAACACACGTTACTTTTTAGATTAATCAGATTACTTTTTTCAAGTAACTAGTAAAGTAACTCATTACTTTTAAATTTACAGCAAAATATCTGAGTTACTTTTCCTAATAAGTAACACAAGTTACTTTGATTTCCCATGTGTTGACTAACAGCTCTCCTGTCGCCATGTTGAGAGAAATCAGGAGTAAGTGCAGAGGCGTTGTGCGTGAACATGAAGGTTATTGTAGTTCTAGACTAAATATGAGCAGGCAGCTACTCATCTCACAAAACACATTCAGTATTCCTCAAAATGAATAACAGTCAAATGCAAACTCAGAACATTATGCAAACCTGAAATGTCAAATAACACAACTATACTTTATTCTCACTTTATTAACCAATGTCTTTGCTGCTGATGTTTCGATGATCCAATTCAACCATAATAATAAGCAAAAATGACTTTGGATAAGATAAACATTTAGATCACATTTGTTTCACATTTTTATTGCTTAAAGGTGCAATATGTAAGAATTTTGCAGTAAAATATCCAAAAACCACTAAGCCAGTGTTATATATTTTGTTCACTTGAGTACTTACAATATCCCAAATGTTTCCAACTATTTGTAAATCGTGAGAAAATTGCAATTTTAACCAAGGCTCCGGGACGTGTGAGGAGTCGCTTGTCAATTGCGCCATACCTGCGTTACCCTCCGGTTTCCGGTTTTATTTTGTTTGAACACAAGCCACAGCAGCCGCCGAGTGAACGCACAGAGTAACGTTATAACATCATTTCAACACACTCAAATGTATCTAATATGATAAACAGAGCTGTGTTACCTCATACTCATGACCGGAAAAGCGGAAGTGGCGCCGGCGACTGCGGCATAATAAATGTTCCACTGCTCGTGAGGCGTGTGTTGCTCAAACGCTCCAGTGGCCTCGTTCAGCTCCCTCAACACTCGCTTCATACTACAGTAACGTTAATAATCGCATCCATGAACATGATTTCTTCCCGTGTCCTATCCCTATTCTTTTGCACCGTCCGTTCAGGTGAAGACCACAAGATTCCGCTCTCAAACTTGGCATCATCAAGCTACGCCATTGTTTTGAATAGGCATCTAGCTAACAGAATTATTACATACTGCACCTTTAAGTAAGAGAGCTAAACTTTTCTTCTCCTGTTTCCTATTTTCATCAGCACAGCTGAAAGGTCTGTTTGAGCAGCGCCCTCTAGTGTACAGGCATGAATTTACATTTCCTTCAGGCTGAGACTTATTTATATAACTTTTGTTGTAAAAGTGTCTTTACATTTGCCAAAATGTATGTTTTATTATTAAAAACAAACAAGCAAGCCTAGCCCAGATGAGAAAAAGTAATGTAATGTACTATTTTCCATAAAAAGTAACTAAGTAACACAATTAGCTACTTTTTTATGGAGTAATGCAATATTTAGTGCATTACTTTTAAAAGTTATCTTCCCCAACATTGCACATAAAACATTTGCGAATAAAGCGTTGTTTCCATCCCATTTGTTCAAGAGAACAAAATCGTCACTTCCTTGGAAATTGGCACAATGTACTGTAGTAATATAAGTTGCCGTAATTGGGCAAGCCATTGTGGCTCTTTTTTCCTACATCATAAATTACTTGCATCTCAGAGCGCATATGAAACGCAATAAAAGCTGTTGTGTTATCTTGCGTTTGGGTGTCTGGTGTTTGGGAATGCAATCGTGTGATACACTGTACAATGCGATATCCCATAAAAATGGGTGGATGGAAACATAGCTATTGTCCTTTGCCTGTAATTTCTTCTTTTCTTCTTGAATTCCTGTGCTCGGGAAATTTCTTGGCTGCAACCTTTGGACATGCAGCAAGTGTGTCACCATAGCCAATCACAATGATATCTGCAACTCGATTCAGATTATTATGCATTGTAATTATGTTTTTATGATGATGCGTAATTATTAGCGTGCTAGACTGAAGATGGCTAAACTGAAGAGCCTAGTGTAACTATTCTTTCATATACACAAAAATGCTATTTATGCATGATAAACACAATGTTTGCAAAATAGCTAATCACTGATCTTCCCACAGGTAGTATCAGGGCAGGGGAGAGGGCTTGCGCTTCTGCCAGTGTTCTGCCTGTGAGGAGGGGTCAAATTTAAATGTAGTGTTTATAAACAGACCGCAATGGTTGTTGTTTGCTAATAGGTGGGTTCGACTGCACAGACCGATTGATGTATGTCATCAAAGTACACTGAGAGTGATTCGAAAACATACAGAGCCGTTTGCTCTCTAATCGCTTTCGCAGTTCTGAGCGATTAGAGAGCAAACGGCTCTGTATGCTTTCGAATCACTCTCGAGGTACTTTGATGTCATACACCAATCGGTCTGCATAGTCGAACCCACCTATTAGCAAACAACCATCCAATTAATTCCCCATGGACAAAATCAAGTCCCGCCCTACAAAAGCTGTTTCACTTGGATATATGGCACAATAGGGAAAATAGACTATCACAAATTCTGTTTCATGCTGATTTTATGTGCCCAAATCATTTCTAATGCCACTGTATGTGTTCTACAAAGTCATTTTAGCATTTTAACTCATTTATAATGCTAGATGCTAGGAGACACTTTTGTCCAATGTGATTTACAACACATTTTATAAGTCATGCATTCCCTGGAAGTCAAACCTATGACCTTGGCATTGCTAATGCTGTGCTGTATATATATATATATATTATATATATATATATATATATGAAGACTTTAGATGCAAAGCCTCTAAGTGCCATCTGAAATTTTCTCTAAAATGAGCATTTTTATCAAGCTCGTATATTTATGTTCAGTTATTTCACTTTAATGACAATGAAAGGACCTATTAATTGCCATTAAAGTGAAATTACTAAACCTAAACATACGAGCTTGTTAAAAATGCTCATTTTAGAAGAAAATTGCATACAGCACTTAGAGGCTTTTGCATCTGAAGTCTTCATATATATATATATATATATATATATATATAATATAATAATATATATATATATATATACATACATACATATATATAATACTTGTTTTACAATCATAATGTATAATACCTGTTTAACACATTATTTCCATTTTTGTCTTGTGAAAAGGTATGATCTGTTTAATTCATGAAGTTTAAAACAAAAATAATTCATTAAACTAAATCCATAAAATGATTCCATGATGGGAACCTCTAAAAGCTTCTATATATGAAGCACCTGACAGAACACTTTAAGGTTCTATTTAGAACATTTCCTTCTAAGAGTGAATAAACCTTGCATTCACTATAAATATAAATATTGTTGGCCTTGTGATGAATTGCTTTCGTTCCTATATCGTAGTCGCTTTGGATAAAAGCATGTGCTAAATGCATAAATGTACATGTAAATGTAAAATAAAATTAAAATTAAATAACCATTTCATGGGAAATCCTGGCTGAAAGATTTTACAGAAATCAAGTTCAACTGATAGATGCATGAATTTTGCATTTCAAAAGACGCTTTTTTTTTCCCACCATCTACTATCCTTTCTTTCATTGCTGTCAGAGTAAGGGAGGCAACGGCTACCATCTCTACTTTAGATTGCTTTTAGCTCTTTGAGAGATACACAACATTTACATCCTGTTGCGGGCATCCATTCCTCTGAACTACGTAAAATGTCAATGCATCCAAGGCAAAATCTGCAACTTACTGCCACCCAGTTGGTGTTTCTGCAAGCTTCTGCATGAGTATATGCCTTCTTTATTCTGTGCAGATAAGAGTGCATACAGTTATTCTAGATTAATTTGTGTATTTATACAGCATATTACCTGAGGTTGATGACCCAGTGGTTGGCCTCCAGGGGTTTTCCAGGGCTGGCTTACCGCAGTGTCTGCAGCATATCTCCCTGTCCTCTTGAACCTTTGGCTTCCTGCGGAAAATGTTGTCATGTTAATGCTTATTCAAATAAGTCCACATTTTCCATGCATAATTAGTATAGACATTAGCTTTTAGGACGTTATTCATCATCACCAAATAACTTCAAACTGAGTCACTGCATTTTTCCGCTGGTGTTTTTCGAACCACTTGTTGATCTGGTCAGCTAACACCTGCTGATTCAGTAGCACTTCTAGAGCTACATTTCCACACACTGTGGTGTTTTAGCAAGACCACGGCTAATTCTAACCTGCAGGTAAAGGTCAGTGAGAAACCCACACGCTATCAAGGTGTTACCCTCTGTTAGGTTTAGTGTGCTATCACATTTGTGTCAGTTAAAAGTGTTAAAAGACACGACTAAATTTGTTCCTCGTGATCTTAAAAACCTTCTAAATACTTAATGCTTAAATATTTGAAAGTAGGTCCTTAGATACATATAAATATGTCCAGACTTTCTTTACTACTTCTTTATTTTACTAAAACTAACTTGCACCTGATGAAGTGTAAATATAATAAGAAATAAGTAGGTGTGAAGAATACGAAGAGGAAATTTACGGACAAAACTTGATATACAGCGCAGGCGTTCTGTAGCCCCACGCATGTTGACAGAAGGTGGCAAAATGCCATTCAAACGCATTTCAAACCTGTATTATCAAGCTATTAAGAAGATCAATTTAAACTTACATCACCTCCTGTCTAAAACACACATGAACAAAGGTTTTGCGCTCAGGTAGCAGGAAACAAAGCAAGCCGACAATGGTTTCCTCTGCCAGAGTAAAGCAACCTGCAGCGCATCTACAGTGCGAAGAAAAGATCATTTGATTTTATATCTGATTCAAATATTGAGAGCCCAAATAATAATAAATATGCTATCCAAAATACATGAAGTGACTCTTTTACCTTATGTATCATCAAGGCTGTCAGAAATGTATATTATCCTAGATGTTTATTCATGAAACTTGATGAACTTGTGAGTGGGTGGTTTGTACTGTTTCTCTCTATGTGCATGCATAGATAAGAAAAAAAAAGAAAGAAAGTTTCAATTTTACACTCACAATGAGCAAAACAAGCATAAAGATCTCTGTCTGAATGGGGCACCTGTTTGTGTGTGTGGCAAATTAGGGAGTGGAACAGACCTTGGCTAAAAATGAGCCTGAAATAGAACATCCTGCTCTGAGGGTGGAGATAGCCGACTTTCATGTTTGCTGTTTGTAAAGTCGGGGACAATTGGGGGGCTCCCCTCAGTTTCGGCCTTGATAGTAAGTATTGTTTTCCAAAACACTCCACCGACATATCCAGTATTTAGTGCACATGGTTCTGTGCTTTTAAACGGTCTCAAACACTTAAAATAGAGACTGACAGATCTTTACGACCACAAGCTCACCTATATACATCATACACTTCAAGTTACGGATAAAGGCATCATAAAAATATTTTTCTTCGTACCCTTAAAGTGTTTCATTACAATAATATATCTCAACTCTATCCATAATTGTTTTTATTGAACTGTAATTCCACTGCCACTAAACCACAGGCTGTTATTAGTTCCCCTCATTTTAATGGAGCCTGTAGACAAATTCATGTAGGTGGAACAGGGGGCTGGTTGGGGAAAATGTGTCTGTTGGAAAGTACAGATACACTACCCGTGAAAAGTTTGACATGCTTGATTGAATTAGATTCTCAACTCCAAAATGTTTTGATCGAAAGACATGTTATAGAATACTATTGTAGATATATACAATGCAAATAGATACAATTTTTAAACAAAAACTATTTTTGATGATGGATGGTTGGAGTGGATGTTGAAGGAAAAAGCAGTCAACAAGTGAACTCAATATGGTTTAAAAACCATTTCAGGATATTTTGAGTTGAATCAAAATATTTTATAAACATACTTTTGAATTTTATATTTAAAAATCAGGATAAAAGTAAATTCCGAGCAATCGTGATCATCTTCAATGACTGATGTGACTTCAGTTCCAAAATTAGTATAGTATTGCTTAGTAGCAAACCATTCGGTAACACTTTATTTTACAGTGCCGTCGTTACATGTTACTACAATATACTTACTATAGTAATAACAGTAAATTATGCATAATTACAAGGAACTAACCCTAAACCAAACCCTAACGGTAACTCTATAGTAAGTACCTGTAGTTAATTAATAGTACTAAGTACTTATTTGAGTAACTACAGCACTGTAAATAAAGTGTAACCAATCATTCCTTCTTTTTTTTTTAAAGTTAAAGTAAAGCAAGGTCAGATTTTGTGGTGTTTGCTTTGGTTATGACTGTAAATGTGTTGATGCATTGGTGAAAAATGTGTTTACCAGGCTAATGGTGTTCTGCTGAAATTAGATGACTATAATGTGGCTTCCTGCCGAAAATATCGTTATAAAAAAAAAAAAGAAAAAAGTAGAGAACTTTCATCATGCTGAAAATACCTAGATGTCTTATAACCCTGGACTTCTCTTTGAAAAAGACTATGGACACTGGACTACTAAAGGTCAAAATTCAATATATGTAGTTTCTTAACGTTTAAATGTTAATGAATGTTTAATGTTCAGATATAAAGACAGCCCAAAATGTTTGGAATACTTAAATGAGAAAGGTCACCCAAAAATGAATTTTCTTTTATTTACTCACGTTCATGTCATTACAAAACTGTATAATTTCTTCTACGGAATATATTTGGAAGGATGTTGGTATCCAGATAGTTTCTATTGTACGGACAAATAAATAAATATTCAAATATCAAAATATATATGAGATGGGGGGGGAGGAAGAAAGTCATACAGGTTTACAATGACATGAGAGTGAGTAAATGATGACAGAAGTTTCATTTTTAGGTGAACTTTCCCTTCAAGCCACCCATTAAACATATGAATATCATTGCATTAAATAGCAAGCATCTCAATGTGAACAATAGTGTTTCGCCATTTAAAACTAAAAGTTTTTGCAAAATGTTTTGCTTGAAAAGTGCGTACATTGATATTTAATGATAATTAAGTTCAAATGATAAGTTCAAATAGTAATATTTTTGTTTTTTTTTTTAAACTATCTCTGATTAATTTAAAATATGCTAAACAAACTCAGTTTATTTATTGGCTTTTAGTTATTTATCTATTTATTCTTTGATTTATTGATTCATCAATTGGATATTTATATATTAATGATATATATATCATTAATAGTCCAAATCAAGCAAAAAATGACTATCAATTAACCATTTTTTTTAATCTAGTTCGCCAAACTCAAATGAACTGTAGCTATTCTAGATGACTTGCCTTTTTTTTAAACTCAGTTTCACAGGGTTGGATATTTTATCAGATCAATAACATTTTTAAGGTTCATCTACGTGTTTCTTACCTCTCTTGACTTTCTGACACGGACTCTGTTAAAGCTGTACTGATAGAGGCGTTCTTTCCTTTTAGACCCGAAACGAAGGGACTGTCTTGAGTCAGCGGAGGAGAATGTATGAGAGGGTGATAGGGGTGAAGCAACCCCGTGTAACCCATAAGTGAGGAGGAGACCTGTGGCTGGAGGGAGCGGTGCAGGATGGGGTATATGGGTGTGGGGTACGGGTACGCTCGGAGGGAGTGGATGGTCATAATTTCTCTACAGTTTAACACCATGCTACGAGACGGGCTGACCGGGGGCCAACAGAAGCGAGGGGATGGAGATGGGGTGCTGGAGGAGATGATGGATTCTCTGGAGAAGATGGGAGGCTGAGTAGACACAGGAGAACAGCTTTTCTTGTGTGGATCATGGACCGACCTCTTGTGGTGTTTATCGGTGGAAGAACATTCTTCTTCTAAAGAACAACTGAGGTTGTCTTTATCCGTAGGATGGCTTCTTTTGGACAACAACTCGGTGTGCTTGTATGTTTTGTCATCTTGGAGTGACTTTACCACTTTTGTGTCCGTCTTAGTAGGGGAATCTGAACTACTAAGTTGTGCTTGGCACTGTTCCACCAAAGACTCCACTTCCAGGTACTCGGCACCCCTCAGCAGCTCTTCCAGGTCATCTTTGGGCACATCCACCGATTCACTGTACACATAGTCTAAGATTTGCTTGAGGGTGTGGGGAGAGACGCTTTCTATAGTGCAGCAGTACCCTGGACCTGGACCGTGCTGGTTTGTTAACTGACGCTTGAGACGTTTGCTCGCCAGCGCTAGGATCAGAGCGTGGGCTTTAAATGAAAGGCCCTCCACGGTGAGAAGCGTGTCACAAAGAGTCCCTGCCTGGCGGAGCTGCTCCGTCTGATGCAGAAACGGCACGTGGTGAGGGTTATGAATGCGGATCATCTTCAAAGAGTGAAAGGTGATGCTGAAGTGAGATGATCGGGTTTGATGTCGTGCTGTGAAATCTCATGTCAGCCTTTGGAAGGGGGAAAAAAATAGAGGTTAAGTTTGTCAAGGGAAACTTGTTTAGGTTTGTCAAGGAATCTTAGACGATGTGAAAGAGAACAGAAAGAGAAAAAAAAGTTCTCAGATAAAAATCTTAAAATATTCTCTCATTAAAAATATCAGAAATTAGTGGACTATATAAATTAATTCATACCTGTGTATCCCTCAACAATATGGTACATTCTTGGAAAATATCTGTTAATGTTAACTACATATCACAACTGTCATAATTTTAAAAATGCTGAAAAATATAAGATGTTTTTTTAAAAGTAATTGATCATGAGTGCCATTATGACAATTTTAAGATTTTTTAATTAAGTACCGTCATGAGTGCCCTTATACTGACCAAATTGTTAATTATTGGCTATTTTAGTACCTACAATGATGCATTGTGCAATTACTTGTTTATATATTTGTTTATTGATAAACTGTATGAGTATAATCTACTATGCCACATAAATGAGAGTTTATTTGATTTAATTAAGTTGATGCTCTATGAGCTTGTTAATTGTTGAAACAAATATTTTGAAAAAAGAATTATTTCTCCAGTGAATACACTTAAAAAATAATAAAAAATGTTTTTTTAGCTTGATTGATATTGACAATTAGTACCTGATCGATGAGATGGATTAATTATGAAAACAACTATTTAAAGAAGAGATGTTTTTATATTATTAAAACAGGTACAGCTGATCATGCACCCATTCTGAACTTTTTTTTTTTAAAAATTAGATTTGTATATGTAATATTAAGTACAACTGATCGTGAGTGCAATTAATAAATGAAAAAATATTTAAAAAATTAGATTGTTTATTGATAATTAAGTACAACTGATCATGAGTGTAATTAATGAAAAAAATATTTAAAAAAGAGATTATTTATTGAGAATTAAGTACAGCTGTTCCATTAAAAATGAAAAAAAATATTTTAAAAATTAGATTGTATATTAATAATTAAGTACAACTGATCATGAGTGCAATTAATAAATGAAAAAAAAAAATTAGATTGGTTATTCATTATGTAGTACAACTGATCATGAGTGGAACTGATAATGAGTATTTAATTTTTATTTTTTATTTTTTAGACCCATCTCTCTGATACAAACTCAATTTATTTACTGGCTTTGATTTATTTGATTTATTTATTGATTTGTCAGGTTGACCCGGTTATTATATATTCATTAATCAGTTTATTTATGTATCCGGCTTTAATATGCATTGTTTGGATATGTGAAAAAATAGATCATTAATTGTCCAAATCAAGCCACAAAAGACCACCAAATTAGTTTTTTTTTTTTTTAATCTAGTTTGCTAAAATCAAATGAACCGTTTTGTCGTAGCTATTCTTGTCCAATCATTTGAGGGCACATGGTAGAGTATAAAAATCATATCAATCTTTCGACATTCAACTGTCATGTAGAGGACAAGAAGATAGTTTAGTCCTAACCAGTATCATTGCCATTTTACAAGCACCAAAGGATTAAAAGGTTAAAATGTTTTCATACAAAAGAGTTTGGTTTTCAGACAGACAAACAGACCGAAAGAAAGAGTGAAACACAGATAAGCCCGAAGAGGAAAATAAAACTTAATTTCAGAGATTGTGAAAGACATATTCAGGAGAATCGAGTTTTTTTTCCTGAACTCATCAGCGTCACAACATCTCTAATCTTTCAGCGATCAGTCAGACAAACTAATTCACAAAATGAAACTCTAGCAATGTTTAATCATTTCTATCTCACAATACATTCACCCATGAACTAGAATTGCATTGTCTGGGTATATGGCACAGAGCGGAGGCGGACATGTCTGGTCATGTAAAGCGACAAAGGCCTTTCGAATTTTGCATCACCTTTGAAATTCTGTTATGAAGCTTTGCGATGAAGCCACAGACCTCTTCAGAATGTGAAACTCTGACTAATGCCGGTACGCTGAGACTCGTAAGAGTTCAAGTTTGTTTGATCAACAACAACAGTATCAAAGCCATACAGTAGGTCGGTTTAGATATGCATCTACTGTAGTAGCAGTGTGATGTGGTGTCTGGTGGAGCGTTTGATTACAGTAGGCCTACATCGCAGCTGTGTGCTAATTCCTCACAATTGCGCAGAAATTTATGCGGACATGGTGAAAAAAGATTTCAATATTCAATCCTGTAGTGCGTCCAAAAAAAGACACTCCAAGCAACATGACCGTTTTGGAATAATGGGCAGTTTTGGATTTCATCATTGTGACGTACAAGGTTTCGAGATGCAAGTAGCTCAATCGCGAAATATTTCACATGACCTATTGTCTGTTTTTTGTCTTCAATCTCACAATTGCGCACAAAAGAAAGTTAAAGATTATCGAATACCCGATCACTCCCGATACGATCACTCCCCCTCAGCACAGAGGCAACGGTGACGGATTGTGTGGAACATATTGTACTGAGATGACGATGCTCAATGCTCTAATTACTAGAATTGATGCTAAACTGGCTAAAAGTGAGACACACCACACACACCCTGCAAAGCATGAGAAAACAACCGAAACAACTCAACATTAATATTGTAAAACATTTACCAAACAGGTGTGTGCAGATACTTCTTTTTCATAACTGTCCAAATTAACTGATGGGACTCAAAATGCGCAGCTTACAAAGCTCATTAACACAAATGAGGTGTTCTGGAACCAAGTTGGCCTATTTAAAGGGATAGTTCACCAAAAAAAGAAAATTGTCATCATTTACTTAACTTTCACGTCGTTCCAAACCTGTATGACTTATTTCCTTTCGGTTCGTTAAAGAAAATTGGTGTCAAAGCGCATTGAGTTTTCAAATCACAGAGACATTTTTCAAAAGTCATACAAGTTTGGGACGACATGAAGATGTGAGTAAATGACTACAGACATTTCATTTTTGGGTGAACGGTACGTTTAACGGAGAATATGATCGGCTAAAAAAACAGAAATGACTTCTTTTGTGATCCTTTGCAGCTTTATTTGTAGCATTAGCATTTGTCTGAGTCATATATTATGCTACAATATTAATAGTCTAGTGTGTTGTAATATAAGTGAGTCATATTACTGTAAAGCTACATTACACAGCGTACAGTATCGCAGTTAGTGTTTAGACATGCAAAAATTGAATATCAAATTGCCAAAACTACCAGCCTTGCTTAAAGCTTTTGCTTTTCATAAATCACTAAAACAGTTTTAATCCAAGTTGTTTTGGCAAAAAATGATCTAGTTATGTACTGTACTGTATGTAAAGCATATGTAATAAATTTTTAAATCTAAAATCGTCAAAAAATTAATAAACTGTTTCATGCATTACTGCATTTACTGTATTTTCAACAACGATCGTAATCAGTCTAGCAGCTACCAAGAAATCGACCACAAGTTTAGACGGTTTATGTTTATGACTATAATACAATTAGCAACGCTAAATAAAATGCATATGGAAACACCAAGAACTTGTTGTGCTTTTGCTAAATTATTTCTAAGACCAATTTGCTTTATAATTTATGCTCAGCTATAGTGCGCTAAACAAAGACTGTCACAGCGAACGATACCTCACCAGTTCCTATACTGTCTTCGCCTTCTTCTAAAGCCCCAGCGCAGTTGAATTCTCATTTGAGCGTGAGAATAAGAAGAATGAAACTGAGGAAAATTCTGTGTAATTGCGACTGCAATTGCCTAAAATGACTGCAAATTCTGCGGTAGTGCAATGAGCAATTGACTTACCTGCCGTACAGGCCTGTGAATGTCTGAATGTGACACGCAAGTTACACTCTGTCCCATCACCAAACCGAACCCTTCCTTTCATTGTACGAAACTACAGTACATCAGATATCTCAACTACTGTCCAACAACAGACATTAGCCCAGGCCACAACAATCTATGAGCACTATCAACCCACCAGTGAAGAAGGCACCTATAGATTGCACAACAGACACTCAAATGCGGGTGATAACTGCAAAAGTGCATCGGTCAGACCAACATAAAGAGACAGAGCGAGAGAAAGAGGCCCATGAGTAACAGGGGGAAAACCTGTCTGCAGTGACACATCCTCTCCGGGCCTGCAGTCAGAAAAGACCTCAACACACAATCAGACACTTGCACGGATGCTTTTGTAATCAAAAGATGTTTTTCCAGATATAGAAAGCACAGCACTTGGTGATGGGGGAGGGGAAGATGTAGAGAGACAGCAGGCAAGATGAGAAACAGCTACACTAGACGATGGAAAAGAAGAAGAGCCTGACTCACAGAAACTTTCAAAGACGTACCTATGCGCTCAAGGTGGAGGCTGCGTCCTGCCGTGAGCAAGCCAACAGAGAGACATTAACAAGCATTGCGACCTCAACCAGAGATGTCATCGACCAGTGGAAGCCTACATGTGGGTGAGATATAGCAAGGCCACCTCTAAACTCTAGCCAGCCCCTCCCCTTACACCTCAAACATCTGTGATTGGTCTTTAGACTTTTTTTTCTTCCTTTCTTTCACCATTTTTTTTTTTCTAGAAATCATGTGCATCTGTGCTGTTGACTTATATGTCCATCAAAACTTTTCCTGATAGCTGCAGAAATATGACCTGGTCAAGCTCAGAAAGTTAATTAATTATAATATTTCAAGGGAAATTAACATTTTGATAAGTTTTCATGTCAATAGCACCCGCTCAAACCTGTTAATAGTGATACTGTCATAGAACAAAGCTAATATGATTTCCATATTTCTAAATTGTGAGTTTAATATTTTATCCGATACATTAAGACATATACAGTCAAACCAAAATTTATTCAGACACCTTGAACATTTCATTCATTAATACAGTTTATTCAATATAGTTTAAAAAAATGGTAATAAAATATGACAAGATCTCAAAGTTAAACTGTATCAGAAAAAATTATCTTAATTATGTCAGATAACACTTAAGCAAAACATGATCAGGTCAAAGTGTCTGAATAATTTTTGGTTCAAAATTATTATCATTTTTACTGGTAGTTCACTGTATGAAGAATTTTATAATATGTGACAGTTTACTTTAATTTGCTATCCTCACTTACATAAATGAACTATAGTGTCCTGCACCCACTAGAAAAAATATATCAAAAATATCAAAAATGTCTGAATAAGTTTTGGTTTGACTGTATGATGGGGGCATGAAACTGTACTGCAACTGATACCTAACTCACTGTAAAAAAAAAAAAAAATCCAAGTTGTAAATAAAACAAATATTATTGGAGTATGTTTTACAAGAAATACCATTTCAGTGTTTCTACTTCAAAATTTAATATTTAATTCAATGTGTTACTCTTTCTTTGTAATTATTTAATGAATAATTAAGAATTTTCTAGCAGTTTCTGAGTGAAAATTGTTTCAAAGCAAGTTCTATACTTTTTTTTTTTTTTTTTCGCAGTCTAATAAGACTGTACTAGATCAATAAGTTTAATAAAAGTGAATAGAACAGAATAGTGCAAACATTATTTACTTACTATTTACTAACTGGTTTGCCTTAATTTCACACTTTTGTGTGGCCTTTTTTTTGTGCAACTGCCCACTCTTTCCCATGTTCCATACTATAATCACAAAATATCATGTTATGGAAAACAGCCAGTTTAACACGAAAGGAAAGGTGATGTGCAGAGGTAGCTGTCACTCTGGCCACAAGTGAAACTCACAAAAAACTATTGAAGATTTACCTCTTCTATCATCTCAGCCCTCTGAATATGCATCAGTGCACACATGCATCTTCCAGTACCCACAATGATGATATAATCATATTTTGCAAAATAAATGCCATAGGTTCAAAAGCAACTCAACCCACAAGATAAGAACAATTCCATGGAGAAAAAAAAAAAAAAAGAAAAAAAAAAAAAAAAAATGAAAGTGAAGGTGTGCAAATTAAGTGAAATCATCTTATCAGTCACTGCAGTGGAGGCTGCAGATCTTTATCAGCTTATGTGCAATACTTCAAATTATAACGGAAACTATCATTAAAATGTGGTATTTCCTTCCTTACGTAGTCATGGAGCTTCTCTGTCTTTCTGATGGTGTTATGGGGCCCCCAGAGGTCACTGTCAGAATTATAATCTCTGCAGAACCTGAAAGTGCCAATAGATAATTATTAGATTATATAAATAAATAAAACCACAACCACAGTTGCTCACGTTTGAGTCATCATTGAATGATAATCTTTCTGTCTGACTTTGCTCTCAAAAATAATCGCGGTCACGTTTTTTAAACGAGTCATGTAGTGGTCGGTCACGTCACATGACACAGGAGAACCAATTGTGTTTGGGATCAATGCTAAGCGTATCCAAGCCAAAGCAGCTGGAAGGCAAGCCTGCAACCTTTAGCCAAAAAAGCGTAACGGCTAATGCTAACGCTCTGCCTCTGGTGGTATGCAGGGAAGGAGACCGGAGGCTGTTTTTTGAATAGATGTCAATGGATGAGAGGCTTCACTATGCTGATTAAACAGCTTTTGTGGGGAAATAGCTAATCGTTTAATTAATCGACAGCCTGTTCGCTAATCTTCAGCATGTTTTACACTAAACAATACTTTTGTTTGGGAACTATATGTAGATTTTAGCTTAATAAAAATTATTTTTTTTTAAGAGAAAGCAGACTATGGAATTTTGCGACAGGTAGGACTCATTTACGGCATTACCAAGAGCAAATGTGCTGCATTACTGTTTAACAGATAGAACAATAAATGCTGTGTAAAAGCCACTGGAAGGCAAGCCTGCAACATTTAGCCAAAAAAACATAATGGCTAATGCTAAGGCTCTGACTGTGGCGTTACGCAGGGAATCTTAGATGACAGAATAAGTGCAATTCACTTTTATTCCACAAAGGTGGCAATGTCTGATACACAATGCTGAAGTGACGACTCATTTAGACAGAAAACGAAATAATAAGAGAAACATGAAATGGCTCAGCGATTTACTGCAGAGCGAGTACTGAATGCAAACAAATATGACTGTAACTGTCACTGGATGGATCTGGTGAAGCTGTTAGCGATCGAAATATTGATTTTGAAAATGTTGAAAATTATATAGTTCTGAGAATATGTTTTAGATTGCGAATGGGCTCATATTCGTGACCTCAAACATAAAACTAGCCCATTATTTGCTGAATTTACTGGGAAATGAGCTCTGACGAGGACAGTGGCGATGGCATAAAACATCTGCTCAGAGGGAGCCCTTTCAAGCTCCAAAAGGTAACAAAATACGATTTATTTTATTCTTCTGTAATTGTTACTCTAATATCAGAGGAGTTTATATTATCGCGACAGGTAGGAGATCCTTCCGTGTTAGATATAGATCCGGGTCGATAAAGACCCGAATATGTAAGAATGATTGGCGAAACAGTCATGCATTTAAGGGTTAATTATAATTTCATTCCATGTGTTCCCATCTATTATTGTATAGAATGTTTTGTCACAGGTGTTAAAGGAAATTCATTGCATATATAAAGGCATAGACAAGTTCTGATAAGTGCACATTAACAGCTAAGGGTCATGGGTGATAGGCGCATGCGCTTTTGTTGTAATATGTTGCTGTTCATGTTTTGTAATTTCAGGTAAGGGATAATTGCAAATCCATTGTATGGACTTATTTTATGTTTTATTTTTCTCTGAGGCTTGTAATGAGGTGACAAGGTAAGTAAGAATTTTCATTTTTTGTGAACTATCCCTTTAGAACAGTGGTTCTAATTTTGTGAGAATAGGGAAGTCTACATCAATTCTATAATGATACAGAATAAAAATATTGTCAGGATCACTTCCAGAACAAATGTTTTTTTATTTATTTATTTTTCCTCTGATGAACAATAAAGACAGCCAGTAAAGAACCACTGAGTTTTAAGAGCTTGTGGATTACTGCAATGCGCTTATAAATGCTATTGTCAACTGGGGGATGGATGCTAATATAGTTATATAGTTATAGTTTACTTTTTGGTATCGTTCTTGGTGTGAATAGGAATTTCTTCTTCTCCCACTCATTGTACACCAATAACAGCGCCCGTGTACCGATTGTTCACAGCTGCATTGGTGCAGAGGAGGTTTTAAAGCTCTTGTTGTAGATATGCGTTCAGGGTTCACTGTATAGGTTATTTAATTCTAAGCAAATGGACATTAGATTCGCTCAGTTATGTTAATTATGAACATATACTGAAATTTAAGATTTGACAGCCCACTTTCGGTTTATATCTGGTTTCTCTCAGGTTCTGGAAACACTTACTTGATGAAACCACAACTGAGAGAAGTAGCTTGTAAGCCAACAACAGGTTCATAACTTTTCACAAACAGTATATACTTTTAAAAGGCTAGGTTTTCTGAGTGAAATAACTGTCATTTTTAAGCTCTAGATGCCAACAGTTTGGGGTGTACTGTATGTGCTGGGGGCTGTGCTGGTAGCTCGTTTAGCAGTTGCAGATTTAATGGTCCAGTAATTTCCAGACTGACTCCCCCCACCTTTTGAAAGAAATGTCAAGTTTTGCATACTGTATGCAACGGTTTCTCACAGGCACATGAACACGGTGATGCACAATGAAACTGTTCTACAATGACTGAAACCCCTCAGGGAACCTAAATCACCTTGAAGACACCCTCTACTCCTCTCCTTCTCTGATGTGTTTTTGAAAGAAGGGTATCCCCACCGCTAAGGTTACTTATTTTAGATGTGTTTGCACTGGGGGTCTGCCTCTGTCTCTGTCTCTCTGAATATTAGATTTATTCATCATGCTCAATTTGTGTTAATTTACAATGAACTGTTCGAGGTGAAACAATTGAAAATCTGTCATAATTTTACTAGCAAGCATTAAAGACCCTTGGCTTCACAAGCACAGTTTTGTCACTGCTTGTGAAGCAACACTTTGCTGGTGTAATTCCTATTGAAACAAGAATTTGAGAAAATACATTTACCCCTGGTTTCACAGACAAAGCTTAAGCATAGTCCTAGACTAAAATGAATGTTTGAGCTGTTTTAACTGAAAGCTACTTGCACTGGCTACATAAATGTCCTAATTAAACTAAGGACTAAACCTGGCTTAATCTAGGGCCTGTCTGTGAAACCAGGCCATAGAAAGTCCCCTTCCAACGGTTGTGGCTAGAAGGGATAAAGCTACCCCCGGAAGTGACGCAAAACATCCATCCATCCATCCATCCATCCATCCCATACTTGCTATAACGAGTTGGTGACAGCAGCTAGGGTCAAAGTTGGCCTGGTTAGTCCCTGCTGGTGGATGCTGTAACTACACCATTCTGGGACAATATCAAAGTCCCTTTCAAAGAAAGTCTATTCACTTGGCGGCCATATTTGCAATACCTCTGGGCATGTATTTCGAGCATCAAAGACCAAGTCTATCTGAATGGGGGTATCCTGAAATCTCAAAAATTGCTTGGCCAACTTGAAATTAAATGACATATTTCAAATCAGCAACAACATCTGACATGAACTGTTCCTTAAATGTTGTTTCTTATGCTCAAATAGCTTATTTTTCAGGCTAGATGAGCCAATGCGCAGTCCTAAGCGCGAGTGTTAGGTTTCTATGGGAACTGGAGCCTCTTAACGGCAGCTGCAGTGATGCAATGACTTAATCAATCAGCGATTGACTCTTTTACTTAAGACGGGACGTATTCTGCCATATTGTGCGTTGCAGTTTCTCCCATTCATAACTAATAGGAGTTAAAGGGCTAGTTCACCCAAAAATGAAAATTCTGTCATTTATTACTTACCCTCATGCCGTTCCACACCCGTAAGACCTTTGTTAATCTTCGGAACACAAATTAAGATATTTTAGTTGAAATCCGATGGCTCAGTGAGGTCTCCATAGCCAGCAATTACATTTCCTCTCTCAAGGTACTAAAAACACATCTAAGTCAGTTCATGTGAGTACAGTGGTTCAATATTAATATTATAAAGCGATGAGACTATTTTTGGTGCGCCAAAAAAAAACACAAAATAACGACTTATTTAGTGATGGCCGATTTTAAAACACTGCTTCAGGAAGCTTCGGAGCGTTATGAATCAGCGTATCGAATCATGATTCGGATTGTGTCAAACAGCCAAACTGCTGAAATCACGTGACTTTGGCGCTCCGAACAGCTGATTCGACACGCTGATTCATAATGCTCCGATGCTTCCTGAAGCAGTGTTTTGAAATATATATAAGTCGTTATTTTGTTTTTTTTTTGGCACACCAAAAATGTCGCTTTATAATATTAATATTGAACCACTCTACTCACATGAACTGATTTAGATGTGTTTTTAGTAAATTAATGGATCTTGAGAGAGGAAATGTCATTGCTCCCTATGCAGGCCTCACGGAGCCATCGAATTTCAACCAAAATATCTAAATTTGTGTTAACAAAGGTCTTACGGGTGTGGAACGGCATGAGGGTAAGTAATAAATGACAGAATTTTCATTTTTGAGTGGACTAACCCTTTAACGGTCTTTGTGTGTCTATAGTCTTTGACAATATTTATCCATTGATGGTAGAGCTGCACAAGTCTGGATAAATTGAGTTTTTTTTTTTTTTTTTGGTTTAAAATAGAGATCACCATTCTCTGACAATTCTGAATATACCAGTGAACAAAATCACATGTAATTTACTACAGATTCTGACAAAATGCAAATTGCTGCAGTCTATTTAAAACATTTAATTAATATGAATTTAAAAAAAAAAAAACGGAATGAATGATTCAATGACTCACTCATAAAGACTTCACTTGTTTCATTACTAGATGAATCAGCATTTTTGAATGAATCTCTTGAATTATTGTTTCAATGATAATACGTATTTAAATTCACTTGTCGCCACCTGCTGGTGTAATGATGTAATTGATGCATTCGTTACACAATCCACATTGCTTGAGGTCCAGTGTAAAGTTTCCACAGTCAGTGATTGTTTGGGGTGCCATGTTATCTGCTGGTGTTGGTCCACTGTGTTTTCTGAGGTCCAAGGTCAACGCAGCCGTATACCAGGAAGTTTTAGAGCACTTCATGCTTCCTGCTGCTGACCAACTTTATGGAGATGCAGATTTCATTTTCCAACAGGACTTGGCAACTGCACACAGTGCCAAAGCTACCAGTACCTGGTTTAAGGACCATGGTATCCCTGTTCTTAATTGGCCAGCAAACTCGCCTGACCTTAACCCCATAGAAAATCTATGGGGTATTGTGAAGAGGAAGATGCGATATGCCAGACCCAACAATGCAGAAGAGCTGAAGGCCATTATCAGAGCAACCTGGGCTCTCATAACACCTGAGCAGTGCCACAGACTGATCGACTCCATGCCACGCCGCATTGCTGCAGTAATTCAGGCAAAAGGAGCCCCAACTAAGTATTGAGTGCTGTACATGCTCATACTTTTCATGTTCATACTTTTCAGTTGGCCAAGATTTCTAAAAATCCCTTCTTTGTATTGGTCTTAAGTAATATTCTAATTTTCTGAGATACTGAATTTGGGATTTTCCTTAGTTGTCAGTTATAATCATAATTAAAAGAAATAAACATTTGAAATATATCAGTCTGTGTGTAATGAATGAATATAATATACAAGTTTCACTTTTTGAATGGAATTAGTGAAATAAATCAACTTTTTGATGATATTCTAATTATATGACCAGCACCTGTAGGTAGCCTCAAAGCTGAAAGACAGACTAAAAGCCACATATCTCCATTGGTCAATAAAGGTGTAGGTGAGATTTTTTTTTTTTTTTTTTTTTTAAGGAAAGTGTCCTTTTAACAGGAAATGAGGCCAACTAATGTCATTGTGCCCACAAAGATGATGTAATGGAAGCTTTAACCAGTACAGTTACTACAAAAATATGACAAAGAGGGCACAAGTATATTTCATAGTTGTTTGATTTTGCACTTGAAGTAAAATCCATACATTGATTATTTATTTATTTATTTATTTGCAAAGAGGATTAATTTTTTAAGATGTATATAAAAGGTAACATTTTTTTTGCTTGTTTGTTTTTTAAGTAAATGTTTTTGAAAGAATTACCCAACAAATATGATTACACCAGTTAAAGAGGTTTATGCATTTCCGTGCATACTAAATGACCTAGTTAACTTACCAGAGTTAATGAGAAAAAAAACTGCATGAGGGTGGTCTGATTAATGCAGTGGAACACTTCAACCTACTATATCTATATTGGGCTGGCTGAGTAGCCTAATTTAGATCCAAAATTACTCTAGAGTTAAAATAAATATTAAAACTAAATTTTCTAAATATATAAAGAGTGATAATTGCTTGTGCAGAGCTCTTTGGTGATGCTAGAACACATAGGTATGCAGTTGCAAAGGTATTCTGGGTTATTTTAGTTTGTTGCTATGTGGTTGTCATAAAAAGCCCAACCCCTAAGTCATATGTTAGTCTTGTTCCTAGGTATTGGTTCCTCTATTAATGTTCAGTAAATTTTATCTTATGATAAGATCTGATCAATAATAGCAACCTGCACAGTTTGAGGTATCATTGTTTGTACAGTAGAGTTATTTATAAATAATGACAATGTGTCTGTAACTTTAAGCATGACAAATTTAAACATGGTGATACACAACCAGGAGAACTGACTGTTCTGAGACTAGCCTTACCAAAACCACTGCCAGCACATAACTTGATTAGCAAACGTTTACGGTTTAAATGAGGGTAGTGTGCATAATGCGTTTAAATGTCATTGTATTTACAATCAGAGAGCAGAGACCACCTATTAAAGTAAGTTAAAGGGTTTGACATTAATATCAAAAGCCACAGTTTACAGATCTCACACGGACATCAACATACGTATTGATGCCTACACACATATTGATACCTACACACTTGTGATTTTGACCACGACCCCGTATGCAGCTGAGTCACTTTGAAAAAGAATGTGTCATCTGTGGACGTGTATGTGTGATTACATTTGTGGTTTAGTGTGTGTGTGCATGCAAAATTAAAGTGAGAACAAACAGGCAAAGTGAGCAAAGTCCTCTAGAGATAAGGTTAGCAGTGGTCTAAACAATGAAAAATGGATTAAATGTACAATGTATATTTAAACCCAGAGTGGTCCAGTAAGGTTCCTATTTTTAGTTTACTTAATACTTGATATTAAAAATGTCAGCAAGATGATTGCAAAGGCTAATAAATGATGAGCTCACCATGACTGAAGGAAACTGTGCAGACACCATGTGTAATTGTCCGTATTATTTGCTGAGCTACTTGTGCACAAGTCAAGTGAACATTTTAATTTTTTTTTTTTTTTTTTTTCAAATGTATATCTGCATATATAAATGTTGAGTGAACCTAAAAAAGATGATTGTTTATTCTCTAAGGGTGCGTTCACACTTGTAGTTTGGTTTGTTTGGTTCATTTGGTCCATTTGGTCCAGACCAAAAAAAAAAAAAAAATTTAGTCCTGGTCCGATTAGCGTTCAGATGGGCAATTTTATCACCGAACCTAAAGCCATAGGGACACATTCACAACCTGATTGGTCGGATTTTATGACGTATTGCGCTTTTTGAGACGGAACTTACCGAACATACATATTTTGGCCAGCTGGGAACTTGTGAAGAGCTTATAAAATGCATAAAGGAGTCAAAACAACGGAGGGAATCCCTCCGTCACACACACAAACAATCTGCTGTGAGGAGACGCGCGTCTGATGCCTGTGATGGACAAACTTGCTTTTTTATTGTTTACATGTCTTTGGTCTGTGTTGCATTCATATATCATTCGAACCGCACCAGAGTTTGTGTGGAAGCGGACCGAGACCCATCTTTTCAGCGGTCTCGGTCTGCTTGTTTGGTGCACACCAGTATTCGGATGGCAAGCGTTTACATATGTTCAAATGAACCGCACTAACTGAGCAATCGCACCAGGGTTCGTTTTAATCGAACCAAACATGACAAGTGTGAACGCACCCTTACTGTCCAGACTAAAAGCCTTTTTACTTTTGGTGTTTTCCTTTTTTTTTTTCTTTGTAGAACCTTTTAGTCTGACACTTAAAGGGTTAGTTCACCCAAAAATGAAAATTCTGTCATTTATTACTTACCCTCATGCCGTTCCACACCCGTAACACAAATTAAGACATTTTAGTTGAAATCCGATGGCTCAGTGAGGCCTCCTTAGGGAGCAATGATATTTCCTCTCTCAAGATCCATAAAGTTACTAAAAACATATTTAAATCAGTTCATGTGAGTACAGTGGTTCAATATTAATATTATAAAGCGACGAGAATATCCCTGTGGAGGCCTCACTGAGCCATCGGATTTCAACTAAAATGTCTTAATTTGTGTTCCGAACATTAACGAAGGTCTTACGGGTGTGGAACGGCATGAGGGTAAGTAATAAATGACAGAATTTTCATTTTTGGGTGAACTAACCCTTTAACTCCTGGTTTTGAGCTTGTTTGTTTCTGTCTGGACGCCTTGAAAGGATTGAAATGGTTACTGGTATTTGGTATTGCTTATATCTTTCTTTCCTTTTTCTAATTAAATGAAAGGATGATAGATTCAAGTTTTGACAAATCTCCAAGCTAATCCATTCATTAGTGGTGCTTGCTAAGGCTTAAATAGTTTTTCTTTACCTGGTCAACAAAACCTGAAATCCCTTAGACATTTATGGTCAACATGAAATTAAAATTCACTGTCTATTTAGCAAATGTTAATGTTATAGACCTTAATGTGAATGATACATCAATGTGGGTTTCACTTTCTAAAATTTACTTTGACCTTGTAATTTGTAATATCTCAATTTTGTGGTCAAACGTCAGACTTTCTCTCTTGTGACATACTTTTCCAGTCACTTAAACCCCACCCTTCTTACAACTGACTGCAAGCTCGCATTGATTTTTTTTGCGCAATTCAAACTCCAATTAGGTGGTTAGATGGTTAGAATCAAGCCCTGTCCTACTTTTTTCTCCTTTTTTTTTAATCCGTTACACTTGGATGTACATCACAATATTAAGGAAGAACTTTTTTTTTTCCGCTACTTCCATTTCTTTATGATTTTAAGGGGACTTTCAGTCATATCTAGCCCTATAAGTCCCACTGTTGTAATATTATAACATCAATTTTAGCTCTTCTAAAATAAACCTGCAGATGTTTTATCTTTCTAAGACCACATTTACACAACTATTAGTTCCTATTGTTCAGCCTTGCAATGCTATTGGATGGAATATTTGGTGAATAGGCCTGTTTACCTGGTCATGAACTCACACAACCGAACAGCTTGCCTTGAAGCACATCATCATGTTTTACTGGACTGGATAAATCAACATTCAAGTAAGTAAAATACCTCAAATATTTTTTTATATGATTAGTAATACACTATATTGCCAAAAATATTGGGACACTCCTCCAAATCATTGAATTCAGGTGTTCCAATCACTTCCATGGCCACAGGTGTATAAAATCAAGCACCTAGGCATGCAGACATGAAGTGGTAGGCCACATAAAATCACAGAGTGGGGTCAGCGCATGCTGAGGAGCACAGTGCGCAGAAGTCACCAACTTTCTGCAGAGTCAATAGCTACAGATCTCCAAACTTTGTGTGGCCTTCAGATTAGCTCAAGAACAGTGCGTAGAGAGCTTCATGGAATGGGTTTCCATGGCCGAGCAGCTGCATTCAAGCCTTACATCGCCAAGTGCAATGCAAAGTGTCGGATGCAGTGGTGTAAAGCACACCGTCACTGGTGGAGGGGGGATTATGGTGTGGGGTTGTGTTTCAGGGCATGTTCCAACATGACTGCGCACCAGTGCACAAAGCAAGGTCCATAAAGACATGGATGAGCGAGTTTGGTGTGGAGGACCTTGACTGACCTGCACAGAGTCCTGACCTCAACCCGATAGAACACCTTTGGGATGAATTAGAGTGGAGACTGCGAACCAGGCCTTCTCTCCAACATCACTGCCTGACCTCACAAATGCGCTTCTAGAAGAATGGTCAAAAATTCCCATAAACACACTCCTAAACCTTGTGGAAAGCCTTCCCAGAAGAGTTGAAGCTGTTATTAAACCCTACGGATTAAGAATGGGATGTCATTAAAGTTCATGTGCACGTAAAGGCAGGCGTCCCAAAACTTTTGCCAATATAGTGCATGTCTAGATCATGCAGATATTAAGGTACTATTGAATGCTTTAATCATATTAGATTTTGAGCTTGCAATGTCAATTTTACAACACTGGGTGAAAGGGGAAGCAAAACTTGCCTGTGCACCTTGCACATTACATGGATAAATTGTACTCATGTGAAAAAAAAATAAAATATACTAATAGAAACATAATGTTTTCTTTTCTAGGCTTTACATGTTTGCCCAAGGGTTTGAAAGGTAACGCTGGAGCATTTCCCGCTTTGTTTGTTTGTTTTAATTATCAATGCTACTGTGTGACAACAGTTTTGGAGCATTTGAAGATTGATGAATCTTTCTTTTTATTGTATTGCGATGTGCGATTATGTTTCACCTGTTGGTTTATTGTTCCTAATTCTGAGCGTCTGCTGCTGGAACCAACTCTCCCATTGCCCTGCTCAGTACTTGCATGTCTGTGAGGTTGCTACTAGTGTGGATTCCTCCTGCATGGCTCTAAGGTACACTGCTTGCCAACTGTTGAAATTAAAACAGAACTATTATTTGGCACTTGATACCTATGCTAACTGTGGAGATGTTGGTATACTCTGGTGTAAGCGCTACTTACATCGCTCCTCAAGACGTAGTTTTATATATTCATCATCTGATGTTGTTTCCTATCCTGCACTTCTTCGTAAGCCTCAAAGGCTGGTGTATAGACCTGCTGGGATTAACTACAACAACTTCTCTGCGCATACATACAAAGAGCATTCATGGGAGTCCCCGCTCCTGTTGAAATCTGCGTTTTTTTTTTTTTTTTTTTAATGCTTGCTCTGTCAAAGCTGTGACTTTATCTGACATCATTTTTGAAGAAAAACTTGACCTTTTAAGTCTAGTCGAAACATGGCACAAACAATCAGACGGTCTTCTTTTTAACGAACTTACTCCTGCTGGCTACGGGTTATTTGATCTCCCACGATCCACTGGCAGAGTTGGTGGCATTATTGTATTGTACAACCAGCAATACAATCTAAGACCCATAGCTGTTCCTATGTTTTCTTCATTTGAATGTCTAGTTTTGATGGTTTCTGAATGTCACTCAACTGCCATAGCTACAGTCTACCAGCCTCCTAAATCAAATAAAGACTTTTTATTTAAAGACTTGTTTGTGGATCTGCTGTCATATCTGTGAACTCTTTTTTGGGGGGGAGATTTTAACATCCAGATGGACAAAAAAGATTCTGCATTAACAAAGGACTTCTTGTCTTTGCTGGAGTGCTTTGATTTGAATCAGTCTGTTGACTGTATTACACATAACAAAGGACATATTTTAGACCTTGTGATATCTAATGGATCTTTTATGTCTCATTTGTCTACTATTGACTTAGGGTTGTCTGATCATCTGACAATCTTTTATGATATGCACATACCTGTTGCCAACACTGCCTCCACTCGTATTTTGACATAGGCCTACCAGAAATGGAGATCAGTTGACCCTTCTGACTTTTCTGTTTTTATTGACTCTTCATTAAGTAGTTTCTCTCCATCTGATCCTCTAGAGGCAAATGTTTCTATGTTAAATTCTGTTCTCTTATCTGGCCTGGACCTATTTGCAAAAGACACGTTCTGTTTCATTTGTACATCCTGCTCTTGGTATAATGAGGATTTGCGTATGATGAAGACATCTTGCCGTAAAATGGAGCGTAGGTGGCATCTCTCAGGTCTGACTGTTGATCATCAAACATGGAAAGACTGCTTACAAGAAATAAGGCTGGAATTGTTTCTGCCAGATCTGATTATTTTTCTAAAATGATTAATGACAATGAAGGAAATTCAAGAAAATTTTTTAATTCTATTAACAATTTGCTGAATCGTCTCTCATTCTACTGCTTCTGATCATCTCTGTAATAAGTTCCTGGATTTCTTTGGCACCAAGGTTGAAAATGTACGTAGAGGTTTTTGTGCTTTTGCTTCATTGTCTTCTTCTGCTGTTAATATTCCTTTTAATTCTGGTACTATTTTTTTTTTCTTCAAAATTCTGTACACTTGACGCATATTCTCTTTTAGCAGAGGTCTCTAAAATGCAAGCAACCACTTCTTTACTAGATCCCATACCGACTGGTCTGTTTCAGTCATGTTTTGCTTCTCTGTGTCCTGTTGTTTTGAGCATTATAAATGACTCTCTGTGTACTGGGGTTGTCCCAACAGCTTTTAAAACGGCTGCGATTACCCCGGTACCTAAAAAGACAAATATTGACTATGAGAACCTTAGTAATTTCTGTCCCATATCTAATCTCTCCTTTCTTGCTAAAATTTTGGAGCGAGTTGTTGCTTCTCAGTAAATTTCTCATTTAACTGAGAACAATCTCTTTGAGCCTTTGCAATCTGGCTTTGAGATGTACATTTAAAGGCGCTATAGAAAATAAAGATTATTATTATTATTATTACTAAAATGTCAAAAATGTAAAACCTCATTTATACCTGCATGGTCTCCTACAACAACATGTATATATAGCGAGTCTTTGAGGGCTAGGAGAAGAATATAATAAAGACTTGGAGGGTGGACTGTTTTGACTTAGCAACCACCCAGAACACATGAGCCACTGCATAAAACACTATGGCAACATCCACTATACACTTACAGTAAGTTTTTCACAGACAAGAGCAACTAATTTTTCCCCCAGTAAATGTAAAAATCTACTAGCATTTGCATTAAAAAATAAATAAATAAAATAAATGAAATTAAATGGATAGTACAGTCTGACTAATGATATAACTGATTATGAATCTTTATTTTCAAGCATGAAAGTGTCACACTTTTTTGGTAGTTGATGTACAAAATTTCATAGTGCAAGTAGTTAGCTAATTAAACATTTACCATTTTGGCATTTGCTGTTAGCTGTAAGACCTTAAAAGGAGACCACATTAGCAGGTCAACGATACCTCAAAAGTTAAACTAAGTGGGCCACTGTTTAAAATGCTCGGAAGCTGTAGGGTGAGAACAGAGTCCAGTTTGACTCAACAGATCACAACATTCTAAAACACTGCAGTTTGCAAGAACCATATAAGAGACTGAAAGGAACCGATCAAATTGTCATCTTCTAAGTCTGAGTCATAGCAAATGCATGCATATATGTTAAATATGTGAAGACTACCTTTCCAAGGGTCCTAATGAAACCTAACTACAACAAGTCTGCCGTGGGTCATCAGTTCTCAGAAACCTTTATGTACACCCCCTTTCAGCGTGACAAGCTTCCTGAGCAGATATATGAAGAAATGCAACTTCCAGCCACAGTGAATGGTCTTAAAATGATTATTGAGCTAAATTTATATTTATATGACAAGCCTGATCACAGTGCACGTGATTAGTTTAATGCTTTTTAATTACATGCTTTATTTGCACAATATATAAAAAATTGAATCCTAATCAGGCAGGTTAGTATGACTGGAACAAAATTGAATAAAAGTCTATGGTAGTTTACTTTGAACAAGAACAGCTATCAAGATGACTAGGATTTACACAAAATGCATGAATGACAAGCAGTTTGTATTTACCACAACTTGACACCAGACTGATCTCCGTAAACACAGGCTAGTCAGAAGAGCAACGAATGTCAAGAGTTGTGGTTGAGAGAAACGTAGAGTGAGAACGAGAGAGAGACAGAGAAGGAGAAAATAAGCAAGCACTGAATGTGTCATGAATGAATCTTGAACGGGGAACTCTCCAGTCGTGGTTTATCATGAAATTCTCTGTAATTTGTGGGTTTGCAGCAGCGAGATGTATGTAGAGGCCAATGGAGATCAACTTGGTTACTTGTCAGCAATAGTGGCGTACGGGAACTGTGACGACTAAAATGCGATTTTTTTCCATTTCACGCTGAATTGAACCTTTCTTTTTACACACTGTATTTTGAGGTTGTCTATGGCGTGGCCTCATCTTCAGGTCAAAGGATGTGCTGAACAGTGCACGCAGTTCCTGTTTAGTTTGAAAGTGAAATGCCTACATCTGAAACCTGGACTGCGCTATTAACGAAGCATAAATATTTAGGGTCTTTTGTGTGTGTGTGTGTGTGTGTGTGTGTGGTACTATAATGTAAAACATGACTGAATGACTTTTTTGTCTTCGAGGCATATATGATACCTGTGAAACAGTTGTCTTCTGATGTTAGCTGACATGTTGAAATTAGTTTTAAACATATACTAGACAGGTTTGTGTTCAACAGCAAGAAATAAAGTTAATTGTTGAAACAGTCTGTCTTAACCCCACACACCACATGCTTTATTGCTGAAATGGGATGGCTATAGGCTAATATAAAATGAAACAGCTTTCGCTATATTGTTGTCCTTGAGTTTATTACATTAATGATAAACAATATAAAATGACTGTATTAACTACTGGCAAGATTTCAAAAGACAATTTTCCCCCCTTTTCAAATAATATTCTCTGTTAAATCAATTACAGTAAAACAAGGAATGTTTACAAGGTCAATTGGGACATCATGGATGCACTGATATGGACATTTTGGCCTATACCGATAACTGAAAACTTGTTATATTTGGAAGCCAATTACCGATTTATTGGCCGATAAATACAAATCTTGATATAAGCCTGATTTAAAAACAAAAGGCAAACAAATACAGTGAACACCTGCTTTTATTTTAAAAACTTAACTGCAGAAAACAAGGAAACTGCAAGGAAACATCTAGATCTTTCTTTTCCAAAAATCATTTACTAAATGTAGCCAACTTAGAACAGATTTCTTAATTTTTAATGAAAAGAAGCATTTCGGCTTTCTCACACCTAAGTCTGTTTCTCTTTTTCATCAATCACATTTGATGCAGCTGAGAAGAGACGTTAACTGTCTATACTTGTACAGGGAGCTAACGGGTATTTGTGTGCATCTTGGGCCAGGGCTGGAAAATGGGACATATTGCTTTTCCAAAACTGCAGTGGGCTGATGTTCCTTGGTCATGTTTTCTTCAAGAATTTCACCATACATGTCAAGCAGGGATGTTACGCCTTCGTCGCTTTCTGTGCGTCTCTTTTTGAAAGGGGACTCGCTTCTCGCTTCTCTCTTTCTCTGCGTTATTTTCCGGTGCCGTCATCTTGTTCAGTTGTCTCAGCAGCATTTCTGTTGCTCGTTGTTTAGCGGCTTGATCAAAAAAGCTATCTTTATACCTTAGGTCCAAGATCGTTGCCAAAGGCTTGGTGTATGTTGTTAAACCCCAGCTTCATAGCCTCCAGCAGAGTAGATTTTGTCATCTTCACTCCGCTATCTATACTAAGACTCTTGTTCAGTAAATGTTTCAGAGCCCTCAACAGAGACAATCACGTCTGAAGTCACTGCGTGAACTTCTTGCACCTTTCAAAGAACTGATGAGAGAAATGAGTGTTACTGTATTTTCAATAAGGCCCCACTGGTACGTGCTGAATAATGCGGGGAGCTCATATTCTGCCCCATAGGCACCAAGTGCCCGCTTCTGCGCTAACAAACTGGACATCATATAAAATGTCCTGTTCCATCGTGTCAGAGTGTCTTGTTGGAGCATCTTTTTTGACAATACTAACGCTGTCTGTATCTCTCCGAGTTGGGACATGGCGAGCTGAGAATGTTTGAAGTGTCTTTCTCCCTATTGCCTACAGTCGGAAATGCTGCACTGGCTCAGAACTCCTTTGTGTACGGCTAACTGAATAGTGTGAGCCATGCAGCCAAGAATGTTCAAACCACAATCTTCCATGGCTTTTGCCATTGGTGACAGGCTGGATCCTCTCCATACCAAAGATGTAGATTTTGTTGGAGAGGACAGCACATCACGATGAAACTTAACCTGTTCGTTTCCATGTTCCACATATCGCTCCACGTGATTTTACATTGCTCTAGGCCATCCCACCTCATCCAGCTGCCTTGATGGCTTGTAAGACAGCTCTGGCACATCTGGCTGATTCCTACTGGAGGCGCACCTCCTTCACCACCAGGTGTCGCGTTCACATGGTGTACCTTTTTGCCATTTGGGTGGTGTTGTTCCCAAACCAAGTCCCCCCTGCCATGTTGGACTTGCCTCACAATGTCCCAGTGTCTGAAGGCCGCTTTCGCTTCTACTGCTGCCGAAGCTGGATCCCATTTCCTTCCAGTTGCTAGGGTCGGTGCAGCATCTCTTATAAAGGGGTCACAAGACTCTTTAAGTGTCATCTCCGTTGTAGCTTTGTTGCATTTATATTCCTCCACAAGGCTTGATAAAGGTAGAGAGAGGGCTCCATTCCCATACAGGCCTATGTTGCTAATGAATCTTAGTAGCCTGAGCCACTATATCTGTCACACTCTCTATATATATCGTCGCTGCCCGATGAAACTCACGTATGTCCAAAACGGTTACTTTTCAGGAAGTGAAAAAAACACCGTATTTCAAAAGCAGTTGAATGTAGCGTTGTCATACTTGGTACGGCACATCTTTACATGTAACCATATTCTTGCCAGTGTAATGATATAATCCACATTTGACCAAAATTGAGTTTAAATGGACATACGTGCATATTTTACAGTAACGGTGGTCGATACGCGTTCTTCCGATCATTAATTAGAATGGCCAAGTCGCGTTTCATATTGACAGATGAATACGCTCAGTTTATTAAATAGCCTACGTCTTAGTTTATTAAATACGCTTAGTTATTTAATATTAATTATAAATTATTAAATGTCTCTTGCAACTAGAAGGACAATGAATCAATACATGACATGGTGGTAATGCTAGACAGATACTTTGTTTGCACAGTCCTACCGTAATTTTGTCACTCCTAGACGTACGTCTGGCGTCAGGGGGGAAACGTTTACTTGAGAACAGTTGTCAAAAACAAACGTTTGCTGATACTTTACCTCACAGTGTTATTCGGCTATCCAGTGCTGAGCTTCGATGAAACTTCACGAGACCGGCGAGATGCTTCCACAGGGCGGGAGATACGCGGCGTGATTGACAGCTTTGACACCAAATGGATATACGTGAAAATCAGATGACATGATTTCACAACTTTTCATTGGCCATTTAGATATGTGAAGCATACTGTATACGGAAATGAACCTGGACATTCAATCCGTCGAAAAATCTCAAAATCGGCAAAATGGACATACGTGGTTTTCATCGGACAGCGACGATATGTGTGTGTAAAATTTATATTTATTTATTTATTCATGCACTTATCCATCCATCCCAATGAGTACCTTGCAAAAACATAATATGTTTAAACGGATAGTTCATCCAAAACTGAAAATTCTGTCATCATTTACTCACCCTCAAGTTGTTCTGAACCTGTATGAATTTCTTTCTTCTGCTGAACACAAAAAGAAAATATTTTGAAGAATATACAGTTGAGGGTAACCATTGACTGCCATAGTAGTTTGTTTCATACTATGGAAGTCAATGGCTCCATCAGCAGTTTGGAACAACTTGAGGGTGAGTAAATTTTTGAAAAATTTTTGGGTGAACTATCCCTTTAATATTAGTATGTTTCTATTAGGGATGGACAATATATATCTGTAACGGTTATTGGCAAATATTAACTTTTTTTTTTTTTTTTTTTTTTTTTTTGGTGTTGGCCAATGTTGAATATTTAATACTGTTGTAATGCCTAAATTAATTTGTGCTATTAAAACAATCAACAGTTTTAATGTTTTATTTTTAAAATTATTTAGACAAAATAAATGAAAACACTGGTTAACCAATATGTAATATAGTAGTAATATTACTAATAATAAAATATAATATTAGTTATCGGCCACACCATGTTAATTATCAGCTTCAGACAGAATCAGACAGAATTTTCTAAATGTACAGGTCATTCACCCCATGACTAATCCTACAGCCCAGAGGCTTAAACAATAGACTACTACAATCCCATAGTGGGCTATTAGTGTCAGTATGGTTTTAGGGGGGGCTGCCCCAGTATATACAAGTGGAAAGAGTAGCCCCTGGGGTGAGTAATGCTGTCCACTGACACATCTTTGTCACTGGTCGCATCTACGTCAAACCTTTTGTAAGGTTAAAATCATAACGTCTCAAAACGGATTCCATTGTGTCATTTATTGTCTTTCTTTGAGGTCAGACTCTAAATTGTGTGAAACGATTGTCTATACAGATTTGAATTGTGGCTGTGATTTCACTAAGCTAAGCTGAGGGGTGAACATGTGGATTTTTCTGTAGAAAATAGTTTGTTTTGAAATAACTCTTTTTTGCATGAAACGCCCCCACCCACCCACTCCATGGCTGTAATGTTAAGTTTCGTGTTCCTTAGAAACGCCAGCACTCACCACACCTAACCTGCTTAAGAAGAGCTCACTGAATGTACAGTAGTGTTTCCCAAAGTTGTGGTTAGACTGAAGGTATTTCCCTGCACGTTCACCCAAAATTTACATCATACACACAAGCACCACATTTACCACAGTTGTTTTTGACATATGAACATAAATGACTAGGTTCACATGCTCTCACAAATCTATGTGGAAATATAAAAAAATTATCCTTTTTTTTGGGGGGGGGGGACTTTTGCCTATTTTCACGTAACAGATGTATATAACTGAGGACAGACACATTTGGACAGACACATTTATATATACTTTAGATCGGGAACCTTTTTTGACCAAAGCCAATATTTCATTTTTTGTTAATGCATTTTTCAAAAAGAGCCAAAGTAAAAATAATACAGTCTAATATATATATATATATATATAAATATAAAGTCCTCCAACCAATATGACCATATAGTTCGTTTGTCATTTCCTGAAATACAAACCCATGGGAGCGTTTACTAAAGTTACACCACTATCGACAACAGGACACTTTCATTTTAATATGGAGGACCACAAGTATGGAGGACCACAAGTGTCATGGAAATAATAATAAAGCATATCATTAATTAATAACTAATTGTAAAATAAAAATGTGCATTAATAAATGTGTTTACAAATTAATGAATTAATCTAAAAATAAATAAATTAAATTGCAAATAAAAAATTTATAAATGAGATATTAATCCATCAATAAATGGTTCAAATTAAAAAGCGATTTACTAAAAACGACATAAAACACTCAATAAATACATCATTTAAAAATACATTTATGAATTCATAAATAAATAGTGGAATTTCAAATTGTATTTAAAAATGCAATTTAAAAAGAGAAATAATTAATTGAATTCAGAAATTGAATTACAATGTAGGTTCTAATCATCTATTAAAAAGGGCAATTCAATTAACCATTTGCATTTCCCCAGTGTTTTTCCTTTTTATTAGCTATTCGATTTTAACCATTTAGCTTTCTTTTTTTCTTTTTTAATTTTTTGGCTGACTATATCGACAGTAATGTACCAGTTGACTATGACTATGCTCTGACCTGACGACATTGCTTCATCTTAGGGAAAACTTGGATGCATCCAGTCGGCATTTGGAGCACACTGTTTGATGAGGTGGAGCATAAAATTTGCCAAATGGGAAACATCTCAGAGTTTCGGCGTAACACAACACTGTCATTATTTTTACACCAGCTAGAGGGCGCATGACTTTAAAATGTAAATATAGGTCGTAATAAGGTGCTTGAAAAACGAGTTATAGGGTCAGTTTTTTGGAGGACAGTCTTTTTTCAATAACACTTTAATAATAGTGACTTTATTAGGTCCATACAACACAAATATGCAACAAACAATAAATAACAAGTTTCAATATAGAATTAATTGTGCAGAGCTTTGGCTGTTTAGGCGCGCAACCGAAGACAAAGGCTACTATGCTTGTCCATGTTCCACTCGGAGCACGCGCACAGAAACATCCTGTCAGTAGCGGATTCAGTTCTCTTTCGTGGTTTTAAGTTGTTTTTTTTTTTTAATATCAAGCACATCCCACTCTTTACTTTCTCATTCATTCATGTTAATTTTTAATAACAGCAACAGTCCCGACCACTGAAAGCTGCGCGAATTATCATATATAGTTACAACACATTTATAGGACATAAAGGTCCTATAAAGTAACCGGTAGAATGTTTCGAAATGTCTCTTGGCACAGCAAAGCACCAGTTTCAATAAAAGGATATGTTTCAGTCCAGTCACAGTCCGTCTTTCCTTTTGCCGTTACCACAAACAAGCTGTGTAGCCGCTTGAATCAGCTTGCACGTATTGATGTCATCGTAAATTCTAGAAAAAAAAGTGCATCCATCCATCATAAACGTACTCCACACGGCTCTGTGGGGTTAATAAAGACCTTCTGAAGCAAAGTGATGCATTTGTCTAAGAAAAATATCCATATTTAACACATTATAAAGTATATAATCCGTATTCAACTTATGAAGAAAGCGTAACACCTCTCACAATTCAAAATGCTTACTCTACATTCCACGCCTTCTGTATTCAACTTACGAAACAAGCGTAACTGAAGCAACGTCAGTTATGCTTTTTTCGTAAGTTGTTACAAAGTCTGTAAAATAAACTGTTGAATTTGATTTGATGATCACTAGTCTAGTGATTGTATATTATTATTATCATCATTCAGGTTGGATTTCAGCTTTAATGTACTTTTTTTTTTTTTTTTTAAAACAAAGCAGCTGATATTGCCATAGCAACAGCAAGAGGCTAGTGGACTGCCGAGTCGCTTTCACTCTAAAATGCCGGAATATAAATGCCTATAACTTTGTCCGGACATGTGAGGGTGATCAATGTAAAATGGCATTCATCACACAATCAGGCCACTATGAGTATGGAGTATGGTGTATGGGCTGTCCAACTTACCCGCCATATTCCAGGGATTCATGAAAGAGGTGTACTGGGGGTTCTATGGAATTACATTTGTGCCACAATTCTGCGTGCGCAAAAGGGCATTTTGCACGCGCGTGAACTGAGTTTTGCGGAGAAATGTTCGTCTAGCAAATAAAAATATTTTGAATGAAAATGAATGAAAATCAATTTTGCATTTAAAAGAAGTTTATTTGGATGTGCGCAGATGTTCTCTTTCACGTATGCAACGTTTCACTTGCTTGCTCTCCTCATAACCACACTGAGTGCTCTCAATCGCTGATGGCTCGCGTGCTCAACACAACAGAGCATTACAATGTGCCACAATTCCAGCCAATCAGAGATGAGGCTGCTAAATTCTGATTGGCTGGCTTGACAACCAATCACAAGACTCCCAGCTTACCGACAGAGGAAGAGGAAAAATAGCATTCATTTAGTTATTCAAACGTAAGAAATGATAAAATGATAAAAAAAAAAAAAAATAAATAAAGACGTACTCAGTATTCCTCGGCTAAATTCAATTCGACCATCAGTTTTCACACTTTTGTGTAAGAAAAAAAAAAGCATCAAAAATAAATATTGTGCACTTTAGTTAGATTAATTGAATAAAATGTGTGTTTTTACGTTTTTACATATGGTTTTGTAAAAACGTAAAAAGTGTGCTAAAATCATTGATCTTGTGCTGCACTTACTGACAGCTGTTGTGTAGCCTAATTCATTCACATGAAAAGTTATTGTTTTTCAGAAAATTTTATGAGTACTTACTATTCCATATTGACAAAATGTATTTTTAAACCTAGTTATTTTATAATGTTTAATATTAATGTTTATAATTTAATATTTAAAAAAACGAAACAAAGTGAAATATATGCGCAAATAAATGCTACTCTGCCGCCACCTGCTGGTTAAAGTGGTAATTATTGTGTTTTTTTTATTTTAAAATAAGTTTATCAAATGTTAAATTTTCTACATTTTGGTTTTTACAATGGGGACAATCACAGAAGGATGAACAAGTAATGTTTGTGGTCATCACATTAAAAATAAGAAGTGCTGGAAAATTATGTGCGTGTGTGCGTGTCTAATTACAGACATGTCATTTTAAACGGTCCCAATAGCTTTGTCTTTATTGCAATCAATAAAACATAAAAAATTAGGTATATGTGATAACTGCATTAAAATATGAATAAACATTAAAAAGTCAATCACTGATGGTTTTGTGTCGATGTACAGCGACTACAGATGAACATCTAACAGTTCACTGGAAATGCCTGAGCTGGCTTAACCACAACCAGGAAGTAGCCATGAATATAGTCAATTAACTGGTAAGTTAGTTAACTTCTTACTGAACTGCATGTTATGTAATTAGTGGAATTTAAAAGTGACTGAGCGGGGGTCTCTAATGTTACATGCTTTCAGAAAATGAAGATGACAGACTTTCGCCCTTTTAATAGTTAATATTATATTTTAAAATAAAACATATCAAATAAATGCAGAAATGCAATGTAATAACAGTAAAGTAATTATCAAAATACTTCACACTATTAGGATGGATAGTATGCACATTGGGATGCAGGCTTGATCTCCCTGTGCCCCCCCCAAAAAAAAAAAAAAAAAAATATATAATTATGTGGGTAACAATGACATATATGCAAATATAACAGTATAAATCTTGGGTGTGTGACCCACAAACTTACTATTATATTTGCATATGTCATTGTTACCTACATTTTTTATTTTATTTATTTATTTATTTTTTTAAATTTTTTTGCAGTGAGGGAGATCAAGCCTGCATCCCAATGTGCATACTATCCATCCTAAATAGTGTGAAGTATTTGATAATTACTTTACTATTATTACATTGTATTTCTGCATTTATTTGATATGTTTTATTTTTAAATATCCAGAGGCAGGTATTGTACCTTGCTTACACTCTTAACTAATTAAAAGGGCAAAAGTCTGTCCATCTAATTACATAAACTGCAGTTCAGTAAGAAGTTACTTACCGGGGTACTTACTGAGGTGTAGGAAACACTGGGACATGCCTTTATGTAATAATACGATATGATTTTGATTAAAATAAATAAATAAATAATCTACTTGGAGTAGTAGACATTTGAATTTGAAAATAAATAGTATCAAAGACTTTATATAGACCTAAAGGGACTTTGATAGTGTTCAAGCCATTGAACAAACGCCTCTTCCACCATGTATTTTTCCTCTTCCTCTGTCGGTAAAGCAGGGAGTCTTGTGATTGGTTGTCAAGCCAGCCAATCAGAATTTAGCAGCCTCATCTCTGATTGGCTGGAATTGTGGCACATTGTAATGCTCTGTTGTGTTGAGCACGCGAGCCATCAGCGATTGAGAGCACTCAGTGTGGGTATGAGGAGAGCAAGCAAGTGAAACGTTGCACACGAAAAAAGTGTGAGTTCCACCATGACACCATTCACTTCCTTGGTTACGTCATCGACCAACATGGCATCCAGATGGACCAGAGGATGGTAAAGGCAGTTGAGAGCTGGTCACAGCCATCATCCATCAAGGAGCTGCAGCCTTTTTTTGGGTTTGCTAACTTCTACAGGAGATTCATCAATAACTTCAGCAAGATCAGTTTGCCACTCACCTCCTTGCTGCGCAGTGGGCCCAAGTCTGTGTCCTGGAACACTGAAGCCCCTGCTTCAAACAGCTAAAGAAAGCCTTCTGTACAGCTCCTACCCTTGCAACTCCCTTCATCGTCAAGGTGGATGCTTCCATCACCAGGGTAGGAGCTGTCCTATCTCAGCGGCAAGATGAGCCTGCAAACTCCATCCATGCGCCTTCTATTTAAAGAAACTGTCTCTGGTGGAGCGCAACAACGACATAGTCAACCGCAAACTGCTCACCATCAAACTGGCATTAGAGGAGTGGTGACACTGGCTGGAGGGAGCCAAACACCCATTTGAAGTGGTCATGGACCACCGTAATCTAGAGTACCTCCGAGACTGAACACTCATTGGCTGGAATCAAGCTCCCTGAGCCCTGTTCTTCACTTGATTCAGCATCACTGTAACTTACCGATCTGTTGACAAGAACCAGAAGGCTGACGCTCTATCCCGTATATGCAACCCATTCTCCCTCCAGCCATCATTGTCAGTCCCATCCAGTGGTCCGTCGATAACCAAATCCCGGAAGCCACACGGTCTGTGAGCCTGCACAGCCAGGAGGTCCAGAGGGATGGACCTATGTACCAACTTGCTTTCTTCTGTCCCTTATGGGCTCAGTACATATATCACTGGGCTCTGGACACCCAGGCAGCCAGATGACCCCTTTGCTCATCAACAACCGCTACTGATGGCCCAATATGGCCCAGGAAGTCTCCCGATTATGTTCAAGGATGCTCAGTCTGTGCCATCTCAAAAGTCCCGCGCCATCTTCCTGGGGGTAAATTGGTACCTGTCCTGAGTCGACCCTGGTCTCACTTAGGAATTGACTTCTTTTGATCTACACCCCTCTGACTTCCACACCTGTGTCCTCTTCATTGCTGGCTGCTTCATAAAGGCTTGTAAATAAATTTTTCTGAGAGGGCCACCTACTGCCAAAACCCTCTTCCAGCAACTCTTCCGTCACTTTGGTATACCCGAGGATATAATCAAGTCAAGTCAAGTCACCTTTATTTATATAGCGCTTTTTACAATGCAGATTGTGTCAAAGCAGCTTTACAGTGATAACTGTTATATAATTTTGGCTGCACAGCAGCTCTTAAAGAATAGTGTCAATGCAGGCAGATCAAAAGCACTGTTGAATAAATGTCAAGAATACTGTTGAATATCAAATGTCAAGTGTCCCCAACTAAGCAAGCCAAAGACGACAGCGGCAAGGAACCCAAACTTCAACAGGTGACATCAGGTGGCAAACAGGTGGCAAATAAGTGTTAAAATGGAGAAAAAAACCTTGGGAGAAACCAGGCTTAGTCGGGGGGCCAGTTCTCCTCTGGCGAACAGTGCTTTGTTACGACTCGGGTTGTTATCATAAGTCTGATAGGATCGCAACATTCAAAGTATTTATTGCAGTTCCATCCGGTTGAGGATTGTATTCATCATGCCGGTATGGACGGTCTGTTGAGGAACTGTGGCACTGGCTGTCGTGTCGATGAGGCCTTCACAATGGATGATCTAGTTGACTCGATCTCTGCTGATACTTCAGGGCTGCATTGTGGTCGTGTCAGGGCACCGGTCCTCGGTCTCATCTGGATACGGCCCGGATCCGGTTGACTATGGTAAACCTCGGGATAAACAGAAAGACTAATATTATCGTAGATGCCATTCTTCTTTTGATGTAACGAGTACATCTGGTGTTATAGGAAGTGTTCCCATTTCCGGCTGACCTAATTTATGCAGCCTAATAATCAGAGATGGGACCAAGTCACACATGTGCAAGTCTCAAGTAAGTCCCAAGTATTTTTTTCTTGGGCAAGTCAAGTCAAGTCAAGTCACAAGCTATGTCAAGTCAAGTCAAGTCACCTTATTATTGTAATTTTACCTGCAGAATCTGATCTTAATAAAGTGAAAAGACAAGATATAAGTAACTGTCAGTAAATTAAAACAATTTGGATTTGCATTGTAAATACTCATGTTCAGTAAAATACATCATGCAATCAAACAAAATTGTAACTTTATAAAATTATTTATTTTTCACTTCTGCCAACAGTGTTTGAAATGTTTTAAATTTTCAACATTGAGTCCATAAAACAAATAACAGCTTAACATCCAACAGACTCCTCTCTGAACACCTCCCTCTCTCTCTCTCTCACACATACACAACATTAACTTTGTTACATTTCTCCTCTCTCTCTCTCACAACAGCTTTACTGACATGAAAGGAGCTTTTGTTGTAGTATTGTGTTCAGAAAATGTACATTATTTGGCACTGTATTTGGCATATCACAGTTTCGATTTTAGTTTGTTGGTAAAATACAACTTAGAGACCATTTAAGCTTTGTAGGCCTATGTTTTAAATTTTCGGTTTATGATGAAATGGTGGTGGCAGCACAGGGTCATTGGGAAACACTGAATGAATGTTTAGCTGACAAATGTGCTAAAGTTGTAATATCAGCTGCAGAGGCGCACCAACACTAAGTGGGGGCCCCAGGCAAAATTCATAAATGAGGCCCTTCTAAAAGATTTTATAGTTAAAATATCTTTGTTACCTAGTGACATAATTGTACAACATATAACACAGTCAAAACACATAACAGAACAAATTGTTTTTAATTTACAAAATTCGTCAACAAATCTTACTAATTAAATAATGTCAACTAAATAAATGTATTGATATTTATTTATATTAATGCGAGCTGGATAAACTAGGCAGGGCTCAATCCTTAGCTCAACGCTAAGGATTTTTTCTACTGGCTTGGTCGGGCCAGTGGTTCAAATTTTTACTTGCCCCACAACAAAAAAATTAATAAAAGTAAAAGACAAGAAAATGGGTCTATAAAATAAGCATATTTATTGTTTCCGTTGTCTTTGTTACATTTAACCTAAATAAATAGGGTTATGACACCAAAAGCTACTAGATTAATTTATATTATAAATATTGTTAGACAAATAAACAGTAAGTAATCAAAGAGTAACAAATAATCAAATTACGAGTAATAGCACAAATAAATACACAGAACAAACATATAAATTAAACAAATGGTGCTTTTCAAGTTTTTCATGTAGGTTTAAACAGGAGATTTTCAGGTACAGAAATTGTAATCTAATGTATAACTATAGAATTATAGAATAGATTAAGATTTATTAAAGTTAATCGGTCAAGAGCAGTTACAGATGCATAAAATGTTTAATGTTGAAAATATAAAACGTTAAATAGCCTACTGTTATTTGAAATTATTAAAAAAAAAAAATTAAGACACTTCAAATGTGAAATTAAACCCGCCAGTAGCTAAGTGGCAGCGAATCACTGTTAATGAGCGAATCATTGAGATTCAACCGATTCATTCAAACGGCTGATTCATTCAGGAAGTGTTGCTCAGAGACGCAAAACAAGGACTTTGGAACAATTTTCGTTGGTGAAATACAGCGAAAAAGACGATTTGGTGTCTAAAATGTAAGTCACTTGATATTACGTTCTTGTTCATTAAACTGTACGCTGAATAAAATCATATCACTTTTGTAATCACGATATTTGGAGAAAAACGGCTCTCTTTGTTTAATCTTCATGCTTTCTTTATCGCTTTTGCCTGCCAGACGTATATGTCCTCTTCATGTTTAATAAATTGAATTAGGCATTTTAATGTAAGTAAGCGCTGCGCCAGTTTGAATGCGGCGGCAAAAGCATAAACAGCGTAACGAGAGAGGGGTCCCGATGCAGAGATGTCGCTGCGTCACTGCGTGTTATAATATTAACATTTCATATCATAACAAAAACCCTTCAACCGGACCGAACGAGAGTCTCGAGGCCTGCCGCTGCTCTGAGTGAGTGACAGGAGGCGTGTCTGTGTTCAGCTGCGGTGTACGTGAACGCGCTGTCGGAGAGAAGAGAGAGAAAGCGCTGCCGGTGTATGGATGCCTGTATGCAGTATATGCTAAGCCAAAGCGCAATGAAATAAAGCAACTTATGATTTCGGGGGTTTACATAGGCTATTGTCCAGTTTCATATGCTCAGTGACAGTCATTACATTAGGGGCTTGACTCAAAACATTCGGGGCTGAAGCCCCGGCAAAATCGGCTGGCGCCGTCCCTGTATGGGGGTAAATTGATGCCAAAACCATTGAAAATGGACAGACTAAAAGTCACAAATAGATATTACAACTTGTAAACACAAAACACAATCTACAAATAGAAAAAAAATCCGCAAACAAAGTCCTCATGATCCGCAAATGTAAAACAAGATCTACAAATAGATACAAAGTCCTCAAACAAACTCTTTGTGATCCACAAATATAAAGCATGATCTACAAAAAGATTAAAAATCCACAAATAAACACATCCTGATTCACAAATAGAAATCAGTGACTTGTACTTGAAAACCAGAATTTGAATGAATGTAAAGTGACTTGTTTGCAGGTGAAGATCATGTTCTGTTTGTAGATTGTGTCACAGTTGTTTTCAGAATTCTGGCACTATTGTTTCACTGTTGTGACAAAATAATGCCATAATCATTGAAAATGAAGAGACTATGAGTCAAAAATGCATATTACAATTTGTAAACACAAAACAAGATCTACAAAAATTTAAAATCTGCAAATGTAAAACACAATCTGTAAATAGATTCCAAATCTGCAAACAAACTCCTCATGATCCGCAAATGTAAAACAAGATCTACAAATAGATGAAAAATCCACAAACAGACTCTTCATGATTCACACATAGAAATCAGTGACTTGTACTTAACAACCAGAATTTGAATGAATGCAAAGAGATTTGTCTGCGCACGAGGGTCATTATTTGTTTGTAGATTGTGTTGCATTTGTTTTCAGAATTTTGGCACAGATATTTCGCTGTTTTTTCCATTAAAAAATCTACAAATGCCCTCCTCACAATTTGCAAACAAACACGGTCTAAGTTGTATTTTCAAACCACTGTAAAAAGACATTCTTACACATTCTGTGCAAAGCTCAGCATGCAAGTGTTGAATCTGTGTTTGCAGATCACAGGGCATTCACAGATCCCTCTCCACACGTCTACAGATCTTTTTGGCACTATCTTTCCGCAGAGTTGTGTGACTACGATCCACACGTGTAGTCAGCCAATCAGGGGTATTGCTTCAATGTGATGTCACGCCCCCTCAATAAGCCCTTTTCAAAATAAGAGCTGACACTGATGGGTGGACCGGTGTCACAGCGCTGACAGGCGGACAGAGCCTGGGCAGCGCTGGGAAAGGACGGGCCGACCGACGCTCACAAGATGGGTTGTCAGGTAAGCGGTCGCTCGACTAAGTAGCTGTGTGACATTTAAAGAATAACTTTATCGCACCCCAGTACGTTAACGTTATGCACTGTCGTTAAAACTGCCCAGAAACCGGCTCACCAACAGCCTGGCGTTAGCCAGTTAGCCCTATAGCTCAGTGGTCGATCTTTATCACTGTTCAAGTAGCTCGCAAAAATAACAGAAATATGAGTATACATGACATTTCTCCTGTCTTTGTACTGTATTTTTGAATTTATTTATTTTTTGTTATTTTCGGGAGCTATTGGGGCAGTGATAAAGGTAAATAACTTAGCCCACATCATGTCTGAGTCTGTAAAAGGCCGTTCACAAGAGGCCAGAGACGCTGAAGACAAACGAAGAGGAGAAAATTCTGTAGCCGGCAGAGCAGCTCACTGTTCACCTTGCTCGAAATATAGGAGGAAAATATAAATATTGAATTGTGGGTGAGGGGTTATATGAATGCATCTCTAAAAGGAGATCAGTCTTCAGAAAGATTTCGATGCCAATGGCATTTTATTTTCCTCAGAATAAAGTAGCTAAAGTATTCCTTAGAATAGCTTTGTTTACAGCAGTAACCAAGGAACACTATCACTGCTGCCATAAGCGCCACCTGCTGCCAGAGAGTGAATTTGCGTCCCATTCAGCCTGCTCTTTTGTGTGTGTAGCATTTATAATTTCACAAAGATAAAGTCAGACCGTTCTGTTTTTGCTTTAAATCTTGAAATTAAATCTAATTCAGTTAAAAAAAGAAAAAAACAACTGCTCATGCAACGTTCGTAGCATCTTTGTTTGGATTGTGATTAAAAAGCAGTGGTTCCCTCTAATTTGAAATGGCTATGTATTTTTGTTTATTATAATAATATTAATAATAAATGCCTGCAACCAGTATCAGAATCAGCCAATTTCCTTGTAAAATAAATACATAAATAATCATAATCTACATTGGCCAAAAATACTAAATCTGGGCTGTCTTTTTCTATCAAGTATATCTTGTCTTTCAAAAAGATCGAGGTCAGGGATCTTGGACTTAAAAAGGTTGGTGACCACTGCCATAACTTGTCCAACTAACGTTAGCCTAATAATATCATTTAGCTTTAGCTATAGCTGGCTATAACCAAACTTGTGTTTACAGCACAGAACAACAGCACATACAGTTAACGTTGGCAGTTCTTGCACATTTTGTGCCAACAGCAACAAAATAAACGTTCGCTGGGGACGTATCGGCACTGTCCCCATAGCATTTATGGCAAATATGTAAGTTAATGACACACTGAACATAGCATTAACGTTAACTAGAACAACCCCTCATAGTCATGCTGTCATTTCAGTTATTATCAGTGCCTGACAATTCAGCTGGTTGATGGTACATGGGGCAACTTTTTAAGCATTGTTGCTGGGCAATCTTGCCGAGTGATTGTTGCTTGGGCACTTTCCCATTGAAAAAATACAATACATTGCTATCTGGATAATTTAGATTGGTCGTGGGCCCTGTGTCTCATCTGGTTGACCGTTTATGGCAACATTGCCCAGAAACATTGCTCAAAAAGTTGCCCTGTGTATCATCACATTTACTCTTTATTGATCAACACAGAGCTGCGCTGTTGTCTTGTCTGGTAAACAACCTGCTAGTGTTTTGGAAAGCTATGTGCTCATGTCTTCCCCCCTCTGTCTGCAGAATCCGGACCGGAGGTGGCCCAATCTGTTTCCAGACCTGCCAAACTGCTGTGTGTGTGTGTGTGTGTGTGTGTGTTTGTTTTTTGTTTGTTTCTCTGTGCTGGAGTTCTTTTAAGAACTTGATGGCTTTATCCAGTTTGTTATTAAATTTGTTATGAATTTTAAACTTGTGTCTTTATTACATCCACACACAAAATAGCCATTTTTTGTCGTCAAGCATATTGTTTTTAATTGTATTACCATCAAATCGCATGGATAGTGACGTTGCAGTCTTATGTCGATTCAGCATCTTAAACCTCTCTGGTGCAATCTAGTCCATATTTGAGGGCTTTTGCCATAGTGGTTTTTGATCAGGTTTATCGTATATATATTCCCCTCTATAGTATTTTCACTAACAGAATAAAGGTTTTACAAATCTACAGAAATCTAGAAACTACAGTTAGTAGTTACAGACAAAACAGTCTTTTCCCTCAGCTGTCACTGTGTTGCTGCCCACTGTTGTGCCACGCATGCTCATCACACACTGGCAACTACCTACACACTATATCACTATATAGATAGATATATAACCATCTATCTATAGATGGAAGCATATAAAATGAGCTAAACCTTAAACATCTAGGCTACAGCATTGAAATCCAACATGCACATTAATGCACCTTAACATTAATACAGGAACATCATGGTTAAGAAACGCTGATGGGATCGTTATACTGCATTTTGACTTTTTACTCTACATAGTTTAGGTGAATGTCACTACTACTTTCACTTAAGTAAGGTTTTCAATGCAGGACTTTTGCTTGTCATGTAGTGTTTTCACAGTCTGGTCGTACTACTTTTACTGAGGTAGTCTAAAGAAAGTTAATACTTTTTTCACCACTCCAAAACAAAAATTCCCCCCTACAGAAACAGTCAACCAGGACACATTGGATAGAGGGAGAACAAGTCTGCACCGGCCTGTGGTTATACAGACTGTCCAGAAAGAGAAAAAAAAAATAATAATAATTATATATTATTTATATATATATATATATATATATATATTTTTTTTTAATTATTTTTTTTACCAAAGTTGTACATCACAAATTACTGTATAAACTAATTAACATTCGAAAGATTACGAAACATATTTTCATCACAGTCAAGCTTTTATATTTGATACAGTAGTAGGCCTATATCATATTCCGCACATTGATATGGACCCTTGTCCCCCTCTCTTCAGTTGGTTCACTCCAACGGTTTTTTTTTTACACTTAACGTTAGATTTTAGCCCATGGCGGAGGCCTCTTCCTGCAGCTTGCGCACGTATAGCGTAATAAATACTTTATTTAATACTTTATTTTATTAATACTTTAATTAAGATGACCTCTACTCCCAACCAAAGTCCAGTGAGTATAACTGCTATTGTTTAAATGCTCTTGTTGTAACCTAGCTGAATATACGTGCAATAAGTTTAGCTAACCCTACAGTGCAATGGATAACGTTAAACGTTAATAAGGCTAGTAAGCTCAGTGATGTTAACCTCAAATAATCAATCAGCGTTTAAGAGTGTTCGACATTGTTGTCATGACAACCTAACCACCAATGCGGTCAAAAGTTCGACCCTTTATAAGTAACGTTAACGTTAACATCGATGGGCGCGATGGATTTGACCTTTTTCGGCCGCCCGCCACGTTGGAGCTTCTAGTATTGGGTGATGCAGCACTGAATTTAAAACAGATTTTCATTAAATTTGGTTCTTGAAATCTTGAGAAGTTAAGGATGATACTGGTTATTTGTTGTAATTAAATCCAGTTACTATGCCAAAAGGGTAATCCTATGAATACTAGGTAAGTAGAAAGGTTTACTGTCACAATAACACGTTATAGAGTGAAATTGTGTTTTGTATACAACACAAGACAATTTACATTAATACAGAATCAATTATAAAAAAATGGTCACCAGAAATAAACTATAATCAATGGAGCAGTGCTTAGGATTAATCAGTTTAGTAGCCTGATAGCTTGGGGGGAAAGCTGCTCTGCAGTCTGGTGGTGTGGCATACTAGCTACAATACAATATTATAAATAACATGTTGCTGAAAGGTGTAAGATGAAGAGTTAATCGAGTTTGTTGCAGTATTGCATATTATATTATTGTATTGTTATATTATAGCAACAGTATAGTATTATCATGTTATAATATTGTACACAGGGTGCAAAATTAGCACCAGCCAAATGCTGGTAAAATATGGAAATGGCTGGAAGATTATCTTCAGTCATGAGACAAAAAAACAAAACAATGGTAGTTGGCAGTTCTCCAACAATGCATACACAAGTATTAAGAAAAGAAAAGCAATATAGCTAGCTAGCTGACTATGCATCCTTAACCTTTAATTCATGGATGCTCTTCAGTTGCCATCCTTTTAGCATCAGTATGAAGGAAAGCACATGGATGAATGTTATTGGCAGATTTTAAATAAAATGTGTTATGGTAAATTATGAATGCATTTGCTTGCTACCATAACAGAGAATGTTATTTTTTATCCTAGGAACTAAAGGATGTGGAGGCAGTAGTGGTCAATCTTTTATCCCTTATTACTAAAAATATGACTGCCACTCAAGATTCCTCTGCAGCAAGGCCAGAACCATCTACATCAGAGGCTGTGGTGGCAAGAAGAACTGCACCCCTTACAATAACCCCCAACCCTCCTACATTGTTGAGAATGCAGCGTTCAATGACCAGGTTGTTAGTGTAGCGTTGGCAATAATTAAAAAATGGATATCTTTGAAAGTTAAACTTGATATAGCTATAATTGATATTTGTTGAACATTATTCCTAGTCTGGGCCCAGCAGGAAGTGTACCCAGAGCAACAAACCTTTTCCCCCTCCCCTAAATTGCAGAGTCATGATTATGGAAATAACATGGAAAGCCGGGTGCAGCGGGAAATGACCAGGTAATAGAATTCAAAACATAATTTCTTCTTTTTTTTAAACTCAATGTCTTTAGATTGGATATTTCTAAATTGTTTTCTATATATATGTCTATATCTTTCAAGCTTATATATTATTTATCTGTTTCAATAAAGTCACTGCTTTAACTAAAACAAGAACACAGAAATCATTTTTTGGTAAACCATGTAACACTTTTGTACTCATCTCCTTCTAAACTGTCTCAGTCTTTTACCATGAATTAAACAGTTAGCTTTTTTTTCAGGGCACCTCAGTAAAAGTGCAGTGTAGGCAATTTCATGTGTCCACGTGTCATAATATTTCAAATTGTAGATTTATAATTTTCATCTCTGTGTAGGCAATTTCCTGCTTTATTTAACAGAAGGGGAGAGCAGAGCAAGGGGAAGAGGAGGTTTGCACCGTCTCCAAGGACATCGGTTAAATTTGCCACATACAATCTGTGTGTCCTCCCTGGCCCTTCATCACTTACCCCTAAGGGATCAGCTGAATTGCAACTAATGCAGGCTGGCCTGGGGAAAAGACAGGTGTCCATGCCAGAGGACATGGACCACAAAGAGGTGAAATCCATTGTGATACTGGGTTAACTATTTTATGTAATTGCAATGTGCTGGGGCGATTCAAGGACAGCATCGATTACGGAAATACGTTGATTTACATGCATTGGCATGTCACAGTGAAGTTCCGCACATCTGCATTGAGTGTGTGCAGATTATTAAAAGATTTGCAGATCATTAAAATGCAGCTAAAAAAAATCCACATATGATTGTCTCAAGTTTGACAGTATTAAAGACAGAGACCCAATAATCTAGGTAGGTCGGTAGGTAGGTAGGTTGATTGTCACAATACAACAAGTTGTAGACTGAAATTGAGTTTTGTAACTCCCTTCTGCTACATAGCAGACAATATACATTAATAAAGATTCGATTATGAAAAATGGTAACAGAAATAAACTATCATCACTGGAGCAGTGCTGAGGATGAATTTGAGTTTAAGAGTCTGATGGCTTCTGGGGGGAAAAGCTGCTCTGCAGTCTGGTGGTGTGGCAGCAGAAACTTCTATATCTTTTCCCAGAAGGCAGCAGGGTGAACAGGCTGTGGCTGGGTGGGTACTGTCCTTTAGTATCCTTTTGGCTCTGCGTAGGCACCTAACCTCACCGATATCACTGATGCTCGGGAGATGGGTACCAATGATCTTCTGAGCATTTTTAATCACCCGCTGCAGAGCCCTCCGGTCCTGGGCCGTGCACAGGATGTCAGGATGCTTTCTGTAAAAGCTGACAAGAACTTGGCATGGGAATTTGGCCTTCTTCTTAAGCTTCCTCAAAAAATAAAATAGTTTGTTGTGCTCTGTAAGCTGCAAATTGGAAATGACTTATTACAGTAGCAAAACTGCGTTGCACAAATACTTTAAGCAGCACAAATCCTGTCTACAGTCATCACACGAGCACAATATTCTACAATTATCAACACAAGGAACTTGTTTCTGTTAGTAGTTAAATGTTCTGCACCTCTGTTGTCATGGAAACATCACACCAATTTCCCTTTTCAGCCGTTTTATATTTTCTGTTTACTTTATTGGCCATTTACGAGTGACACAATTGCTTAAACCAACGACTGTTGTTACAGTTTTTAAATGGTTTCAGGTATTGTCTTTTCCCCACCCTGTTGAAAAAATACATTTGCCAGTGATTTTCTTTCTGCATAATATTAATTTTTTTAAATGGACAGTGCACATTAACATCTCTGCTTGCATCAGTGTAAAAAAAAATCTTAGATTTAGCCAGAAGGCTATTTTTCATCTGTTGTCCCCGATCAGTACATGTATTATACTATATATATATTACTCCATTTAAAGATAAAAATACTGATCATTCAGTTCAGGCAAAGGGTTGACACACAGTGATTACATTAATCTGTGTATCTCAGTAATCCTGTCTCTTACAAATGTTATTATTAGTAATATCATAACTTGAAACTGGACTAACTTTTAAAAACGCTAATATTATCATTATTCTAATGTACCCTTTGTGTCTCTTTTTCAGGATGATTGAATCAAATATTGATTTTTTTTTTTTTACATCAAACAATTCTTACATTAATGGAGTGATTAAAAATTCTCTTTAGCTTTTTAATCAATAAATTATTCTTTAGGTTAATTGTTTATTTAAAGGAATTGTTTAAGTAATCTATTAAAAAAAATCATTGTGTTTATGTATAGATGACTCATTGAAAAGGCTAGTTCATTGATATCCAACTCAGATGTGTTCTCCTGGGGCTCAATATAAACACACAGTAGCTCTCTGGGACCAGAGTTTGAGACTGCTGGTATACTGTAACTATAAATATGTTTTTTTCTGATTAGATGGTTAAGTTGCTAGAGGATGAGTTCCCTAAACTACGGACTTTAACAGGGGGTTGGCTGTTCCACAAGGCCACAGGTAAGTACATACATGGATAAATTTAGATACAATACATGTAGTGTTTTAAACAATACTTTTTTTTGGGGGCAGCAATCAAGATGGTAAAGTTAAGTTGCTAGAGCATAATTGCAACATTGTATTTCTTCATCAAGGTGTTCAACAAACTATGTGTTTTCTAGCTTCTACGTAACTTTTTATTACTTATTTATTACTTATTTAATCTGCAAAATGTCAGACTGTGCAGTTAGTAATGTTGGAAACACTGTAGCAAAGCTACTATTCAGATTTCAGTAACATACCACGGCTGTCATCCAATTGAATTTTGGGGTTGGAACTATTTATTGTAAAGTGTTTCAACATATGATCAACATCTAACATGATCTTACTCTTACACAAGGAGGAAGTGGCCAACGGAAGCTGTCATTGATCCCCCCTGAGTCTGAGGGTTACACAGGGAAACAACTGAAATCCGCCTCCAACGGTGGGAAAAATGTGTTGTACATTATTCCACTTCAGGAAGAACTGGATACTACACCTTTGCCCCTTGATTCAAGGGAATTTTCTAAAATGCCCCGCTCAGTCTGCAAAAAGTGTGGATCAAGCATGCCCCTTCAGTTGCTGGCCCTCCACTTGGATGAGTGTGTGACAGAAATGCCTACGGTAAGTTGTTCCTTGTTGATTTAAATTACTAAGTTAACTCATACTTTCACTCACATGTCACCTGTTATGTTAAAGAGATGTTTGCAACATTGGCTTTAACATATTATTATTAATGTTGATGTCTGATGACAATCAAGTGGAAAAAAGCCAAATGACTTACAGTCTACAAATGTGGTGGATAGGGTTAGTGTAATTTCAGCTCATGATATTGAGGAAGAAAGTATCAAACTTTCGGAATAATCCTCTCAGCACATGCTAATTGAAAACAAACATTCTTACAGGACATTGAGGACAATGTAACTGTGGTGGGTGACGAAGACACCTCCGAAGATAGCGATGGGGTACTTCTTCTCTAGTTTTCTACACAAGTAATTTAAATGTTCAACATACCTAATGCATGTCTTCATGTCTTTCATTTTGAAATACTTGAAATTATAATTCCTGTCCTTGCAGACATGTCCCTTTTGCCTCAATGATTATCCAGTTGGAATTCTTCCAGTTCATGCCAGTGTGTGTGCAGATGGGTAAGATAAATGCCTGTTTAGAACAGCACTACCACCATGATTGTCTCATGTGCCCTGTATCCAAATACACACAGCACGGTATGGGTCATAGACAGAAGCACAGTTTACTATTGTTTAAGAAATAATTGTTCAAGTGGGTCGTTCAAGGGCACACTGATAAGTACAACCCTTCATGGATAACTCACTCATAAATTTTAATTTGCTTTGGAAGCTATCTTCTTTTTACATTGTCTAGCACAGTACCAACACTGCCAGAAAGAGTACCAGTATGACAAGCTCTGTATTGTAGTAACAGTTTTTAAGTTGACCGGTGCCAGAATCCATTCACATTGTGAACATGTTTTTTACTTAATTGAATGTCCATAATGTCAACTTTTACAACCACTTTTGAGCAGGTTCTACTCATTTTCCTTTCAGGTTAGCACAAGATATAGATGGGTCAGACAGTGCAGGTTCCTCAAGACCTGACGGTGCAGGTTCCTCAAGACCAGACGGAGCAGGTTCCTCAAGACCAGACGGTGCAGGTTCCTCAAGACCTGATGGTTCAGGTTCCTCAAGACCAGACGGAGCAGGTTCCTCAAGACCAGACGGTGCAGGTTCCTCAAGACCAGGTTCCTCAAGACCAGACGGTGCAGGTTCCTCAAGACCAGACGGTGCAGGTTCCTCAAGTCCAGAAGGTGTGTGTTCATTAAGACAGACCAGATGATGCTTAGTAGTGTAGTATAACATATTCACCTTACCTCTTGGTAATGTATTTTTTGTATAAATGTTTAGCTATTTATGTTTGTATTGGGTAAGGACAGGGATCATACATTTTTATTGATATTGATACCCTTATTGGAACTGCTTAATGATCCGAGTCTTTAACAATACCACTATCGATACTTTACTATAATTTGGAGACAGTTTTTTGGTAAGACCAGATCCAACGTGTACGAGGTAGGCCTGCACGGTATGAGGAAAATTTCCAATGTGTGATAACATTTTTATATATTGAGTTGTTTTATAAATTATATGATTAGACTTCATTATTTAAATTTTAACTAAATGTTTATAGAGCAGCAACATGAATGTTTACAACAGAAATGTCACTATAAAAAGTAAATATCTTACCTCACAATACTGAGTAAAGTTTCGAAAAAATGAAAAACTCAGATATCAGTATATATCAGTCCTTCCTCTTCCTCCTCCTCTCTGCTGTTATTCACTGCCTAAAGTCATCGTTACCTAGTAGAAGGGGGAGCGGCTGGTTTGTCTCAGCCAGAATTTAACAATGTGCCAAATTTTAAGACTACCGACCAGTCTATGCTCCAGACAGACAGCTTTCTATTTAGCTTGTTTGTAACATTTGGCTAATGCCAAGCTAACTTTATCTGTGGTTGTATAAAACATTCAAGATGTGAGACTGTGGACAGAGCAGGTTGATAAAGTATTGTCTTTTTACTTGCAGAGGTGTTATTTCACTACTTAAAGTAACGAGCATAGCTGTCGTCAACTCAAGTAGTTTGGAGCAAACTTAACTTCACCATCTCCACAGTGATGGAGCGGCATCTCTCTCTGCAGGGCTCTGTGTGTGTGTGTGTGTGTGTGTGTAGGCACCGACAGAGAGCTGCAGAGGCTGCAGCATGATGATAAACATCCCCAGGCCCGTTTTATACCGCGTTTCAGTGCCATCATTAGAAACATTAGTTTTCTTATTTATTGCTTGTCAAGTTACATCAGATTTTACGCTTGAGACATAACGTTACATTATAGGACCCACTAGTCTTGATTGCAGTATCGATAAGCTCGGACGTCATTGATGTTTGTGTTTTGAGAAATCTTGGTCCTTTTATAACCGGTTATCGATCCCCATCCCTAATATTGGGCAAATGGATTTGAAAGTAGGAAAAACGCATGCGTGCTGTGCATTTCAAAAGCCAGTCTTGTTTGCCTTTTGGTCAGTTTGGTTCTGAGGTTCAGATTACCACATATGATCAAAGATTGTTTGGATTAACAGAATTTTAATTCATTGAAGTGTGGAAAAGTGAAGCTGATCCCAGGATGGCAATTCAGTCGTTCACCAAGGAACTGCTCCAACAGGGTGAGAATTCACCAACTCTCCATCTGACTGTTGATGTGTGCTGGCTGATGAAGATGAGCAGCAGAGTACACTGATTACCTTTTACAAGGTAGCAAGACCTCAGTGGGCTGCCCCTCTCAAGTGCAGACTTCAAGGTATTATTTTGTTTAAATTGCAATGCATACTACTGCCATACATTTCTTTACCATTCTGTCTTCAAATACAGTTGCAAGATTAAACAATTTGCTGCACAATGTCTGCATTTGGTTTTAGAGAGCTTGATGGCAGACTACCTTCTTTAGACTTGCTTTGTATTTTAGGAGATGCTGCCATTGGCAAGGGTGTTAACCGCTACCTGTTTTCATCAGTTATGCACAAAGTCAAGAATGGGTTTCAACTGGATTTAGGTTTGTATTAAATCATTACATCTAATTCAAGTCAACATGTTTTGGATTTTTATGCTTTTTACACACAATGAAAAAAGTGAGTACACAATCTTGTGCTTTAATGCGTCAAGCAGTGCATTAAACATATTTGTCACATTTCTGGTTGGTGCCCTAGGGGTTACCATTATACTTAATACATGCAAAAGTCCAGAAACTGTGAGAATAATTTGTGACTGGTGGAAACGGATGATGCAAGAGTCTCAGTCATTAGTGCGATGACTAAAAATGACTAAACTCCATTTGCCTCGATATTTTACATTTGGTGCATTACATACAGTACTTTAAATAGATATTGTAATGTCTCTACCCAGGTACCACAAACGTGACCAGACTGTTTGACGGTCAGAAGGATCACCTTGTCCCTTCAGCATCATCAGTGCTTGTTGAGAGTGATTTGTTCTTAATGGCTGGTAGAATGATTGGACATTCATTCATTCACGGCGGTCCCACTCTGTCAGGACTTAGCAATGCAGTTGTCAACATTCTGGGGGGTGGAACACCAGAGACTGCTGCTTCTGTTCTAACACTGCTGGACTGTCCTGACATGGACCTCAGGGAGACAGTCGGCCTTGTGAGTACAGCATATGCATCTTTGTAATTAAGGGGTGGTGATGGTGCAATGGATAAGACTATGCCTTTTGTGTGAGAGACCCGGGTTCAATCCCCCACTGTGACCCATCCACCATTGTTTCCCTGAGCAAGACACTTAACCCCTAGTTGCTCCAGAGGCCTGCAACCTCTGACATGTATTGTAATTTTAAGTTGCTTTGGGTAAAAGCTTCAACGAAATGAATAAATGTAAATATTGAGGAGTTTATTTCAATGACATGATCTCAGGCCTGCCAGAATTCTGTTGTGGGGCTGTTTCACATTCAAGAATAGATTAATATTTCTATGGAAAGTGTTCTTTAATATTTTTTGAAGTGTTGCGTATCAAAAATATGGGTATGTATGTATTATACATCCATAAGGAACACTATATTTTGTATTAATAAACTTAACAACTTAATTAATTAATAAGAACCTTTGTTTACACTGTGGCTCTCACCAAAGTGTCAACTCAAAAATTATATGTGGCTGCGCTACTTTAGAAAAAACAATGCAATGAATAGCCTGTTCATTTTTTGTTCACATCATCATCACAATCATTTTGTTGTTTGCTGTCTGTGTCAGTTGTGTTATTAAACATGTTAGTATTAAATTAATTAATTAATTTCATGAACCTTGCTTCATATTCTTTGTCCAATCCCCAAACAAATTTTAGCCACAGAAATGTTCTTTGCGTTAAACCCTGTATGATCAGCTTGATATGAATCAAGCAATTTACCTTTTACTTCAATGATAGGAATAATAAGGGCCCAATGATTGGGTCAGCCAGGTCCCTTACAGCATTGTGTCTTTTGTGCAGATGAATTTCAAAACTGTCTGAAGGGAGAAAAAAAACGTTGAACATTCTTTCACGCATACATTATTTTTTGGTTATATTGTCTTGCAGCTGCAAAAAGAAGAGGCTTTAACAGAGGAAGAAAGCTCACGTCTCACCAACCTCTGCTTTGCCTGGGATCTACCTGTGCCAAACTCCGAAAACAAGGACTGGCTCTTCCAAAAACTACTAATCCATGCTGTAATGCACAGTCATACAATCTAATAATTACTCTCACTTTTTTATCCAAAAAATGGTTATGTTTGCACTTCATGTGCAGTTAGAAATTGTTCAGCTATGCTGTCTGTTGAACCATTGTTTGATTAACAGACATGTGGGTTGAGTTTTATTATTTGTTTATCCTATAATCTGAAATGAATTAAATATTATAGGTCATTGGACGAGTTAGCCGTCAAATCAAGCAGCTGCGCAAGGGTCTGAAGGACACAGGGTTGTGGCCACTCCTTTCCACCAGAGCAGATGTTCTTCCCATCCTTTTCCCAAGGGAGACAGAGGTGCAGTTGACATCTGAGGTATTTTCTTTTTTTGGACTTAAACTATGAAACACTAAATTATTTAAAGAAATTATAGTGCAGCATTATGCCTGAGTTGCACATTAGTTTCTTCATAAACATATTACACACATTACAGATAGTCCTTCAGAGTATCAGATGGCCACAGCAAAATGAAGACAGCAATGTGGACAGCGATGACGATGTTCCCTCAGCAGCAACAGTGGACCGTGTGACAGGGTTCTTTAGAACCTTCATTGAAGAAGGTATCTTTGCATTAAGGAATTATGCAGTTTTACAAATCTGAAAGTGTTTTGGCAAGTCAATTGTTTCAAGAGTGTCTCCCTCAAGTATATTTCTGTTTTTTATTACAGCTACACCTGAGGTTTTGCGTGATTTGATGAAGTTTTGGGTGGGCTGGGAGGTGCCTTGCTCTAAGCTTAACTTGGTGTTGGTGGAGTCCACGCTTCCAACTGCATCCACCTGCTTTGAGCGCTTGCGCCTTCCAAGCCACTACCACACTTATACTGCTCTGAAGGCAGACATGATGTTGTGCCTCCGATCCGTGGACAGCGGATTTGGGCTTGTTTAATGTGATCTAGCTTCAGGATGTCATAGTTTATTTTTTTTTTATATATATTTTAAATTTCAGTTTTGTACCCAGACATTGTACTCCGTTATATTAGTTATTGTACAAGTGTTGCGTAGCAAAAATATGGGTATGTATGTATTATACATCCATAGGGAACACTATATTTTTTATTAATAAACTTAATTCATTAATAAGAACCTTTGTTTACACTGTGGCTCACCAAAGTGTCAACTCAAAAATATATGTGGCTGTGCTACTTTAGAAAAATCAATGCAATGAATAGCCTGTTCATTTTTTGTTCACATTATCGTCACAATCATTTTGTTGTTTGAAAACATAAAACATGTTACTGTTAACATAAAACATGTTGTTTCAAAACATAAAACGTTACTGTTATGGTTGCGGTTCAAGAGACCTTGCCTGAGGCATTAAAATGTTACCATCTTAAATCCAGATATTGGCGTTATTATACTTGGAGAAAACGTGAGTATAGAGTTATTGATCTGGTCACTGTTAACGGTTGGTTACTAAAAGCATCTGTGGATGTATCAATAAAACTAACTGAAAAAACTTTCCTTGCATTGAGTTTGGATTTAATGTATCTTCTTTGATGTATACAAACAAGTAGTACCCCAATGAATACATCAATTATGTTAAAGTGTATAACAGTTAGCTAGCACAGTCATTTTCAATATTTAAGTGTCGAAACATTGAAGTTGTTCTTGTTGCTGCAGAATTGCACCGAATGCCGCTGACTGAGTCTGCGCTGACCTTCCAAACGTGTAGGAAAAAACTACGGGGTGCGCGAAAAACGCGAATGGCAGTAGACAAGGCGATAAAACAAGTTTTTTTTATTTCATTTACTTATTTTCTTTCTTTCTTTCATGTTAGTTGCCCATATTCGTGAGAGACGATGTAACAAGATGGACGTCCCATACAATATGCACACCTCATATCAAACTATTTTACTGCAGCATTTTGGAGATATATGCCATTCTAATTTAAACACCTATTAAAACCTAATTTCTAGTAAGTAGAAGAAATGAATGGTCGGTTTTTTTTAGGGGGTTTCCCATACTGTTTATAATATTTTTTAATACCTCTAATACCTCTTAATTCGATTGATGTGACCTATCTCCAAAATGCTATAGTAAAATGGTTTGATATGAGGTGTGTATACTATATGAGACGTCCTGTATTAAACCTGACCATTATTTTTTTCTACTTATTAGAAATGATGTATTTACACTCCTCTTAATTCGATTAATGTGACATATCTCCAAAATCCTACAGTAAAATAAATTCATACGAGGAGTGTATATGCCCTACAAACAAGGGACGTCCCCCGGACGTTGTGAACGTCCGTTAAGGTCCGCAGTAGGTCCGCTTTGTAACGTTCGCTGACGGACGTTCGGGGGACATTCAAGTCCTTGCCAGTTTGCGAAAGTACTGACGTCCCTCATCTGATATTTCCATAACAACACTTGCAAAAACCAGTCACCCATGCGTTGCCTTTTACCAACAGACCTGACACTCAGACAAAGGACAAATTAAACTAAACCTTGGATTTAAAAGAGGTCGTGTTCCTTAAAAAAATCACTTTAAATATGATAATGGATTTTACAGAAACCATGTTTGTTTGTTTGTTTGTTTGTGCAGGTTGATATTATGGTTTTAAAAATAGTAGGTCTACCGTCTATTTGAATTCGGGTCATTCTAAAATGTCTTAAAATGTGCTTCTTTTTCTAACGTTTAAACGTACACCACATTATATGCCATTGACTTTATGAATACAAATGACAGCTTTATGATTTTTATTTTTATTTTTTATTTTTTGCATGCATTTAAAGACAGCATGTAGTTCTCTGGCATTTTTAAACGTTTTTATGAAATATTATTTTCTCAATTTTTTCAGAACATGCAGTCAGAGTTACATAAAAAATAATGATGCAAAAAATAAGGAGATTGTGTTTTTTTATTTATTTTAATCAGGTTAGTTAAAAGTGTGATTGAATGATGTTAATTCAAATTCACAACCATGTATTTGCTATAACAATAAAAATATTTGAAAAACGGTTATAAACAAGTAATGATGCAATTCTTTACATCTTAATTCTTGAGTGTAGCAGAATTCAATGAATGTAAAATTATTATTATGTCATATATGACACATTTAATGTGACAGACAAAAACAGTAACACCAGTGACTCTGTAACGAAGGCGGGACTCAAGGTAAGATCCAAATGCAGCTTTATTAAAAGGTGAGCGTGGTCGTACAGGCAGGGGTCAGATAACAGCAAACAGTATACAGCAAGGAACAGGCAGAATCGTAGTCAGGAACAAGCAGAGGGTCAGGGCTGGCAGATATCAATCACAGGTCAGTATACAAAGCAAAGGTCAGGACAGGTGGCACAGGATCGTAGACGGGAAACAGACAGGCAAACAAGATATAAACGCTTGGAATTGTACACAGATTAGTGTGGAGTGATTGTGAAGTGAGTGTAGGTGATAAGCAATGGAGGATCATGGGAAATGTAGTCCGGGATGTGACAGGAACAGACGTGATTGATATCTGCCAGCCCTGACCCTCTGCTTGTGTAAGACCAAAGATCCTTATTCGTCAACTAGAATTAAGTAGATGGGACTAATTTTTTTACTTTTGGTATACAATCAAAGACTTATCATTGACATTAGTGGAAGCAGTCAGAGGCTCATAAACATTTTAAAAATGTCTGTAAAATATGCAGTCTGTATAGTCGCTGCTTCTCAGCTGTGCTCAATTTAGCCATATACCTTTAATTTAGCCATATCTGACCAAATGAGGATTAACAATGAGAAAGAAGAGTTATAATCATGTAATCTTACTGCTATTTTATGCAAAAGAACTTAATGAATAGTTTTGAATAAAGTTTATCTATATGGGTAACACCAGTGACATTTTTCATGAAAAATGTATTTTACAAAATGGCTGCTGCAAGGAATCAATCCACATGTTGTCAATCATGAAATATCCACTAAATTAAGTCATTTAATCCATTTGTATTCTAGTTTTTAAAAAATCTCTAACAATAATGTAGGTCATACCAGTGACTTCACCTAAAAGCTTCATATTAAATTATGATTTTCTAATTAAAATTTCTGATAAAAGAGACTTTCCATTGGCCTTTCTTCATGGATCTTCAGGAAATAGGAAGAAGGATGTCAAGTGATGTCATCAGTGTGATTTTATTTAAAAAAAAAAAATAGATTTTTGTTAAAGGTAACACCAGTGACACAACACCAGGGGTTCATTATATATTTTATAATATTTATTCAGCATTTGTTTTTTTGTTTTTTTTTTGTTTCGTTTTTTTTGTTTTTTTATGTAGTTAGTTTACGTAATATATTTGATAGTTATGCATACATTATATTTGAAATGGTAGAAAAACATGTTTCTGAGCTCAAAATAAAGAGAGCTTCTGTGGTGTTTGGAATTTTTACAATTAAAAAATGAATATTGCCACATTGATGGCTCAAGAAGGTTTAATTGTTCAAATAACATATTATATATATATATATATATATATATATATATATATATATATATATATAAATTAATCCTGAAGTGTTTTCAGGTGTAATATTTCTGTAAAGTCTAGGGACAGAAAAGTGGACGTTTCTGTACAATGACCATTCATTGTAAAATGAAGTAAATATTAAAAATTTACAACTTTCATGTTAGCCTAATGGGAAAAATAATGGAGTACTTCAACCTACAAACTAATAAAAGATCAGATCATGTGTGCCTTCAGCAGTTATCATTTTAAACATCAAAATCATGATAGGCCTACCCCTCAATAGCTTTATATAAGACAGGGTGAATGCAGACTGAATGGGACATTTTATCCAAGTCATCTCAATAGTAAAAAGTGTCCCAATCACCCTGAACGCACCCTATACAATTTATTATGTATTCCCATGCTTAAAGAACATTTAATCCCGTGGAGCTCTAAAATAATGTTATTGACTTAAACTGATGAATGCAGCAAAGAAAAGATGAAGAATGGAAAAGCACTTTGCTGACAAAGAAATTGGAAAATTACACAGGTAAGACAATTCCTATACCAATAAATACCTGTCAAACATTGTTTTATTAAAGAAAAATTATTTTAGGAAAAAAAATACTTTCATTTTTACACTTAAGACAGGTACAGCATGTGGCAAAAAGTGTAATATAGCCACACTGGGAGATACAAGCGAGTGACGATCGAGTGACGTCATTCTTTAGGGTACGCGCATAACTATTATTAGCTAACATTCGCTATTCTATTTGATGTATCTGTTAGTCACTTGATTTGTTTTAGTTTTGCCATTAGGTTGTGGCTACAGTGTCTGTGGTCAATAAAATGATTATAATGTTTAAAGTCTTCAGAGTCATCATTTCAGGTTAACACATTTTTTTTTTTTTTTTTAAGTTTACACAAGGTCAGTAAGTCAGTAGTCTTATTAATGCAAATAAAGCTTATACTTATACAATATACGCTGAGGCAGTCATGTGTTACTGTGGTTGATAGCCTACAAAAAACAAACACTTAAAATTAAAGTTAATTATACCACAAGCACTGTCTAGCCTACGTATTCTCTCTGCTTGTCTGTTGATATAGTGCAGTGGTTATGTCATTTTAATATTATATACTATATAGCTTTTATGACGAAGGTTTACACTATATGCACGTGAAATTTGGCATGCGAGAGATTAAATAAAATAGTTGTTGATCGCGTGCTTGCTCTTCTGCGTTATTCATATTGAAGAGCATCAATTATTAAACAAGACTTGTAGCACAAGGATCTAGCCTTAAGAAACTATTTGAGATGAAAAAGGTGAAGAGGTGAAAAAATACCGTAGTAATTTATAGTAAATACTATAGTGTTTTTGAACCATACTTGAATTAATTTGTTGTGGTAATTCTATAGGCTATTGCTGTGGTAATATAACAACTATAGTAATATAAACAAATTACGTTATCCAATACTGTACTAAGTTTTCTTTAAACTACACTACAATACACGCAGTTAACTGTAGTAAAAACTAAAGTACTACAGCCTATGCTGTAGCAATAATTAACAAAGTGTTGTAAATACTATAATATACAGTATACTACAATTTACTGGTTCAAAAACACTTTTTACTATCAATTACTATAGTATTTTTACACCCCATGTCCAACCAAACGACGCCGATTGGATAAGTTCAGACAAATTACTATTTGTCTATGTAAAATATATAGCCATTGTGACAAAATTACATCCCGTGTCATTATAATTCGTAGGCTAGTTTATGCAAATAATAATAAAATAAATAAATAACTAGCACTAAAAAAACGGAGTAGGCTAATAAAACTTGCATAAATCATATATTTCGCCCTCTCGAGCTATAAGCTACAGGTCCTGTAAAATAGTTCATGCTCTTCAAAATAAATGAATGTATTATAGTTAAATGTTTCCATATATCTAGGCAGGCACTCGGGAAAAACGCATAGTTTCCCTGTTACGGAAGTCAAGCATGCAGCAATATTTTATTTATTTTTCATTATCTCGACATAATTGTTTCTCGGGATCTAAACATTAAAAAAGTAGTTGTAATCATAAGAAAAAAAATAAAATAATAATGAATGGCCTTTCGTACTTTAAAAAAAAAACGCATATCCCGGCTTCCGTACTTTTTTGGTTGGATCGTTTATTATATGTCTATGGTTATAAACACCTCTCTCAGTTAGAAAACACCCCAAAATTGGGAGACGCCCCTCTTTTGTTCCGCAGAGACCTATACTTGGAGGGAGGGCGCGTTTTTGTAGGCAAAACCCGGAAGCGAGTTAGCATTTTAGGACTTCCGGTTCCAACGCCGTAAAGTCTATGGGTTTTTTGAATGGGTTTTTGCTAAATCGCCTGAAATAAGGTCTGTGGTTAACAAAGCCTCTAAATACTTTCACGTTTTGATCTATGACATAAAACACACCAGTTATAACCCACTTGTGATTTTTTAAACTTTTACTGTGTCTTAAAATCGGCGGTTGCTAACAAATTGCTAAAAGGGACTACTTCCTTTGGCGGGGACTTTAGGCGTTATCATGACAAACAGGACATTTGGACAGCATTTCTCATGAAAAAGTGGATAAGTATTCATACACAGCGCAGATCATAATCAGTGAGCATGTTTTTAAATAGAGTTGTTTTCTAAATAAAGTTTGAGGACGCTTGGTGGTGACGACGTTGATCAGCGACCATGGTGTGCTGTAGTCCATTTATAGCCTACTGTTAGCCTTTTATATCTGACGACTTTATTTAGGCTTCAAAATCTATAAATGTTGTGTTAACTTGTAAATATTATCTTGATAGACAAAACGTGTAAGTGTCATAACCCTTTGTTAAACACAGAGCTTATTTTCTGCGATTTTCCAAAAGTCTATGGGAAAAATGAATAGGCTTTCAGTCGAGGGAACCCGTGCGCCGCTAACTTCCGGGTTGTCCTACAAAAACGCATCATCCCGTACTCATAATAGGCGCACCCACCCCTTTTTTTTGGCGCAGAAGAAACCGGAAACCGGAAATAAAACGCGTTGTGGGTTCCTGCGTAGGAAAGTGGCGGTTCAATGTAAAGAACTCCGTAGAAGAGGACCCTCTCCCTCTGGCTAAAACCAATAAAACCTGCTCATTCTAAGGTAAAATAACACGGTTATTATTTTCAGTAATTATACACAAATAAAAACATTACTGTGAATATTGTATTCCATTTTGCCAACAGGTCCTCCTAAACGTGTCACGCCAAATAAAACTGCCTCAAAACAGTCAAAAAAGTCTCGGTTAGCTAACGTTAACTTAGCGGACTGGACATTGGAGAAGACCTAACTTACTACCATACCAAGCCAATTAGGCTAATATGGCTGGCGAAGGATGGGTAAGTGTCTTGCTTGATGCTTAAAGTAACTGTTCAAGATATTATACGTGACGTATTATATTCATGTAAGTGTTTGGTCAGTGTCATGTCTTGCCCTATTCGCATGAGTATGGAAGCCCGTTTCCGCCACAGTTGAGTAAAAAGATATAATTCTGTAAGTCATAATAATTAGAAACTTTCTCATAATTATGACTTATTTTCTCGTAATAATGACTTAGTTTCTCATAATAATGAGAAACTTTCTCGTAATTATGACTTAGTAATGACTTAGTTTCTCGTAATAATGAGAAACTTCTACGCATGCGCAAAGCAGCGGAGCAGTGACACGCTAGCGACATCCGCTGGTCAAATGCGAGAACTCCGCATCCATGGCACGTTCAAAAGTGTAATCTATAATATCATTAAATAAATAACATTATTGATAAATTCTCAGTAGCCTATATGAGACGGGATAGTCTTCTTTTGTAACATTCATTTGTATGTTTGTGTATGAACAAGCAGAAACACAGAGTGGAGATGGATTCAGCTCAGCAGGGAAGATACACCACAGACCTTTTTGTCACTTAATCACTCAATACATAGAAATCAGTCCATCAGGTTCAGCGTTTTTCAGCTTAGTTCCTGGGGCAGAGTTATTTAAGGCTTCAGTCGGGAGCTCTTCTAATCAGAAGTTCCACCCTGACTGCCTAACACATTTACCCCCCCCACTAACTTACTATCTTCACCGCTGGAGACACTATTTGTCCTGAGCGGCCGTTTAGTGTTCCCCACAAGAGCTCCAAAACCCAAAAAACTCCCCCAGCATTCTCTTCCAAGCAGTCCTCGAGATAATTATTTCAGGAATGTTTAACACGCATCACCTGTACCCATTCATTTCATTAAGGGACACCCACTTACGTAAACTGAGGGGCGTGTACATCAAACATTCAAATCATCCACTTCCATTCATCACAATATCTTATGCTGCTTCTCCTTGTGTGCAATTATGTGAAACCAGTGGAGGACTATGGAAGTGAAGGCCCTGTTATCTGGACACTAGGCATGGGCACAAAATATTGTTAAAGCTTTAGGAATTATTAAAACAGATTTTTTCTTTTGATTTGACACATTAAAAACGCCTTTTTAAAACACTTGTCACACGTTTTTGTATCAGGAGTTGCTCAAGCGACAGTTCAACCGAACCATCGTGGTTTCTCCCAGTAATCTTTACTCACACATTGCTAACTACAGCAGACCTGCGCTTTGCACATTCCTCTACACACGCACTGTGAAAAGCCGCGATAGATGTGGATTTGTCACTAACAATGTTTTCAATATGTTTTTACTGCTTGCAAAATGCTTGTATTGCAGACATTACAAAAGGATGTTGGACTGCTTTTGTTTTTCAACTTTAAAAATATTTACACCCTGCAGACATTATAGCTGCATCCGGCCAGAAACTGTTCTCCGTTTCTGAGACTTGTAGGAAATCTAAAGCAACACACAAGATCAGGCTTAGGTTTGTGCTCAGTTAAAAACAATGCCTTGATCGGCCTAGATCAGAATTGTTATCGGATCGGGACATCCCTACTAATGTGTGCATTGGTATTATTTTTATTGGGGTTAAAGACAGAAATTAACTGTTTTGTCTGTCACCAATTAAAACATTGCACATGTCATATCAGAGGCCTAGATCAACATGTGTTGTTTCTTCTCTACAGCAACTGTTAAAGCAACACATCTTCGAGCGTCTGCATTCACGCCTTACGCATGTCTTAGAACAAAGATGGACATGGACTACCTAGATTTCATCTGCACCCAAGAAATGGTTTTCATCAGTGCCCTATCCAGGCACATTGAAATGCCCCAGGAGGTAATGAATGTGTTGACAGAGCTTAGCAACTTGATAGAGATGCACCAACAAGATCATCAACAGCCGCCTAGAGTGGTACAGGTGGTAAAAGGTCCTTTTGCTGGCCGTCCAAAACTTATTATATCAGAAGAGTTTCTCATTCATCTGATTGACATTGGTTTGCCAGTTCCATGCATTGCCAAGCTAGCGGGGGTGTCCCGTAGAACAGTGTGCAGAAAGATGCAAGAAAACTCTATTTCTGTCAGAGAACTGTACAGTACATTGACGGATGAAGCACTGGATGAAATAGTGTCAGAGATTAAATTAAGGATGCCTCATGCCGGTTACCGTATCATCAAAGGGACTTTGTTAGCAGAGGGACATCGGGTGCAGTGGAACCGGGTGAGGGTGTCTATGCACCGTGTGGATACAATGGGGGTGTTGTCTCGGATGACGCAGTTGGGGTGTGTTGTAAGACGGACCTACTCTGTGCCCTGTCCCAGGTACCTGGTCCACATCGACACGAACCACAAGCTTATCCGGTAAGTCTTATTTTACTAGTGATTGTTCTTGGAATAAATGTGTACACATAACAGTTATTGTAACTTTGTAAGTGCAATTATGTACAAACTTGTGTAAGATGTAGTGGATCTGTTCCCATTTATTTGGAATATAATAAATGGTTTTATCCGCAGGTACAACATTGTCATCTTTGGAGGGATTGATGGCTTTTCTCGAAAGGTAGACATTTAATATACATCACTATTTGCACAGCATAGTTTCCATGTTGGTCTGAGTCCGTGCATCTTTGCCTGATGACCAGATCACAAAGCTAACAGTGTGACATAAAACCATTCAACTTTTCTATAATATTTGGGAATAGGAGTAGGCCTACACAAGCCCTGTCAGGGAAATTATATATTATTTTTGTATACATTAAAATATATTTAATGTCTTCTGCAAAAAGCAGCCTATTTACAACCTAAGGGCCGTTACTCTTCACGCTTTACATGTTACCCTTGGGAAATATCATCAGGAAACACAGTGTTGGCTTTCACTGTTATGCTGATGATACTTGGCTCTATATTTCTTCGCGGCCCGGCGAAACATACCAATTTGAAAAGCTAACAGACTGCATAGTCGATATAAAATAACTGGATGACGAGTAATTTCTTACTGCTAAATTCTGAAAAAACAGGTGTGTTAATTATAGGACCTAAAAGCTCTGTATGTAATAACCTAGAACGCTGTCTAAGACTTGATGGCTGCTCTGTCAATTCTTCGTCATCAGTTAGGAACCTAGGTGTGCTATTTGATAGCAACCTTTCCTTAGAAAGCCACGTTTATAGCATTTGTAAAACTGCATTTTTCCATCTCAAAAATATATCTAAATTACGGCCTGTGCTCTCAATGTCAAATGCAGAAATGTTAATCCATGCGTTTATGACCTCAAGCTTAGATTATTGTAATGCTTTATTGGGTGGTTGTTCTGCATGCTTGGTAAACAAACTCCAGTTAGTCCAAAATGCAGCAGCTAGAGTTCTTATTAGAACCAGGAAGTATGATCATATTAGCCCGGTTCTGTCATCACTGCACTGGCTCCTACTTATAAAGCCCTGAATGGTTTAGCACCTCAGTATTTGAACAAGCTCTTGTTACATCATAGTCCTCCACGTCTGCCGCGTTCTCAAAACTCTGGCAATTTGATAATGCCTAGAATATCAAAGTCAACTGCGGGTGGCAGATCCTTCTCCTATTTAGCGCCCAAACTCTGGAATAACCTACCTAACATTGTTTAAATCTAGATTAAAGACCCATCTCTTTAACCTGGCTTACACATAGCACACTAATATGCTTCTAATATCCAAATCCGTTAAAGGATTTTTAGGCTGCGTTAATTAGGTAAACCGGAACCAGGAACACTTCCCATAACACCCAATGTACTTGCTACATCATTAGAAGAATGGCATCTATGCTACTATTAGTCTGTTGATCAATTATTCCAAGGTCACCGTAGCCACTAGATCCAGTCTGTATCCAAGTCAGAGGGTCACTGCAGTCACCCGGATCCAGTATGTATCCAGCCCAGATGGTGGATCAGCACCTAGAAAGGACCTCTACAGCCCTGAAAGACAGCGGAGACCAGGACAACTAGAGCCCCAGAGACAGATCCCCTGTAAAGACCTTGTCTCAGACGACCACTAGGACAAGACCACAGGAAACGGATGATTCTTCTGCACAATCTGACTTTGCTGCAGCCTGGAATTGAACTGCTGGTTTCATATGGTCAGAGGCCCCCAGACTGAGCCTGGTTTCTCCCAAGGTGTTTTCTCCATTCTGTCACCGATGGAGTTTTGGTTCCTTGCCACTGTCGCCTCTGGCTTGCTTAGTTGGGGACACTTCATTTACAGCGATAGCATTGACTTGATTGCAAATTATTGCACAGATACTATTTAAACTGAACTGAGCTGCATGATGACGACTGAATTCAATGATGAACTGCCTTTAACTGTCATTTTGCATTATTGACACACTGTTTCCCTAATTGTTGTTCAGTTGCTTTGACGCAATCTTTTGTTTAAAGCGCTATATAAATAAAGGTGACTTGACTTGACCATTGTTGTTCACAATTATGTCGTATGATATGCCTTGGTTTTTATGTTGAATTGATGTCTTTTGTTGATGTAGATAATGTACCTGGGAGCTGCATCAAATAACCTGTCAGCCACCACTTTGGCCTTTTTCTCAGAATCTGTGGAGCGCTTTGGATTCCCACTCAGGTGAGATTTCATTCCACCACAGACATTTTCAACACAGTAGTTTCATGATTGTCTGCCCTGAAATCACGATGTATGAATTATATAGAAAATAGATCTCTGCAGAAAATAATTATGTTAATCAGTGTCCACAAGTGTGTGAAATGTTTTTGAAAAATGACATTTGATATGGCATTTATTAATTCACAGTAGTCCTATTTGTATATTGCTAGATGATTTCATTCCTTAATGCCATCTAGTATTTTTTGCATGACTATTCTGTTTGACCCCCTCCCCACCCCACCACCACCACTGATGGAGGTAAAGATAACTCTGAATTTCACCAAAAGTTGACATCTGTGGTTGGTCACTTTCCGTTTTCACAATGTCTTGCAGTAATTATTTTAGAGATATTAAGTCAATTATTATTATTTAATTAGAACTGGTAAGGAAATGTCATTGGCTTTGCTTATTACAGTCCAGTGACAGCCACAGATGCAGGTTTTCTTTTGATTTACTGTCAATCAGATAAGCATATACTGATTGCTTTCAGGATGTAAAGAGAAGTTCAGCAAATATAAGTATGAAATAAAATGCCAATTGAGTCCTATTATGCTTTATTTTTGTGTGCTGTCACATGGTTAACCTATGCAGCCTTACCAATGATCTTTAAACAATATGCTATATTATTCACTGATTTAATGTTTGCAGAGTAAGAGCAGACCACGGTGTAGAGAATGTGGCAGTGGCACGCCTAATGATGTCTGTACGAGGGCCTGAGAACGGAAGCTTCATTGCAGGCAAAAGTGTGCACAACCAAAGGTAAGATCACACAAATTGGAACATAAACTCTGTAAACTGTTGTAGTATGATAAACATGTAAACTATGCAGAAAAAGGAAAAGTGACAATTTGTGTTTGGTAAATTATTTTGTGTTGTAACAATGCTTCTTGGCAATACATTTTATACCATCGGGAAGCCTGTTAATGTCCCTTTTTTGTTAAAATGGTGCCATATTTGTAAGGAACATGCATTTATGGGATGAGCAGTAGAGCTCAGTATGTGGGTTGTCCCCATTTAAAAATTGCCAAATCTTTTCTGACAATGCCAAACAGCTTTTCTTTGCTGTTGCTATTAACCTTTGTTTTGAGCCTATGGACCCCCACTGTGAGCATGTGCTCTGCTACAGAGGTCCGTTGGTGTCTGCTCCAAGAATCAGCATGCCATGTTTGACTGATCTGGATAGGGCCCATGCGATTGATAGGGCAACTTCAAGCAGGTGTTCCGCAAAATCAAGTTGCTTAATTCTTTGGAGTAAGCCCCAGTACCATCTGCAAACTGCTGAGAACTCATTTGCAACAAATGCTGGCTGAAGAATGGGATTCCATCCCACAACAGTGTGTGACCAGGATGATGAGCAGTATGGGGAGAAGGTGCCAGGCTGTTGCGTTCTTATATGGTTCTTCCACACACTACTGACATTCCTGTTTGTTAAATTACTAAATATTCAATGTGTCTTGTTTCAGGCGGCACAGTGGTCCAGTGGATAGCGCTGTGGCCTCACAGCAAGAAGGTCCCGGGTTCAAACTCCTTTCTCTGTGGAGTTTGCATGTTCTCCACGTATCTGTGTGGGTTTCTCACACCATCAAAAACACGTCAGGCACTTCAGTTAGTGCCATTGCATGTGACAATAAAGTACCTTTCTAATTATTCTGACTTCAATCATCCAATACACCAAACAAGAGTGAACAGCAAAGAAAAACTGTTCGGTATTGTCAGAAGATTTAGCAAATCTTTCATCGGTGCAAACCACATACTGAGCTCTGCTGCTCATGCCACAAATGCATGTTCTTTACAAATGTGGCACCATTTTAAAAGGGACATTAACAGACATTCCAATGGTATAAGATGTATTGCCAAGAAGCATTGTTATAATAAATGGTACAGGAAACGGTAGACATGCAGAAAGCTGGTTCTTCACGTACGGGTGTGTAGCAGGTAACTGCTACTGAGAGAACATGCCGCTCAGAACTGTGTACCTTATTAGTATCAGCACAGTGCACGTGTGTGTGTGCAGACTCAAACTCCTTCAAAAGTCTACAGCTTTTAAAGCCAGCTGACAGCTGATCCACCTGTGATCATGGGCTTGTACCACGAAGCATCAGCCCACCTACAAGGCTCACCTGCCAAACACCAACGCAGCGTCACTGATGGTTGAATATTATGTATTATAGATTGCAGATTTTATAATCTAAAAAATATGGTTACATCTCTCATGTGCGACGGGGTGTCACAGGGTTTTGACGTCATTTTTGGGCCTACATGGAGCCCTCTGTGAAGGCTTTGGTGTGCTCCACTGTTTGATCTCTGGCTTACTCCCTTGGGTAGATCTCCATGGTAACTTATGCTGAATGGCTAACCTGCTCCGGAGCAGAGAAGAGATCAACTCCATGAAAATGCTGCCTACTAACCAATCAGCTCCATCCACCATCTACTTTGTAGGAAATCCCACAGACTGTTTTTATAGGCTGCTTTGTTTGCTGCGATGATGTGGAGAAAATCTTCTCTAAAGCGAGATCATCCTACAGAGACTGATTAAAAGCCTTAGGTTATTGTAGGCCTACAGGTTTTAACAGTAAGCAAATGTATCATTTTTTAAGTGACAAAGTTTTTCAAAGTGAGGTGAACAACCACTTATTCAGTGCCCCAGTCTTTTAATGTGGAAACGCAGACACAGCCGAGCTGAAAGAATAAGGCTGATATTTTATACAGCTCATAAGAACACATCAAATCAATGCATTATTATAGACTACACCTGTTCATTTAGGCATTCACACTGTCGGCGAAAATTTTTTCTTTTTTCTTTTTTCCTCTCCTCTCTCTCCCTGCATGTGTCCGCTGCAGCCGTGCTACTTAGACCATGTCATATTTCTGTAGTGTTACAGTTTGTTCTTCGACTGTAAAATATGCTCTGCTGCTGTCAGATTTGTTCATGTCTGTGATTGGTCATCTGCTGCTAACACGCCTCTTTTATTTGAACGCGCTCACGGCTGGATTGGGAAACCCTGGGTTGACTTACTGAGTTGATAACCAGCTTCGTGGTACCGCTTATCCCGACCGTGATTGTTAGGGTTAGTTAGGCCAGATAACAAAAACATATCCTGGGTATGTTGAACTCGCTTCGTGGTACAGGCCCTAGGTGTTGCCATCATCAGAAACAGATGTTTCTTCACATGACGCATTGGAGTAAAAGGACATCTCATTTATCTAATGCATATATATCTATCTTTATGCATTTCCTTGTTTCTTCTCTCCTCACATGTTTTCCTTGCATCTCTTTTTATGCAGCCATTCAGGAAACATGCAAATGAGGGAATGGATGCAATTAGACAATTGTGAGGTATCCCAGTTAACATTTGTGCCAATTTTAAGAAATTGCCTCAAGGGGTTCCTGATCACTTTTATGAGAATGAGGCATCAAATTAGGCCTCTGGTCAGGGCTTTTTTCAGTGCTGAAGCTTAAGATACTTTCAAACTGTTAGATCTCTTAGAACATTTTGTGTTTATAAAAAGACTTTTATGGGTATTAAACATTTGTTGAAATTGTTTTGCAATTTGTGTTATGGTTTTATTGCACAAAAATGCAATTACTTAATTGGTAATGCAGCACATGACATTTGGTTATCACATGTAATTTCATATAATCTAATTACCTATTTTAATTTCAAAACTCAGGATTGAGAGGCTGTGGCGAGACGTGTGGATGGCAGTGACCAATGTGTTTTATCACGCACTTCACACACTGGAAAATGAAGGCTATCTGGACCTCAGTAGCACCACACACATTTTTGCATGTCATTATGTGTTCTTGCCTCGTCTGCAAAACAATCTGGACAACTTTCGTGAGGGATGGGACAACCACCCAATCCGGACTGAGCAAAACCTGACGCCAAACCAGCTGTGGGATGTTGGCCAAATGCAAAATCCCATTGCAGATCCAGACAATGCAGAGGTACTTTTCCATGGCCGTGTTATTTGGAAATGTTCTGTATTGTATTTCTCTTGAATGAGTCACTTTCCAATATGTATAAAAACAATAAAAATGCTCTTTATTTACAATTTACTGAAATGAACCAGTAGTGTTTTTGAGTGAAGTTTATGATTTGTCTTTCAATATTTCAGGAGTATCTTGTTCCTGTTATTGACTGGGAGGAGGACATCAGCCGTCAAGACAATGGACACACTGGGGTGACTGTTCCGACCGTACAAAGCCCTCTGAATCCTGAACAGATGGAGCAGCTTAGGTCAGCTATTGACCCTATGGGACCCTCAGATTCCCTTGGCATGGACATTTACATCACCACGGTGCAATTTGTGGAATCACTCATTGAAATGGTTGATGGTTAATGGGTGGTGGCTGATCTGTTCTGTTTTTCTTTGTTTTACTCCCATACACTCCACTCACACATACACTGCATACATTCTGATCTGACAGACACCTACAATTGTATATTTTTCTTAATTTACTTATTAAAATATCTAGTATTTTCAGACCTGTGTGGTTTCCTTCTTTTGTCACGTACTGTTGAGCCAGGTTGTGACAAGGTAAAAATCTGTGAGAGCAGCATACACTTTGTACCTTGCATTTAACTGTGATGTACAACTTTGGTAAAATATATTATATAAAAAAAAACATTTTTCCCTCTTTCTGGACAGTCTGTATAACCACAGGCCGGGTGCAGACTTGTTCTCCCTCTATCCAATGTGTCCTGGTTGACTGTTTCTGTAGGGGGGAATTTTTGTTTTGGAGTGGTGAAAAAAGTATTAACTTTCTTTAGACTACCTCAGTAAAAGTAGTACGACCAGACTGTGAAAACACTACATGACAAGCAAAAGTCCTGCATTGAAAACCTTACTTAAGTGAAAGTAGTAGTGACATTCACCTAAACTATGTAGAGTAAAAAAGTCAAAATGCAGTATAACGATCCCATCAGCGTTTCTTAACCATGATGTTCCTGTATTAATGTTAAGGTGCATTAATGTGCATGTTGGATTTCAATGCTGTAGCCTAGATGTTTAAGGTTTAGCTCATTTTATATGCTTCCATCTATAGATAGATGGTTACATATCTATCTATATAGTGATATAGTGTGTAGGTAGTTGCCAGTGTGTGATGAGCATGCGTGGCACAACAGTGGGCAGCAACACAGTGACAGCTGAGGGAAAAGACTGTTTTGTCTGTAACTACTAACTGTAGTTTCTAGATTTCTGTAGATTTGTAAAACCTTTATTCTGTTAGTGAAAATACTATAGAGGGGAATATATATATACGATAAACCTGATCAAAAACCACTATGGCAAAAGCCCTCAAATATGGACTAGATTGCACCAGAGAGGTTTAAGATGCTGAATCGACATAAGACTGCAACGTCACTATCCATGCGATTTGATGGTAATACAATTAAAAACAATATGCTTGACGACAAAAAATGGCTATTTTGTGTGTGGATGTAATAAAGACACAAGTTTAAAATTCATAACAAATTTAATAACAAACTGGATAAAGCCATCAAGTTCTTAAAAGAACTCCAGCACAGAGAAACAAACAAAAAAACAAACACACACACACACACACACACAGCAGTTTGGCAGGTCTGGAAACAGATTGGGCCACCTCCGGTCCGGATTCTGCAGACAGAGGGGGGAAGACATGAGCACATAGCTTTCCAAAACACTAGCAGGTTGTTTACCAGACAAGACAACAGCGCAGCTCTGTGTTGATCAATAAAGAGTAAATGTGATGATACACAGGGCAACTTTTTGAGCAATGTTTCTGGGCAATGTTGCCATAAACGGTCAACCAGATGAGACACAGGGCCCACGACCAATCTAAATTATCCAGATAGCAATGTATTGTATTTTTTCAATGGGAAAGTGCCCAAGCAACAATCACTCGGCAAGATTGCCCAGCAACAATGCTTAAAAAGTTGCCCCATGTACCATCAACCAGCTGAATTGTCAGGCACTGATAATAACTGAAATGACAGCATGACTATGAGGGGTTGTTCTAGTTAACGTTAATGCTATGTTCAGTGTGTCATTAACTTACATATTTGCCATAAATGCTATGGGGACACAGTGCCGATACGTCCCCAGCGAACGTTTATTTTGTTGCTGTTGGCACAAAATGTGCAAGAACTGCCAACGTTAACTGTATGTGCTGTTGTTCTGTGCTGTAAACACAAGTTTGGTTATAGCCAGCTATAGCTAAAGCTAAATGATATTATTAGGCTAACGTTAGTTGGACAAGTTATGGCAGTGGTCACCAACCTTTTTAAGTCCAAGATCCCTGACCTCGATCTTTTTGAAAGACAAGATATACTTGATAGAAAAAGACAGCCCAGATTTAGTATTTTTGGCCAATGTAGATTATGATTTATTTATGTATTTATTTTACAAGGAAATTGGCTGATTCTGATACTGGTTGCAGGCATTTATTATTAATATTATTATAATAAACAAAAATACATAGCCATTTCAAATTAGAGGGAACCACTGCTTTTTAATCACAATCCAAACAAAGATGCTACGAACGTTGCATGAGCAGTTGTTTTTTTCCTTTTTTAACTGAATTAGATTTAATTTCAAGATTTAAAGCAAAAACAGAACGGTCTGACTTTATCTTTGTGAAATTATAAATGCTACACACACAAAAAGAGCAGGCTGAATGGGACGCAAATTCACTCTCTGGCAGCAGGTGGCGCTTATGGAGCAGCAGTGATATAGTGTTTCCTTGGTTACTGCTGTAAACAAAGCTATTCTAAGGAATACTTTAGCTACTTTATTCTGAGGAAAATAAAATGCCATTGGCATCGAAATCTTTCTGAAGACTGATCTCCTTTTAGAGATGCATTCATATAACCCCTCACCCACAATTCAATATTTATATTTTCCTCCTATATTTCGAGCAAGGTGAACAGTGAGCTGCTCTGCCGGCTACAGAATTTTCTCCTCTTCGTGTTTGTCTTCAGCGTCTCTGGCCTCTTGTGAACGGCCTTTTACAGACTCAGACATGATGTGGGCTAAGTTATTTACCTTTATCACTGCCCCAATAGCTCCCGAAAATAACAAAAAATAAATAAATTCAAAAATACAGTACAAAGACAGGAGAAATGTCATGTATACTCATATTTCTGTTATTTTTGCGAGCTACTTGAACAGTGATAAAGATCGACCACTGAGCTATAGGGCTAACTGGCTAACGCCAGGCTGTTGGTGAGCCGGTTTCTGGGCAGTTTTAACGACAGTGCATAACGTTAACGTACTGGGGTGCGATAAAGTTATTCTTTAAATGTCACACAGCTACTTAGTCGAGCGACCGCTTACCTGACAACCCATCTTGTGAGCGTCGGTCGGCCCGTCCTTTCCCAGCGCTGCCCAGGCTCTGTCCGCCTGTCAGCGCTGTGACACCGGTCCACCCATCAGTGTCAGCTCTTATTTGAAAGGGCTTATTGAGGGGGCGTGACATCACATTGAAGCAATACCCCTGATTGGCTGACTACACGTGTGGATCGTAGTCACACAACTCTGCGGAAAGATAGTGCCAAAAAGATCTGTAGACGTGTGGAGAGGGATCTGTGAATGCCCTGTGATCTGCAAACACAGATTCAACACTTGCATGCTGAGCTTTGCACAGAATGTGTAAGAATGTCTTTTTACAGTGGTTTGAAAATACAACTTAGACCGTGTTTGTTTGCAAATTGTGAGGAGGGCATTTGTAGATTTTTTTAATGGAAAAAACAGCGAAATATCTGTGCCAAAATTCTGAAAACAAAAGCAACACAATCTACAAACAAATAATGACCCTCATGTGCAGACAAATCACTTTGCATTCATTCAAATTCTGGTTGTTAAGTACAAGTCACTGATTTCTATGTGTGAATCATGAAGAGTCTGTTTGTGGATTTTTCATCTATTTGTAGATCTTGTTTTACATTTGCGGATCATGAGGAGTTTGTTTGCAGATTTGGAATCTATTTACAGATTGTGTTTTACATTTGCAGATTTTAAATTTATTTGTAGATCTTGTTTTGTGTTTACAAATTGTAATATGCATTTTTGACTCATAGTCTCTTCATTTTCAATGATTATGGCATTATTTTGTCACAACAGTGAAACAATAGTGCCAGAATTCTGAAAACAACTGTGACACAATCTACAAACAGAACATGATCTTCACCTGCAAACAAGTCACTTTACATTCATTCAAATTCTGGTTTTCAAGTACAAGTCACTGATTTCTATTTGTGAATCAGGATGTGTTTATTTGTGGATTTTTAATCTTTTTGTAGATCATGCTTTATATTTGTGGATCACAAAGAGTTTGTTTGAGGACTTTGTATCTATTTGTAGATCTTGTTTTACATTTGCGGATCATGAGGACTTTGTTTGCGGATTTTTTTTCTATTTGTAGATTGTGTTTTGTGTTTACAAGTTGTAATATCTATTTGTGACTTTTAGTCTGTCCATTTTCAATGGTTTTGGCATCAATTTACCCCCATACCAGTGGTCCTATTGCCATTTGCAGAAATACACCGTTCCCGGTAAGAACCAACTAATCAGAGCCAGGAGGAGTGTCTTAGCAGTGTCAATCAAGCTCGTGTGCGCTGATCACACTCCTGTCATGCACAGCCATAGTGCACAGCGCGTACAGGCATTCAAATTCATATGGTGTGCCGCAGCTTTGCTTATGGAGGACAAACAATCCAGTTTCGTACGTATAATACGTCATAAAGTGCGTATCATATGCACGCCAAAAACTGCGTACCATACGCACGCCAAAACTCATTTTCGTGTGATCGGGTTCTATTATGTCATGATATGCAGATTTAAGATTTTTTCAGGCAAGAATGTGCTGGTTTAAAGCCCAAATCTGTGGTTTATTGATAAAGATTGCGCCTTTCTGAAAATTTGATCTGACGTTGTCGGAGTCTTGAGATCCAGGCGATCACCGGACTCTCAGCGCTCATGTACCCAGCCGAGAGCAGCCTTACCTCGGCTAATCCTTCTGACGTTTGCCGCTGGCTCCGTTTTGGCTGAGGGCAACGTGACGTTTCATTAATTTATATATGGCTATTTAACTTTTGTATCCTAGTAAAGCACTGATTTTGTACGCTTGACTGAATTGTTTGCTTTATTTCTTATTGTAGATTTTTATACCTTTTAAAATGGCTATTATTGAACATTAAAACTGATATTTAACAAAAAGAGAAGGTTGTGTTTTATGTTAAAGCCTATTTCTTTTCATTACAGTGAAGTTAATCAGAGTATGCACAAATAGTATTACATTTAATATTTTTGAAATGTAAACGAAAAGAGGCAGGGTTGTTTAATAGGCAAGGCAATTTTATTTGTATAGCACATTTCATACACAATGGTAATTCAAAGTGCTTTACATAAAAAAGAATAATAAAAATAGAACATAAGGAATAGAAATAACAGTAAAAACAGAGAATTTTGCTATCTGGATGGAAGAGCTAGGAAGTCTCAGGGAGTTTGTTGTTGTTGTTGTTGTTGTTGTTGTTGTCGTCCATCAGAGTTGGATCTAAACGGATCTATCCATCAGAGCGGATCAGAATGGATCTTCCTCACACAACAGGACTGCTACCTGTTAAGGCACTTCAAACTGATAAACACAGTTTCAATCTCCCTTTTGCCAAGACACCTCAAACTGCACCACACAGCCCTAATCCCCCTTCCGGAGATAGCTTACCTATGCAACACAGTTCAAATTTCCCCTTTGGAAATTTCCCCCTTTGGAAAGTGTCCTGACTGTAATCCAGAGATATCTTAACCATGCACTACAGCTTAAATTTCCCCATGATTTGTCCCCTTATCCAAATTTACCAAATTTTAACCTAATCACTTTCTTCCTAATTCTCCCAGCTCTTTCAACCAGACAGCAGTATTTAAAATGCATTAAAAGTTAGAATAAGATGATACATAAAAGATATAAAATACATTAAAAATGAAATAAAAACAGGAAAATGAATTAAAAGAATAAAAAGATAATACGTATAAAATAAAGTGCAAACAGTTCGGACATAATATTCGTTTTGTTATAAATATAAGCAGACATAGCAGATAATTAATCACTCATTGCCTGAGGCTATTAATATGTTTTTGTTTGTTTCTTTAAATAAAACGAAAAGAGGCAGAGTGGTGTTTAATAACAAATTTTTGTTTTATTGTTGGCTAAAATATACATGCAGAGATAACCGGAGAAGCCAGCACGAGCTGAGTGACGTTAAGTACGCTGCTGTTCCATTTGCTGAGTCACCGGACTTGTGTTCTCCCGTCCACGGGAGTTCGTTCTCCGGAGTCGAACTTGCCAAGTCCCAACTACCAAGGACGCAAGTCCGAACTTGGTGAACTTGGTTTTGAGAAACGCCTAGTGTCAAATCTCTAGCCGCATAACATACAGATAAAATGTCACGCACTGTGGAAAGCAACTATTGAAACCTACTAATTCACTGGCTTGTCATGTTGCTGAAATAATGTAGTAGCAAACCTTATTTAGCATTACATATCGATAGAAAAATTACTTGCATACTGTAACGTTAGTTACCGTTATATTATCATACTAATTATTTATTACTTATAGAAATAGTCCAACGTCATATAGTTTCATTACATGTGTTGCCAAAATACGTAATGTTTTGAGGACCAAGTTTGTAGTCAAAGTATGGGCAGGCCATAGTCAATGTAAATCATATTGTTGATGTTTCGTCCGTTTCGTCGGTGGCCCTGCATGCTTACTAGCCTGCGCGTTCACGGCAGGCTCCGTTGTGATGGGGGAGGAGCTGTGGAGGGAGGGCTGCAGCGCAGCAGAGAGCAAAGGGGAGTGACCTGTGAGTTGTGCTTGTTCAAATTTTCAGGCCAAGTCAACATTTTCTAAAAACTCCCTACTGCAGCTTTAAAGTAATAGTTCACCCAAAAATGAAAATTATCCCATGATTAACTCGTCCTTAAGCCTTCTTAGGTGTATATGACATTCTTCTTCCAGACGATTAAATTATTGACCTTATTCTGAATAAGACAATATTCTGATTAAGGTGTTTACATGAGTTGCTTTTAGAATATTCCTTTCATGTTCCCGTTTTACATGTTAGAGAACATAGATCGATTCTACAGAATCTCACATATCACTGTCTTCATTATGGTACCATATACAATTTTGGGTGTTTCATTTTTAATTTTACGAAAATGGATACAGAGCCCCGCATATAAATGTAAGAAAAAGTAAATAAATTGTGCGCATTATTTACTAATTCGCTCACTTGATCATGCGTATGATTTATAAATCAAGGGAACAAATTGGTAAACCATGCGCACAAATCAGTAAATGGAGGGAATGAATTAATAAATTGTTTGCACGATTTAGCCTACTATTTATTTTCCCTCTCGTGTGGGGCTCTGTAAATAGATGATGGTGGATACAAATTCTCCAACAACAGGCCTCCTACGCACTTTAATTTGGCAACATTTCAGAGGAATTTGATTTGTGGGCTCTTGCTTGAAGCTTGCTCTCTTGTTTGCCATCAAACGGTTGACCACTGCCTTGTGTGTATTATGTGTCCTGTAGCAAAGTGCAGCGAAAACTCCCACATGACGTTAATAGTGTGATTAAGGTGTGTTTATTCCCCACGGCATGTGTTTATTGTAATTAATTACCTAAAGTATATTATTTGCTAACTACATTCTTTAAATTGTAATGTTGACATCCATTTTCTGTAAAGCTGCTTTGAAATATGTATCGTGAAAAGCGCTATACAAATAAATTTGAATTGAATTGAAAATTGAATTGTTTATAATGCACTCCAATAATGCGACTAAAGTAGGAATACTCCACCTGTCTTAATTCGATTTGTGTTTACTTTGAGTATGACTTTAGTTGGATTAAGGTAATCAAAAATAGCTGTTTACATGGTAGTTTCTTAATCGGAGTATTGTCTTAATCGTGTTAATGTCGGAATATTGTTGTCCATGTAAACATACTCGATGAGATATTTTTACCAAGCTTGACAACACTGTATTGCCAAAAGTATTGGGACACCCCTCCAAATCATTGAATTCAGGTGTCTCAATCACTTCCATGGCCACAGGTGTATAAAATCAAGCACTAGGCATGCAGACTGCTTCGTCTACTAGAAGAACATTTGTGAAAGAATGGGTCGCTCTCAGGAGCTCAGTGAATTCAAGCGTGGTACCGGGATGCCACCTGTGCAATAAGTCCATTTGTGAAATTTTCTTCACTACTAAATGAAGAGTTTGGTTCCAAAATGCAGTAACTCCATTTTGATTAATTTGAGTAAAAAGGTGTTTTCTTTACCGAAAAAGTGGCAAGGTGAAAAACACCATTTTCTGTTTCAAACTTTCACATAGCATCTTTTGGTTATAAAACACTAAAAATTCAAATCTACATTTTGAAAGGTTTATTATAAAAACTGATTATTTTTTCCCCAAACTGCAATAAATCCATGACACGTTTTTTTTTTTTTTTTTTTTTTTCCAAAATGCAATTTATTAATCAATATAAGTTGATTCACATAAATGACAGCATCTGAACTTTATCAATACTAATCTCTCTTAAAGTTGCCAGCCAGTGATGAAGATTTTGTATGAATAGCTGAACATGAAATGTCAGAAAAATACTACAGCCTCTGCTTTTAATAAAGTATTAAAACAAAACAAACATTTTATTCTACCTTTATGAATTTTTTTTATAACACTTTAATGTAGTTACGTTTCATTATTATTATTATTATTATTATTATCAAAAAAGCAACATTTTGAACAAAAAGCTAAGAAAATCAAGCTTTTTTAAATTTATTTTATTTTTATTTTTTATAAAGACCTTGTCTGGATCAGATTCATAGATCACATCCATCAACCCCCCAAAGCCTGCATTTTCTACTTTTGATACCTTATTATCTTACACCTCTTCATGTGCTCAATATTTCATTCAGTAACATTAAAAAGCTTTGATTTTAGTGTTGATTAATGATAGATGATTGTGTTAGTTTGCATGTAATTGATTAAAGCTATTATCGCTTGTTTCTGCTACTTCGTCTGTGTTTTGATTTGCAGGTTTTCTACTGTTTTAGATGAGCACCCCTACTGTATACCAGTGAAAACAGACTGCTGGAAAATTCTGTCAATAACGGGAAAGTGTGATGTCATAAATGACAGAAAATCTCTAAATGTGTCTTAAAATAAGAAATTAAGGGTGTACTTGCACTAGGCGATCGAAAACTGGCCATGCACTTTTGACCCCCTAAGTCTGATTTGTTTGACGTGTGTGATTGCTCAGAACTGGGACCGCTTGAAGAGGCACGGTTGGATTAGGACAGGGGTAGGCAAGTTCTGTCCTAGAAAGCCGCTGTCCTGCAGAGTTTAGCTCCAACCCTGAAAAAAACCTTCAGCTGCCTATAGACTTAGAAATCCTGAAGAGCTTGATTAGCTTTTTCAGGTGTGTTTGATTAAGGTTGGAGCTAAACTCTGCAGGACAGTGGCTCTCTAGGACCGAACCTGCCTACCCCTGGATTAGGATTAGGCTCTGTACAGATGTAGTGAGATTGCTAACCCTGCCAGAGTACAGAATGGTTACTACTTATGTGTGTGTGCTTGTCTGTCATAATTACACAACAAATATCTATAACTAATAGAACAGTACACTTTTCAATTAATTAATTAAACTATATTAGGTTTATAACGGGTCCAGTTGTCACCTTATTGATGAACAGGAATAGTAGTTTGCGATTAAAGCTGCAAATTCCTCCAATGTCAACAATCTTTTAACAAGCTCATGATCTTAACCAGATGTGAAAAATACAGAAGAGATACAGAATGTACAGTTGTGGGTCCCTTTGGACCAGGTTTGAAAACCACTGGTGTATTGAGTATAAGATCTTTAGACGGGATGGCCAACTCGGGTCCTGGAGGGACACTACTCTGAAGAGCTTAGCTCCATCCCTGATCAAACACACATGTAAAATTTAAGCCAACCTCAAAATTTAACCCCAAGTCTCTGCAAGACAGTGGTCCTCCAGGACCAAAGCTGCCCATCCCTGATCCATAGGGTAGGGTATAGATCGAGGGTGTCCAACCCTGCTCCTGGAGGTCTACCGTCCTGCAGACTTCAGTTTCAACCCTACTCCTACACTCCTGTCTGTAATCCTCAAGCAACCCTGAACACCCTGATTATCTGATTCAGGTGTGCTTGATTGGGGTTGGAGCTGAAATCTTTATCTTTTTTTTTTTTTTTCTTCTTCTTAGCAGCTTTTTCAGTGTCGGGCCAAACCATTATCTTTGCTCTCCCATTCCATTCTGTGCCGATCCGAGCCGGCCCGTAAGAATATGGTTTCGTTTTCCACTGTGGGGCTGATAACGGTGCTCTTCAGTCGTTGCCTTAGTAACACAAGATTTGTCTTTTAAATTGTATGAATAATTTGTGTTCATGTTCCTCATGTTTCAGAAACTGGCAGCCAGACAACAGACATGTGACTGTTTCTGATTGATGTCGCCTCTACTCGCATTCTAGCAGTAGCCTACGGTTCGGCACGGTTGGCTAATTCTGATGACTACGGTGTCTCAAGTCACCGATTTTTCGGGATTCACTATACTATGAGCACCTGTTGCAAGTGCTTCTCAGTGCATGGCTCGAATGCTCTATCGCCATTGCTCTATCTATTGGCGGGCTCACTCACATTGGCTTGGTTTGATTACTTTAAAGGTCCCGTTTTTCGTGGTTTTTTTGAAGCTTTGATTGTGTTTATAGTGTGCAATATAACATGTGTTCATGTTTCGCGTGTAAAAAAACACAGTATTTTTCACATAATTTACTTATCTGTATACCGCTGTTTCCACTGTCATAAAAACGGGCTGATGACTTCCTTGTTCTATGAAGTCCCTCCTTCAGAAATACGTAACAAGTTCTGATTGTGCCAGCGGTTCCTGTGTTGTGATTCGACAGCAGCTTAGCGCATCTTGCCCGGAAAGGTCACGCCTCTTACCATAACGTGGAGATGCACGCGCTCAGTGTTATTGTAAACATGTCTTTAATTTTACCCTATCAATTTGAGCCGGAATCAGACCCGGTGATTGGACTGCGGGATGAAAATAACAGCGTTTCGACGACATGGCGACAAATTCACTCTACAAACGCAACTCTTGTGTATTCCTGTGGGAGGAGGTTAGTCAAAAAACTGTTTTAGTGACGTCATTAAAGAAGGAAGTAGAGGGATGTAGTCCAAACTGGCCGTTCGATGTAGGCGACTTCTGTTAAATAAAATATCTCGCTTGGCATTGAACTTTGAGCTTTAAAATTTTACAGATTTTATTTATACTCTAACAACAACATTACACACTAACTAAAGTTTGAAACATGGGATCACGAGGAACGGGACCTTTAACTTCATGAACCAATGGCCATGCAGTTTCAATGCATAATTGAAAAAGGCTTCAGTAATCAGAGAAAAAGGAGTTTTCCCCCTGTAGCATCTTGTTTTAGAAAGACAAATGACACAGTACTTGTTCCGTAAGGGAACTGAGGTTACATTAGTACTTTCATTATGTAGTTACTCTGGTTTTACTTCAAAAACCATAGTAAAACAATGGTTCTTTTGTAGTTACTATGGTTTTACTACAAAAACTATAGTTAAACTATGGTTACTGTAGTAAAACCATAGTTTTACTATAAAAATCATGGTTACTTCAAAAAAACATGGTTTAGTTTCATAAGGGTGAGCGTTTGTAAGGATACTGATTGTTAGAAGGCAGCTGTCTGACTCTGAGATGAAGAACGGGAACGGTGCGTGTAACATTAGCAACGCATTATTAGCTGTTTGATAACGTAGTCAAGCAAAAGGCGAATCATATTAATCCATATTAATTAATGACAGAACTGTCACAAGGGCTGTGTCAAGTGTGCAAGCGCATAGGGGCTCGCGCTAAAGTAAAGTGACAGCTGACGTGAAGTAAAGCCAATAAAGTTCATGTTTTTGTCCTTCGAAATATTTTAATACTATAAAACATATCTAAAACAATATTGCTCTGAGCGTGTGCGTGTGACCGTGATTCATGTGCATATTCAGTCAGTGTGTCCTCGCACGTCAAGTTCTGAGAGAGATGAGAGAGATATTCAGTCCATTATAAATTCAAGAGCAGTCCAAATGTTTTGCAAAGATGTTTTACCAGTTCATAATTTAAAACACAGTTTAAGCGTCAGAACATATGAGCAGTTCAGTTGCAGAGCTTTTAAACAATATATGAAGCAAAGGAAGCTTTTTTTTCCTTGAATATCCACAACACAAACAACAAATTGCTCATATCCAATAAAATAAGTATTTTTATTGTTAAAACCGCCTCCTGTTAGGCTCGCGTGAGAGTGTGCGCGCACGCGCACACACACACACCTCATTTACATTGAGTTCACACTTTAATTCATCCTCTCTAACCTACATGTAGCCTATACTGGTGATTATACTGGATTTAATACAGATCACTGCTTTGATACCTTAAATATGAGATGATTCTGTATTATAACTCTACTTTGTGCTGCTCTTTATTTTGAAAGGTTTTGTGATCATTGTCTCTTCTGATCTAATTTCACTCCTGCAATCAATGTACTTATTAGAAAATCAAACTTTCAGTTCATATATATTATATTGCTGTAGTTATTTAGCAGCAGTAGTTGATGAAGATGAGTGTCATTAGTGTTTGTTTTTTTATTATTGGTGTTTTATCCATGTCATGTTGTGAAAAATAACAGTATTGTCTTTCAGTAGAGCAGTTTATAGGATTTTCTAATAATGTGTTTCTAACAGCAAACACTCAGAATAAAGTGAGATGATGTGAATGTCTTGTTGAATGAGTGTTGATAGTCTGAGGATCATCAATATTAACAGAGAAACTGCTGAAAACACTCTTTATTTCATGTCAATAGTTCCTGTTTTCACCTCATTTATTATGCTGATGTCTTCAGATCTGCTGTAAATTGACACTTAAAGCTCATTTCATTGCTGTCAACAGACTGAGAGGATTTGTGGACCTCAAATATGAACAGTTATTTTTGTCTTTATGCTTTTAACTGTTTTTCTTACAGTTCTTTACTACTTTTCTAGATATCTGTCAATATTTTAATGGAGAAACAGAATAATATAAAATCGTTGCTTTACGATAGACCAATTTAATTCTGAATGCACTTAAGTGGTTAATATAGCACAAAAAAATAATTAATTGAAAAAAAAAAAACACTTTTCAGGCATATTTAGAACAAGAATCATTTGATGACATTCAAACACTGTATTGAAGGATCACAGTGAAGCCCAAAATACTCTTTGTCATATTAAATCTTTATACTTTAAATCTTTATACCACTTTCCTTCAAACCACTAGCTTCCACTCATTTGTCAACAAGAAGTTTTTAATTGTTTTAAATATAAATTTAGTATGATCTCTTTTTCTGTTATATATTTTAGCCCAGTTGATGTCACTTCCTGGGTGTCACAGTTTTAAGATATCCTCTGTTTTTAAAGGTCCCGTTCTTCATGATCCCATGTTTCAAACTTTAGTTAGTGTGTAATGTTGTTGTTTGAGCTTTAAAATTTTACAGATTTTATTTATACTCTAAGTTCAATGCCAAGTGAGATATTTTATTTAACAGAAGTCGCCTACATCGAACGGCCAGTTTGGACTACATCCTTCTACTTCCTTCTTTAATGACGTCACTAAAACAGTTTTTTGACTAACCTCGTCCACAGGAATACACAAAAAAGGGGGCGTGGTCTTGTTGCGCTCCACGGAGAAGAGCAAGAGTTGCGTTTGTAGAGTGTGTTTGTCGCCATGTCGTCAAAACACTGTTATTTTCATCCCGCAGTCCAACCAATGTTTGCCTTCCCAGGGACGCTGTACTTAGAGATCAATGGTTAAAATTTATGTTTAACTTGGTTCCCGAAAATTATAATTGTGGTATCCTTACTGCAATAGTTAATGTAGGACTGCAGTGCACATAATGGCCACATAAGGGGACTATGATTATGTATATGGCTGTTTTCCGTATGAGGTACTCTTCTGAGTGAGTGCTAACGTTGTACATTTTCTGTCGCTGCTTGTGGAGATTAAAGAGTTCAGTCTCTCGGGAATTATTGTCTTTTGTGTTCATTCGGCACGACACCACAATAATCCACATGTAAAACTATGTGCAGCACACGTTATGGTAAGAGGCGTGACCTTTCCGGGCAAGGTGCGCTCTCTATGGCTCTAGGTTCGCTAAGCTGCTGTCGAATCACAACACAGGAACCGCTGGCACAATCAGAACTCGTTACGTATTTCTGAAGGAGGGACTTCATAGAACAAGGAAGTCATCAGCCCATTTTTATGACAGTGGAAACAGCGGTATACAGACAAGTAAATTATGTGAAAAATACTGTGTTTTTTTACATGCGAAACATGAACACGTTATATTGCACACTATAAACAATCAAAGCTTAAAAAAAACACGAAAAACGGGACCTTAAAAGGAGGAAAATCATGTCAGAAGTAACAGGGTTGAGTGAATCATGTAGGACACTGATAATAACACATTTAAAGATGCAGTCAGTCTAGACTTCGAGCATGTGAACTTCCTACAGACAAGATATGATATTTTTTTAAAATATTTTTAAATAACAAATAATAATCACTCATTTTAAAATATACAATCTTCTCCACTTCACTGAAAAATTCACTTGTTATTGTGTTTCTGGTGTCCCACATTCACATGTGTATGAAAGGAACGGCCCTTAATAATTACACAGTTTTAGGACAATAAATTAAATACTACAGGAATATGCTATGCTAATGTTTTAAATTAAAAAATGTGTAAGACTTGATTTTCCTGCTAAAAAAAGGCCAAGATAAAACACCCTGCAATAAACAAAACACCCCCTGGAGAGAAGATCTCAGAGAAAGAGCACAGGACACGCCTTGACCAAACTTGACCCACCCCTTCCTCATTCCTTCCTTTCCCCCTGATTTCGTTTTTATACTTGTATTCTCCTTATAGCATTGTTATATTTGTCTGCGAGCATATTTTGCCATCTTTGTATAGTCTCACCCAACATAATTTTTTTTTTTTTTTTTTAAATTCTACAATTTTTAACTTGTGATAAATCTAATCATATGTTACCAAAATTTTTAAAATTAAAAATACCCCAGAAATCAATTCTGGCCTGGGTAATTAAATGAAGATGGCAGATCAGCCATTGCAGTGTGTCCCTGTTACGGTTGGCTGCAGGAAGGAGCACAGACGAGGAGTATAAATCCAAATACTAGTTTAATAACGTAATCCACAGGTTAACAGGCACAGAGAAACAACACAACTTGCTATAACGGTGAACGGACCAAGACTGAGTGAACAGGGGGAAACTTAATAGCAAACATAACAAGGATGATTAATGAGACACAGGTGATACAAATGAACTAATGATGACGGCAGGAAACAGAACATGTGGTCATAGAACACAAACAGAAAGTCCATAAACTGAAAGTGAAACTAAACAGACTGTGACATTACGCCCCCCTGCGAAAAGGCGTGTCCCCACGCCGTAGAAGGAGGCGGTTTGGGAGGAGGACGATGGTGTGGCCAGGAGCAGGAACCGGAGGCAGGCAGAAGAATGGAGGACCACTAGGACTCCCACGGCGATGGACGATGACGTCGGCTCACACCCCTGGTCAGACTCGTGGCGGTGCTTCGGCTCCGGGGCGATGTTGAGCTCCACCTCTTTGTCCTCGAGTGTAGGCTCTAGCGTCGCGGCAGGCGGAAGCTTCCAGTCTGCGGGGGGCTCAGGCGTCGTCAATCGCGGTGGTGACGGGCTGGGCTCTGGGTCTGGCCGGGTCCTGAATCGGGACCACACGCTTTCCAGACACCAAAATACGGCTTCCCTCCAACTCAGTCCGGTGGTGTCTGGAAGGTGGGTGGCATGGTAGAGGTTGGCCCCGATCCAGAACAGGTCCTTGAGGGTGTCATCCTCCAGTGAGGTCTGTTTAGCCAAAAAACAAAGTTTGTGGCAAAATGAAAAATATGTGGCTTTCCTGGCCAAGGTGATGAACTTAGCCCGTTCATCAAAGTTGGGCGGTCCGTTCATCTGTTACGGTTGGCTGCAGGAAGGAGCACAGACGAGGAGTATAAATCCAAATACTAGTTTAATAACATAATCCACAGGTTAACAGGCACAGAGAAACAACACAACTTGCTATAACGGTGAACGGACCAAGACTGAGTGAACAGGGGGAAACTAAATAGCAAACATAACAAGGATGATTAATGAGACACAGGTGATACAAATGAACTAATGATGACGGCGGGAAACAGAACATGTGGTCATAGAACACAAACAGAAAGTCCATAAACTGAAAGTGAAACTAAACAGACTGTGACAGTCCCACAGCCAGTTATACATTTATTATGCTTAAGTTTATGATTTGAGCAATTTGTATTTCTTATTTTTAAATTGACTTCTAAATGTCTAATTGTGTAATCGGCATGACACTTTTTAATTTAAAATAAAATGTTATAAAAAATGTTAATCAATACTTGATTAATTCTGGACTGTGCATCAAAATGATCTGACTATTTTAAAGCAGTTGTCTATCACAGCAAGTCTCAATTTTATGACCTTTCACTTCATATTTCTCTCTTTAAATTATTTTGATGTACTGAAAATTAAATGACTTTTTTTTCTCTCATTTCAGACAAGCAAGAGTAAAGCACTAAAGACATTTCTAAAGAAAAGAGCAAAGAAATCTTTCACCTGCACTCAGTGTGGAAAGAGTTTCTCACCCAACGACATCTTGATGTTCACATGAGAGTTCATACAGGAGAGAAGCCGTTCACATGTGATCAGTGCGGGAACAGCTACAGTCAATCATCAAACCTTAAAACACACATGAGGATCCACACCGGAGAGAAGCCGTTCACATGTGATCAATGTGGGAATAGTTTCAGTCAATTATCAAGTCTTAAAGCACACACGAGGATCCACACAGGAGCAAGACCGTTCACTTGTCACCAATGTGGCAAAGTATTTCTTTGGGAATCAAACTTAAAGAACACCTGAAAATTCATACAAAGGAGAAGCCATATTCATGTTCTGTGTGTGGAAAGAGTTTTTCACAGCTGCAATATTTACATGCACATGAGAAAACACACACTGGTGTGAGAGAGTACATGTGCTTTGAGTGTGAGAAGACTTTTACTGCAGCAAACTGTTTAAAACAGCACCAGAGAATTCACACTGGAGAAAAACCTTACAAGTGTTCACACTGTGACAAGAGATTCAGTCGGTCATCATCTCTGAAACACATCAGATAACTCACACTGGAGAAAACCTTACAAGTGTTCACACTGTGACATGAGATTCAGTCAGTCATCAAATCTGAAAACGAGATCCACACTGGAGAAAAACATGACAAGTGTTCACACTGTGACAAGAGATTCAGTCAGTCATCAAATCTGAAACACATGAGAGGATCCACACTGGAGAAAAACCTTACAAGTGTTCACACTGTGACAAGATATTCACTCACCCATCATCTCTGAAAACACATCAGATAACTCCACTGGAGAAAAAGTGTTCACAGTGTGACAAGAGATTCACTCAGTCAGTAAATCTGAAAACACACGAGAGGATCCACAGCAAAGAGAAGCCGCACATGTGTGATCAGTGTGGAATGAGTTCTTCTTTTAAAACCACTGAAGATACACATGAAGATCCATGCAGTGAAGTGCCACATCACCACAGTCTGAAATCACGATAAGTAGTTCATCTAATGTGCTGAGAAAAAATGTATTTTATGTGTAAGTTAGATACAGCCAAATCTCTCCTCTCCACATATAGTTGGCGCTGTTGAATTATCCAGGTTGTGGATGAGGAGAGACCCCGAAATGCCTCATTCATTCAATCATCATTCATTCATTCATTCATTCATAGTTAACCGTTTCTCAATATGCGCTCTTGTCTGTACTTGTGTGAAACGTCATCAGTCTCTGCCTAAGTACTGTTCCGATTCAAAGTTCACATCTAGCCAAGTACAGTACAAATCCTTGGATGTGTTCTTGATCCGCCCCTTTTATCGAGGATGCATCGAGAGGTGACTTGTGCAGACTTGAGACAGCCAGGTGCATTGTGCACTAACCAGCAAGCGTCATTAGTAAAGCAGAAAACCTGTACTTTAAACATATTACTGTTATTATGTCATGATATGTAGTATTATTAAGAGTTTTCAGGCATGTAGGAATGTACTGGTTTAAACCTCAAATTTGTGGTTTGTTGATAAAAAGTAGCACATATTGGAGTTGTGAGATCCAGGCGATCACCGGGTGCTCATGTACCCCACCGAGAACAGCCTAACCTTGGCTAATCCTCCTGACGTTTGCCACTGACTCTGATGTCTCTGTAGTGGTTAAAGATAATATAATTCTTTTGTAAAATATGGTGGTGGTAGTGTGATGGTCTGGGGCTGTTTTGCTGCTTCAAGATTGGAACACTTGCTGTGATAAATTGAACCATGAATTCTGCTGTCTACCAAAAAATCCTGAAGGACAATGTCCGGCCATCTGTTTGTGACCTCAAGCTGAAGTGAACTTGGGTTCTGCAGCAGGACAATGATCCAAAACACACCAGCAAGTCCACCTCTTAATGGCTGAAGAAAAACAAAATGACTTTGGAGTGGCCTAGTCAAAGTCCTGACCTCAATCCTATTGAGATGCTGTGGCAGACCTTAAAAAGGTGGTTCATGCTCGAAAACCCTCCAATGTGGTTGAATTACAACAATTCTACAAAGATAAGTGGACCAAAATTCCTCCACAGCGCTGTAACAGACTCATTGCAAGTTATCGCAAACGCTTGATTGCAGTTGTTGTTGCTAAGGGTGGTCCAACCAGTTATTAGGTTTAGGGGCAAGCACTTTTTCACACAGGGCCATGTGGGTTTGGATTTTGTTTCCCTTCATAATAAAAACCTTCATTTAAATACTGCATGTTGTGTTTGTTTTGTTATCTTTGATTAATACTTAAATTGTTTGATGATCTAAAACATTAAAGTAAAAAAAAATTAAAAATCAAGAAGGGGGCAAGCACTTTCTTCACACCACTGTATGTGTGTGTGCAAGATTGTCCTTTTAAGTCGTTTTGAGTTTGGGAGCATGTTGAGGAACAGCACTGTCCTGTGACGAAGAATGGCACATCGTGTTTAATATCCAAAGAGAGCATTTTGAGTGTTGCTCCAGAACGCCGGTAAGTCCACTTCTTTTGGGAAATGTCATGATCCTGATTAATCATAGGGATTCCCTGATGATTGTGGCGGAACTATCATGAGACAAAAAAAAGTAACACCAAACACGGGGGCAACAGAAAGACAGGGGAAAAACTTATTCACAGCAGCACACACATTATATATCACACACATCACCTAAAGGGGGAGTAACTTAGGTACTAGCCTG